>CM056947.1:34660251-34681593 GCA_029856935.1 Cyclocarya paliurus | reverse complement strand
TACGCCGGACCATTTCAAATGAGTAGTAGTTGGAGCATGCATGAATTCTGACACATAGTTAGCACTAAAAGAGAGGTCTAGTCTAGTAAGAGTGAGGTATTGCAGCTTGCCTACAATTTCTCGAAAATAGTTTGGATTATCTAGAGGCTTAGCATTCATAAGGGGTTGTTGTTTTTGATTCAAGGGGAGTACTCATATGCTTACAATCGACCATATTGTCTTTTCTAATATAGTAAGAGCATAGTGAGATTGTGACAAATGAAGTTCGTTGTTTGTTTTACAAATCTCGATTCCAAGAAAGTGATGGACAAGTCCTAGATCCTTCATGGCAAACTCACTACTAAGAAGCTGAATAAAAGTGATGACAAGTTCTAATGTAGTCCCTGTGATTAACATATCATCTACATAGAGAAGTAGAACTAGTGAGCCAAAATCAAAATGAAAAATGAACAAAGATGGATCAGCTAAACTACACACAAACCCATATTTAATAAAAAAAAAAGCACTAAAACGATCAACCATGCTCGTGGTGCCTATTTTAGCCCATAAAGAGCTCTTGAAGCTTGCACACATGTGTTGGATATTGAGGATCAACCATAACGTGAGGTTGTTCCATGTATATGTTCATAAATTAATCCATGTAAAAAGGTATTTTTGACATCAAGCTGTCGAATAGGCCATTCTGAACAAGTGCAATAGTGAGAATCATACATATAGTTCCTGGTTTAATAACTGGGGAAAGGGTCTCTGTATAGTCTATCCCATCAATTTGATAGTAACCCTTTGTAACAACCATGCTTTAAGTCGGTCTAATGAGCCATCAGGTTTTAGTTTTGTCTTAAATACCCACTTTGAGCCAATTACATGCATACAAGGAGTCCGAGGAACAACCTTCCAGGTCTGATTTTTATGAAGAGCAATAAGCTCCTCATCCATCGCTGCTTTCCATCATAGATGATTTAAAGTAATTCGAATATTATGTGGCTCACAAGGAATGGAAGAAGTTAAGATAGTCAGGGCATATTTGAGATTTGGGTTTGACCACTCCAAGATGTGAACGAGTGAGCATAGGATGCTTATCAAGTTGTGAGTTGTCAGGTGGGGGGGGGGGGGGTACTTGTGTCTTCGATTTGTGGAATAAGTTGGTCCAGATTGGTTATGGTTTGCGGTATTTTGGATGGGTACTCAGATTGAATGTAGAAGAATTTGTGGTGAAATGGAAGGAGATGGTATCTCGGGTTGGTTGTTGTGGTGACCAACGACAAAGGACTCGTACACAGAGGTAATTCAGAAAGTGGTGATTGTCCTGCAGAATTAACAAGATTAGTTCTTGGTGGTAACTAGGAATCAAATATGGATAAAGTATGAGTATTTATAGGAATTTTCCTGGTGGAGTTTGAATCCTTATAGGGGAACACCATCTCATCAAAAACCACATGGCGTGACACAATTTTTTTTTTTTGTTTATTGGTTGAAAGCATTTATATCCTTTATATTTGTCACTATAGCCCACAAAAACACATGGCACTATTTTAGGATCAAATTTATTAAGTTTTGTGTCCCATGTGTAAGGAAAGTATTTTGACTCATAGACTCTTAATGTAGTGTATATCGGCTGTGATCCATGTAATTTGAAATATGGTGTTTCAAAATTAAGAGTTGATGTAGGGAGTCGATTAATAAGATATACAGCAGTCATGATTGCTTCAACCCATATAAACAAAGGAGCACCACTATGAAATAACATGGTCATACCTAATTCTCTTATTATTTTGTGATGACGTTCGACCATACCTGTTTGCTCTGGAGTATAAGGACAGGAAATCTGATGAACTATGCCTGTTGCAAGAACATGTGAAGACAATTTTTAGTTCAGAAACTCAACTCCTCCATCTAAATGGAAAACTTTGATACGTGCATTGTATTGTCTTGCGACATGCTGTTCAAAGTTGAGACAAGCATCAACAAATTCAGATTTATTTTGCAACGGTGTTATCCATGTATATTTAGTAAAATCATCTACTAAACAGGCATAATATCAAAATTTCCCAATAGATAAAACTAGAGTAGAGCCTCACAAATCACAATGTATTTTTATCAAAAACACTAATACTTATTTGTTCGGAAGAAGAAAAAGGTAATCGACTTAGCTTCCCTAATTGACAACTATCACAAAGATGTTGCAATTTTGCCCTAAGACATCAATGAGCCCTTTATTTTTTAATAATTGTAAAGTAGACGCTTGTGGATGTCCCAAACGTTGATGCCATACTTCTGCAGTTCCAAATTTGTGTTTGTTTGAAAAATGAAATTCTAGCGAGTTGGAAAGTACATAAAGATCATCCCTACGTGTCCCTGTTATCAGATTTTGTCCTGTTGCTCGATCCTTAACACAAAAATTGACATAAAAAAATTCACAATTGACAGGAAACTGAGTTGTTAATTAACTAACAGAGAGTAGATTTTTTGTCAAGTCAGGAACAAATAAAACATTTTGAAGTGGTAGAGTGGTGTTTTTTTGTTTTATACTCGAGTCGCCTACACCACTAATTTGTAGGGAGGATCCATTTTCAATTAAAACAGTATATGTGCCTTCATATTTTTTGAGATTAGTAAGCATTTCAGTCTTACCTATCATGTGGTTGGACGCACCTATGTCGGATGTCCATTTTGTATCAGCTATTGTAGTGTCCAATGTTAGTGCTGCTAGTGCTTGAGGAATATCAGTTTGTGTAGTTTTCTTGGGTAGCCACCAACAAATTTTGGTTATGTGTCCCATTGTTCCGCAATACTGGTAATGTTCTTCATGATACATATCTCTTTCTTTAGGTGTCATCCGACGTTCTCCAGGAGGAGGAGGCCGTCGTGGTTGTAAGCTCGATCCTGAAGTGTCACTAAGATCCTTGTTGTTGTCTCGTGATTGTTGAGCATGAAAGCCGCATCCAATTGAGTTGAAGGACTGTGACCCACGATAAGCAACAGAAGAGGATTGTTGGGATTTTTGTTGCCCAAAAAATGCCAGTTGAGGAGTGAGTTGCCAAGACTGGCCATCTGTATGTCCAGAAAACCAGTTGCGCCTTTGATCAAGACTTTGAAGTTGTGAAACAAGCTCTGAATATGTCAGACTTGGTGGTTTGAGCATAGTTGTTGTAAAGGGTTCATATTGTGGACCAAGGCTAGTAAGGAGACAAAAAACTTTTTTCTTGTCTGACATTGGTTTCCTAATGGCTGCTAAACTGTCACAAAGATTTTTCAATTTTCGTATATGCTCATTAATGGTTTGATCATCCTCCTTACGTAGATAAGTCATTTGTTGTCTCAGTGCAAATTCCCTTCCTTACGTAGATACTCGTTTTTGAGAGCCTCCCAAATTGTGTGAGCTATGTCTAAGCCTATAACAAGGCCTAGTGCTTCCTCTGAGAGTGTGCCGATGAGCCACTCTCGAAGTAGCCTATCAGATTTTCACCATGCAAGGAATGCTTTTGTCAAAGTTTGTGTTTGTGTATCAGGTGTGGTATTGTTATATCTTGGAGGGGCTGGGTCTTCATTGGTAAGATGGCCAACAAGTTCTTGGCTTTCAGCAAGGGCCAAGGCTTGTTCACGCCATAATGGATAGTTGGAAGGGGTGAGTCGAAGTGTAATGAAGTTTCCAACATTGAGTGAAAGTGATGTCATGCTTGGCTTGGTTGGAGTACTGTGTTGAAGAGTTGTGAGTGTTTGGGTGTTGTATGTCAAGTGCTCACTCCTGGCTCTGATACCAAGAAGAGAAAATGAATATGTGGTAAACTGAAAAGTGTATTATTGTGAAAATCTATCTTGGAAGTGGGAGCACAAGACGTTACAACCTTTGTTAAAATAAACAAGAAACTGTACTAACTACTCAGCACAAAAACTGCAGAAAATTAATTCAAATTACAATATCTATAACTTATTTGGATTGTTGTTGTGAACTGGATGCAATCTCTTCAGAACCGTAATCCTCTGAGTTTGTTGTGATCTCATGTGCAGTCGTTACATTTCCTTGGACTCCCATTTGGTTTAAACAAGTTGAGCTTAGAACTCTGTTGTCACTCAAATTCTCTCCACCAATAGATAATAGATCATGCCAAAATGCTTCCTTATTAATTCGATTGTGAGGATATGCCACCTTATCACTCCAAGATTTTAGGCATGCCTTATCTCTCCTTTGATTCCCACAATTTTCGCTACTTCTGAGTTATGAGTTGTCAATAGAAGAAAATAAATTCAATCAATTAATGTAATCATGTAATTTAATTAAAAATAAAATTAATTTAAAAAAATTGACTTTCTTTTACTCTGAGTCATTTTTTATAAAATTGAATTTATTTTGAATTAAATTACATGATTACGTTAGGTGATTAAATTTATTTTCTTCTAGATTATGCAAGAAGGTCATGTTCTGATATTTTTAATCTAGATTCAAATAGCAAAAGGGAAAAAAATAACTGAATAGTAAAGCAGTAGTAAAGGAGATGTAAGGGTATCCTTACCCAATACTTATCTATGCCATAATTATTGACTGCAAAATGACTATTTCTTATCAAAATGAGTTCATTCTCATTGCAAATTCTCGTTTTTTTTTTTTTTCCTTTTCTTTTCTTTCTTTCTTTCTTTCCTTTTTTTTTTTTTTTTTGTAGTGACTGAAAACGTCATGATCTAGGATTTTAATCAGAAACATTAATCTCAAATAATGCATGATATTATTATATATTATAAGAAGCAAAAATGGGATCACATGATCATCATATTTCAATATTGCGGAAAAGGGAAGAGGAAACTTCCATCTTCATCTCATGATCATGAAATTACATTAATGGAGATAGAAAGCCAAACTAGCTAGCTAGGAATTACGTGAACAAGATATTATATATATCAGGTTCATGTCCTTATATTCGATGATCTCATCTTACATATATCTGTCTTGTTTTTTTCCATCTTCTTTCTCTTCAAGAGAGACCAGGACAAATAATAAGGTTGCGCTGTTACTAGAACTTGCTGTCAATTATATTTGGAGTTTTCACATATTTTGTTTGTAAGAAGGGAATTACAGGCCAGCAGGCTACTGAGAAAATGATGAGATAGCTAGAGAAAGATCATTAATGGTACAACGAATCAAACAATAGCGTGGTTTTGGATTATCTACAGTACTGGTGGAAGATGCAAAAGATAGAAAATGATGGCAAGAGCTAGATCAATATATAGTACTGATATTTTGAGAAAAGAAAATTTTGATATTTTGGGGATTTTTGTTGTTAGTTTTGTTTATATCATGTGGACTTATTAATTATTCAAGATGGACTTATATATAATAATTATAAGTAATGCTAGATATAATCATAAATTGTATAAGTGTTGTACACTTCTTTTGAAAAAGAGTGAGGTCGATTATTAAAAAATTAATTTTTTTATATAGATTTCATATTTACTCTTTTTTTTTTAAAAAGTATGCAAACACTATGTGATTACAAATATCATCTCTATAGCTATTATTTGTAATTTTGATATCCAATTAGATATATAGGAATTACTTTATAGATATCATTAACAGTACTGATCAACTAATAGAATTTAAATAAAATTTTTAAATTCTTCCCTACTCCAACTGATCATCATGATAATCCTTCTAGAAACCAACAATACATAAGTTTTTGAAAAGGGAAATACTCTAGTTATAAAATGATTACACAAAAATAATTTCATAAACTGACGTAACTTAATGTAGTTTACTAAATTGTAAAGTTACTTTTATTATAAAATAGATTTAACGGATTTGACGAAATCATGGTAGTTTGTGTGATTGTTTTTGTTTAAATTTTTTGTGAATGTAGTAGTACTTGATTGAAAAATTCTATTATAAAGTGGCCAATGTGTAAAGCACACGTAGTAAAGTGCTTAATGATATAATTTAATTTAGAAGATAAATTTTAAAATTTATCATTTAAGTGATATGGATGGTTTTCTCTTCACACTGGTTCAAGAATACAAAAATTCTAAGGATAAGCATATGGAGTGAGATGAGATGATAATTTTGTAAATAGTAGTAAGATAGTTTGTGAATAATAATGAGATAATTTGAGTTAATATTGTCTGGGATTTTGGAAAAGAAGAGATAAGTAGTTGAATAAAAAATATTATAAAATTAAAATATTGTTAGAATATAGTTTTTTAATATTATTTTTGTTTGAAGATTTTAAATTATTGAATTGTTTTTTATTTTTTGTTTGAAGATTTTGAAAAGTTTTAAAGATCAGTTTGAAAAAATTGTAATGATTAATTTGAAAATATTTTTATTTGAGTAATATTTGAGAATGAGATAAGATGAAATGAGATAAAAATTTTGAGATAAATTTTTTTTCCAAATAAGTCATAAGTTTTTATGCGAACCATATATGCATGCATGCATCACAATTTTCTTCAATTTATTAAATAAATACGAATTGTTGGATGCATGGGTCCAGGCCAAACTCTCACATTAGTGGGAGAAAAACAACAAAAAGGCATAAAAGTGTGTATAGAACAAAATTTTTCCATTCTTTTATTTTTGTAATGTGTGTTTTTTTTTTCCTGAAACCAATTCAGGATAAAAATTAAGATAACTATATTTTTTTCGTGCCTAGAAAATTAAAACATGTTTAGGAGACAGAAAGGACCATTACAAGAAAAAGATAATACAATTATGTGTGGCCTATTAATCCCAAATTTGAAGGGTGAGTAAGTAATTTGCACTAGCGGGTCTATCCGATATATATCTCTCACACATGTTCAGATCAACTAACTTTAGTTTTGATAGCTTGCCTTTTAATAGTAGTTCTTTCATGACCTTCTGACTCATATGGTCAAGGCTGCAGTGCCACAATTCTGTGGTGCTCTCTACAGCAGTGGTAGCAATAGTGTCACTCAAACCGGTTGTCATGTACAGAGTATTAGTCTTCTTACCCCGAGCCAGCACCATTGCTCCTCTAGTAACCTTTCAGGTGCTATTTGAGAATACTACTGAATGACGACAATCGTTGAGCTGTCCTACAAAGATGAGATTTCTTTTTAACTCGAAAATGTATTTAACCTTATGCAAGGTCCACACATTTTTGTTCATTCATCTTTTTAGCAGAATTACTAACAGCCATTCTTATGGCTTCCCAACTATTTGACAATGATTCCAAAAGTATCAATGCACGAATCTCATCATCAAACTCAACTTCAACAGAAGATAATTGATTGGTGATAGTATTGAACTCATTTAGATGTTGGGCAACATATGTACCTTCTGCTATCTTTAGATTGAATAACTTTTTCATTAAGTACACCTTGTTATTAGTAGATAGCTTTTCATACGTACCTGACAAAGCCGTCATAAAATCTGCTATAGTCTTCTCCTTGATAACATTATATGCAATAGATCTCGACAGAGTTAGCTGAATAACTCCTAGAACCTGTCGATCTAACAGGCTCCAATCAACATCTTCCATGTTGTCCGACTTCTTCCCCAATTGTGGAATATGGAGTTTCTTCCCCGGTAGTCCTCTATCTATTTCCTTCAGTATCCAAAGTTTGTATTATCAAACTTCTCAATCCCTAATACCTTTAGTTCTTCCCTAGTCATTGCTTTCCCTTAGACTCGAACCTTGACTCTTGATACTAATTATTGTGAAAAACGATGACAATAAAGTAAATTTAATCCAGAAATAATCAAGCAATCAATCACACAACACAAATTTATGTTGTTTGGTAAAGTGCCTACATCCACGGAGCTGTAGAGGATTTTATTATATTGAGGAATCACAAGATACATTGTTTGGGGCATTTTTATTGTGCACACCATACGACCATAATGTTAAAAAAATCATATTTATTAGGTTACATAGTGGAAACCCTAATTTCAATTTCCTGCGATATTCACTCAAGTGGCATGTCAAACGTACATCAAACAAACTCTCTGCTTGACCTTTGCTGGAGCCATATGTCGAGCGAGTAACGATCGAACTCCTACTTGGCCTTCACTCGAGCCATCTATCAAATGAGGCTCAAACGGACTAAGCCAGGCTCCATAAACCCAACAGAACCAACAAAAAAAAAATTGTTAATATCTTTGAGATAATAGGCAGTCAAATAATAATATCCCAACAACAACATAGGTATAAATCAAGACGTCTATATAACTTGGAGAGAGTTTATTTGGATTATACAGGTTAATTCGTAATTGACATATTTATTAAGAGAAATCCTTAAGGCCGGTCCGGCTAATTTTCACATAAAAACAACCTGCCACTTATACAGTTACACATATGCCTTCCACCACATCTATCCTAAACCAGCAAACATCAGAAAACTGGTTTCAAATGTCCCTCACATAGCCCTTCATCCTTTGCACCATACCAAATCACAATCCCGAATCGCACTCGCACCCCCCTTCATCCCGAAATTCATTTCCCCCTCCCCCCTCGCACGAAACAAGAAAATTCATCCCTTCTCTCGCATGGCCCTCTGCAACTCTGCTCCCTTTGCAATCTTCAGCCTGGGCTCGTTGCAGGCTTACCATTTCTCCCTAGAACAACACAACTTTTATTATGGTAGATCATGCCGAGATGAAGAGAAACTACAATGAAGAACGACGAGGAAGAAGACAGGATTAAGATGAGGAAGAAGACGGGATTGTAATCATGGGGATTGGTTGAGTTGGGGGCGACCGAGATGGTGTTTCTGCATAAATACCCCCGAATCGTACCCCTTGGGTCGAAGCTCAACTCGAAGGAAATAAATCGCACCCCCTTCGTCGAAGCTCAACCCGAAGTCGAAGCTTAACCCGAGATTGTAGGTTTGCGATGGTTTCACTGTGATTTTGAGCTTATTCTCTATACTTAATGATATGAGATTGCGGGTTTGAGATGGTTTTTACTGTGATTTTGAATGGATTATGGTTTGATTGTAGGTTGATTTTGGTTTGATTGTGGGTTGGTTTTGGTTTGATTGTGGATTTTGGTTTGATTGGGTTTTGATGAAGAGGAGATAGAGATGATAGACGAAGATGGGAGAGATGGGCGATAGAGATGCGTCGGATTGAGATGGTTTGGCATCAAATTGAGATGCTTGCGTCGACGTCAGACTGAGGGCGGTGCACAGACCAGTGAAGCAGTGAGCAACTCGAAGACTTTCGGGCTGTGCAAATGAGAAAGGCTAGCTTGATTCTTTGTGGTCTACCGTATTTCAAAATGTGTGTTTTTTTTTACGTGTCATGCTCAAATTGGAAGGCTGTTTTTGGGAGAAAACTAGCTGGACCGTTGGGAAGCAGTTCTCATTTATTAATTGTCTTATCAAGTTATCACTTTTGACCCAAATTCATTTGTGAATTCTATTTATATTTATATATCGAGTTTGTAGGAAGTATTACATGTTACCACCCGTGCTCTTTTCCAGATGTATAACTCTTCAGAGCTGCTATACTTTTATGAGTTTTGCTAGGTATAACTGGAAATGAAAATCGGGGGGTAATCGGGCTTTATCTGACAGTTTTGTAGAATAAAATATAATAAAAAGGACAAAAGTAAAATGAAAAAAAAAACTCATCGTAAATAGACCTCATTAACCTATGCATTTATCACAAGCAACTTTCTCTCTCTACTCTCTCTTGCAACCTTTCTTTTTTCTCTCTCAACTTTCTTTTCTCAACTCTCTTGCAACCTGGTCTTCAATGTTTCCATCATAACCCCAAGTCCACCCAGTTGCAGCATATGTTCTCTCATCCGGGCATTGATTTTTGTTTTTCTCATGTAATTTTATTCTTTAATTGTTTTTGTTTTGTTAAGCATCATTAATAACAAGTTTGCAAGTTGAAAAATACCTAAATGAGTAGCAGTTGACGCAGAATGGTGGGCTGAAATGCCAACCCAGTAACACTTCCAGTATTTTTCAACCATTCTGGAAATAATGTGGGTTCACTTCTTCCCATAAGGAGCACTGAACATGATAAAAAATGGAACAAATAACACTTCTCACCTTCACCAGCTCCACTCTTTTTCCACAGTTTTTCAACGCAAAATCACAAAGTTTTGACAACAATTATGCAATTTCCTGACCCTAAACTAAACTTAATAATTATGGCCAATGAAACTAGTTAGTTCTCCAAATACACTAGCCAATATATGTATGATCTTGATGGGCTTTTCTATACTTTCACAACTAGGTATGTCCTTCATGAAACCCAGGCTTAATAGCATCTATTTTTCAATCAAGAGAAGAAAAAATTTCACAGGTGAGAACCCAGAGCACGAGAAGGAAGGCAATGTCAAGAAAAAGAGAGAGAATGATTACGATGAATAAAATTGATAGAGAAAAAAGAAACGAAATGGAGAAAGGGAGGGAGAAAGAAATGATTTTTTTTAAACAATTCTACTAGATACAACCGGCCAAGCGAAACCGAGATGCAACCGGCTAACACGTTAGCATCTATCTCAAAAGCAATCGTCTTCATCTCCATCTCAAAAGCAATCTCATCTTCTCAAAAGCAATCTCATCGTCTCCGTCTCCATCTCAAAAGCAATCTCATCTTCTATTTCAAAAGAAGTTCTCCCATCATCTCCATCTATTTGGCCCTCTCCCTCCTTCCCTCCCTCCATCTCCATCTCCATCGGACCTCTCCCCCTCCCTCTTCCTCTCCATATCGTATCCTAAATCCATCCCTCTCCATATCACCTGATTTTCCTGCTTTTGGGTGTCCATGGAAAAGTTTGTTTTTTATTATGGTATTAACTCTGACTTTGGCCTCTTGAACATGATAACTTGGAATCTGGGAGAAG
The DNA here is from genome assembly GCA_029856935.1 of Cyclocarya paliurus. Lineage (NCBI taxonomy): Eukaryota > Viridiplantae > Streptophyta > Magnoliopsida > Fagales > Juglandaceae > Cyclocarya > Cyclocarya paliurus. The sequence goes on along the minus strand of CM056947.1, from coordinate 34,670,782 downwards.
ATTTTAACAGAGCAATCAGGGGCTTGGAGCTGGGCTGAATTGGGAGGATTTTTCTTCTAGAAATACTACACTGTTGAATGAGATTTTGGAACTTCTTAATGCTATGGTTATAGTAATTAAAAAAAAAAACAGAGCATATTTTTTAGGCGAGTTGCAAAGATTTTTTTCCAACCCTAGCAAGTGATTTCCAATATGATGGAGCTGATTTTCTGGTGGGTGTTTGTTTATAAGGAGAGGGAAATGAAATGGAGAGAGAGAGAGAGAGAGAGATCGGTTGGAGGAGAAAGGAGAGGGAGTGAAATCAGAGTTGCTTTGTTTGAGTGTATCCCATTTGTTTTTGCGTAAGAGTTGCTTGTCATAAAATAATTAAGCGATGGATTTCCTTGGAATGCCATTGTTTTCGATCATCACCGTTTATGTGTCCTGCTACATTTATGCAATGGCGCCGTAACTGATGAGGCATTTTTTATGGCTCGGATTACAGAACAAAATTAATTGATTTCAGATTGAATGGATGATATTTTCTGGCTCCATGGCTCTGGATCCAAGTTAGAAGAAGAAGAAGATGCGAAGACGAAGTTGCGAAAATGAAGGACTCTGTTTGGGAGGGAGGCTCGTAGGACGTTGAAGAAACAACACAGAGAAGTTCTTGTGGATCTATGGGAAGACGAAGGGAGGAAAACGACAAAAATGAAGAAGAAGATGAAGAGGAGGTGGTGGGTCTAAGGGTAGAGTGGGCTACAAGAAGAGAAAGTTCGGTGTATATATATAACGATATAAATGACACCGTTTCTTCCATACCACGTTGGCAGCGTTTACCCAACAGTTCCCAACCGGTTGTCTTTAGTATTTTCCTTTTTTAGATAGAGGCGCTGGTTGCAAGCCAATTGCACCAGCAGGTTGTATAAGTATTTTTGTACTTTTATTCCTCGACTTCTAAGAAATTGAGAACCGCACCAATAGGGGTGTAAGTTTAGACCAAAAATCGAAAAACCGGTCCGAACCGAACCAGACCGGTTGGGCTGATTTTCTAGTTTTTTCGGTCCGAAATCGGTTATTTACTTGCACAAACCGGTTGAATCCGGTCCGGTTCCGATTCCATGATTTTTAGGATCGGACCGGTTGAAGAAAAAAATAAATAAAATAAATAAAATAAAATTATATATATAAGTTTTATATAAAAATAATATTATACAAAATATTTTTTATATATAACATATAAAAAGAAAGAAAATCACTCAAATATTATTACTAAATTTTGATAAGTACATAGGACATTAGTAGTTATACTAATATAGAGTATAGTTATACTTATACTGATATAGTTATACTAAATCACTATAACTAATATTAATATATAACTAACACTAATAGTTTAATATAGACTATAGTTATCGTGATTTAGTAATACTAATATATAACTAATATTAATATAGTACTTGGCTTTAGTAAATCATATTTTTTTTAGTAAAGTAGATTTTTTTAATAAAAGTATAAAATAGATTTTTTTAAAATATTTTTTTTATAAACAGATTTTTAATGACAAATTGTCAAATTTATATTAAAAAAATAGAAAAATTGAACCGAAAATCGATAAAACTGAAAGTACCAATTTAGGAGGATAACTGGTGCGTAATCAATTTAAAAAAATATAAAATCAGTACATATTGATTCAATTTTAAATTTTATCTAAAATCAGATCAAACCGGACCCATTACAACCTACCAACCCATGCTTTTAATCCTTCTCTTGTCCGAGTCAGAAGCATCTAATAATTGCATCATATAAAACATAACTGATGATGCAACTTAGACCAAGTCAAAGCATGTTTTAGAAGGGATTGTTCAACGTCCACTTTGGTGCAAAAGGAGACGAGCCAAACTTGTACTAGCAACCACCAGTCAGTAAAGATCGGAAAATACTTTATCTAATATAAAAACAAATTTATAAATAGATATGATTTGATATGATACATTAAACTATAAAATTATTTTTATTATAAAGAGATCTAATGAATTCTACGAAGACACATCAGTTTATGAATTTATTTTATGTAATATATTTTTGTTTATAGGAATTCTAAGAAAGAACACAAGCATCCAATCTTTTAAATCCCATGTTATCTCAAAGATCTAATAAAATATCTCAGTATGACTATCTATCTGATCTGGAACTGAACTTTTTTGAGACCCATTATTATCTTGTGATACGTATGTGATGATTAATGAAATCAATTAGGTAGCAGAATATGCTCCATTCTAGATTACAATTCGCTTCATTGGTACTGGGTTTATGCTGAACTTCTCAAAGACTCGACCTTGAACTTAGCACATCATTTCGGAAGCTGTGAATGTGAACAAAAAGGTTAACCATAAGTTCATCCATTTTTCATACCTCTACATTATATTCGAATATTGCAAACTTCACTACAGACTCTAGCTGATATTTTACAAAGAGAAGTGCCAGGTTTACAAAGAGATATTACAAAAATAGTTTTACAAAATGACGTGTCTTGATGTGACAAGTTTACAAATGATCTCGAGTCTTTGTTTATTGTATGATAATACCTGTCAAATTCAGCAAGAGAATGGAGATCATGACCAAAAATTTTGGATCCCAACTCAGCAAATTTTGGAAGCTTAAAGTTCTGGATTCTTTTTCTCTGAAATAATCACTTCCTTTTTCTTACTGCCATCATCATTGGCAATGATAATTTTCATCAATTTACTCGGTTGAGCTTCCTCAAGCATTTGCACAACGGTTCTCATTGTGGGTCTAAGAGCTGGAAGTGTTGCTGTGCAGAGAATTGCAATTTTCAGTAACTTCATAGCCTCTTCCTTTGAAGCCTCAGGAATTTCAGAGTCAACCACACTAAGTATCGTCTCCCTGTTCCTTAGATTGCCGCAAACCCAATTCACTATGTCCTTATTCTCCCCAAACTCCGGCTCTATAGGCCTTTTTCCGGACACCAGTTCCATCAATACCACTCCAAAACTATACACATCACTCTTCTCATTTACTTTGTATGTGTACCCATATTCTGCGCAATAAAGAAGATTTCATGAACAAATTAAAAGTCTAAAACAAAAACTTCTTACCATTCAATTTTCTCATTCACTTCAAGCTACACATTTGACAATAAAGATAACTAACTCTGTAGCAAAGATTAATCAAAACCAAAACAAAGTAAGGAATGAAGATTCACTAACCAGGAGCAATGTAGCCATGTGTTCCAGCAATGACATGGGTGGAATCCTTGCTACCATTGGCTCGAACAATCTTAGCAAGTCCAAAATCAGCAATCCTTGGCTTCAAAAACTCATCCAGCAATATATTACTAGACTTCACATCCCTGTGAAGCACTGGCTTCTCACACCCATGATGCAGATACTCCAACCCTTTGGCTGCACCGACAGCAATCTCGTACCTTGTCTCCCAATCAAGCTGCATCTTCTTCTGGTCTGTGTGCAGCCGATCCCAAAGGCTCCCATTTGGTAAATACTCGTACACCAACAAGCTCGAATCCTCGCTTGTAATACTACAATACAGCTTCACCACATTCACATGCCTTATTGAGCTCAAGGTCTGCACCTCGCTGTCGAATTCCTTCGACCTCCCCCCGCGCTTCGTGAGCATCGGGGAGGTGTTGCTCCGGCTCTTTCTCCGGCCATTACCACTTGAATCCGAGTTCCATATGTGCTTGACTGCAAGTTCTCTGCCGTTGGAGAGTAGCACTTTGTACACGTTCCCAGAACCACCTTTGCCTATTTGATTCTCCTGCTTGATGGAATCAAGAATTTCATCCTCCGTAAAGCTCAACACGTGGAAGGACTTCACGTCCCAGGATTCGTCCTTCCATGAACGGCTTTGATCATCCTTTTCCCCCTTCTTAGAACAGTAGAACCGCACCAAAAACAGAAGTAGGATGGCCGTACCTACTGCGAAGCAAATAATGAGTGTTCGGACATTCCTGGACATGCCCGAACCAGAGGGACAGCGCCGGAACATGGAGGTGACGCCAAGGATGCAGAGGCCCGGGTTCCCAGTAAAGCTGCCGTTGTACGCTGCAATTGACAGAGCTTGCGGTATGGGACCGGCCAACCTGTTGTGGGATAAATCGAGAAAGCTTAGCCGGAGAGTTGAAAAACTAGCCGGAATTTCTCCCGAAAGTTGGTTGTCTGATATATCCAAAGAGTTGAGTGTCGGTAGATTTCCCAGAGACGATGGGATTCGATCCGAAAGAGAATTGTTAGCCATATTTATGTCACTGAGAGTGTTACAAGAACCTAATGTCTCTGGTACTGAACCAGAGAACTTGTTATTCTGGAGATGAAGAACATTCAATAGCTTCAAGTCACCCACACCCGAAGGAATGTTTCCCGATAACTGATTGTCGTTCAGCTGAATCGACACCAAAGAGGTAGCTTCAGATATCTCGGCAGGTAATTCACCCGATAAGAGATTGTTTCCGGCGAACAACTGCCCAAGAGACTTGGCGTACTTGATATCGGATGTGATCGGGCCCTGGATAAAATTGGACGTAATCTCGATTATGTTCAAGTTCGGTAATCCCCAGATTCCGGGGGGAACGGTGCCGGAAAGCCAGTTGTTGTAGACTCTGAAACGATTTAGACTCGAACAGTTTGCATAGGTGGCCGGAATTTCGCCGGTGAAATTGTTGTTGCCTAGGAGAAGCTTCGTCATCGTACCCTGCTTACACATATCTGGCGGGATTGGACCTGTTAATAAGTTGTCAGTCACGTCTATGTAAATGAAGTTCGCCCAAGACCCAAGCTTCTGTGGCAGAGGACCCGTCAAGTTGTTAGTGTACAGAGAGAGATTCACTAGCTTCTTGAACTCGCCCAATTCGTCCGGAACTTCTCCAGAAAGGTTGTTCTCGAATAGTTGCAGACTCACCAGGTTGGTCAAGAACCTCAATACCGACAAATCGCCTTCGAGACGATTCCTAGAAGCGTCAAACATCGCAAGCTTCGTGAGGTTTCCCAGACTGTCTGGAAGTTTCCCTGTAAACGAGTTGTTGTAGATCTCCAGCTGCCAGAGATTCACGAGGTTCCCAATCTCTTCGGGAATTTCTCCGGTCATGTTATTGTCCGAAAATTCCAAGTTAATTAGCTCTCTGAGATTTCCAATCCCAGTCGGGATTGTTCCTTGAATATTACAGTGGGAGAGATACAGCCAATCCAGTTTGGTGAGCTTCAACACCTCGGGTGGAATTGGACTAGGATTGAATGGGTTGTCTCCGATGCTGAGCCGGACCAGACCCGTCATGTTTTGGAGCGATTTCCAAGGGAAACTGCCGGAGAAGCCACTGTTATTGATATGAAGATGCTTTAACTCGCTGAGAGAGGATATGTCCGGAACCGCTCCGGTGAAGAGATTGTTTCCCAAATCCAAGTAGTTCAATTTTACACAGTTGTTCAAGTCCTCCGTGATCGGACCGTGCAAGAGGTTGAACCCCAGCGACAGCTTTTCCAATGATTGCAGCTGACAAATAGAATCCAAGGGAAGAGTCCCAGTTAACTTCTGGTTAGAAAGCTCGATTTCCACAACCGAACCGGTGGAGTTGCACGTGATTCCGGCGAAACCGCAGACGGAATTGGACGTCGACTCCCATGAACTCAAGACGCTGGAGTTCGATCCTTGGAGGGCTGATTTCAGCTTCATGAGAACCTGAAGCTCGTCTGAACGGATACCGGAGAGAAGGGAGAGGAAACAGAGTAGGTAGAAAGAATGATAGAGGCATGGCCACGACCGGGATATATTTTCCGGCAACATGTCGTGTGGCGAGCGGAATTGGCAAAGAAAACTAAGATGGGCGTTTTCTACTTAGTCAATTAAAGTAGAATCGAAGGATTACAGGACAGAGAGAAAGAGGAGTACGCCATTTTTAATTGCTTGGAAGGTGGGTGCCGTGGGAAGTCACAGTGCTACCTATATACGTTTACGGTATAGATTTTGTAGTGAAATCGAACGCTAAACTCGCTGTGTTCCAAACGGTTTGTACGGCTGCAAGGTAAGAACGCTGGTTTTCAATTTTTCGTTATAACGGTTATTACTTTGTGTCTTTTTTAAGGATTGTGTAATTAAATTAACCCCCATAACATAAGCACCAAAAGATAAATAGTAAAGAAAAATTCTGCTCAGCATACTCATATTGCACACATACTGAGGAAAAAATTAAAAAATTCAGTAAATATATGATATATGACTGTTGAATAGAAAAACTCAACCGTAAGTAAATTAATAAATTGCTTAGATCTCATGATTATTTTTATTTAATTCCTTTATGTTTTTACTAAAAAAATCAATTAACGTGATTTAATGTGATGTGATAAATTGAATTATGATTTTATTTTATTATACCATAGATATAACATAATATATTAAATTATAATAATTTTTAAATTTATTTTTATGAAATAGTGTAAAATAATAAATTGTCAACAAAAAAAAGAGACATTTTCCTAGAAGCACCTAAGTTCTATTTCACGAGCGATAAAAGATGTGACCCATTATATATATTTTATGTCACCTAAAACGAGTAGCCATTAAAAAAACAAAAAGACATCAGCCACCAAAAGATAAACCATTGACTTTGAACGGAAACGTGCAAGAAATGACTTGCAACATTTCTTAAAAAAGAGGAAAAAAAAAATCAAAGGATCGAGATTTTTGTCCCAAAAATGCCAAATGGAGTTCATTTGAGTGTGGATAGCCTAAGCGCTGGTTTAGATACATATATTATCTTATTTTATCTTATTTTATCTTATTATTATAATTTTTTTAAATTTTTATATAAAATATAATAAATAATTTAATTTATTTAAATCTTAAAATAATAATAATATTAAAAAATAATATCTTAATAATATTTTATTCAATTCATCTAAAATTATCTTATCTTATTTCACTATCCAAACGAGTCTTAATTCAATTATTATGTTATAAAAAACCAAAGAAGGTCACAATTATGGATGTAAGGGATAAGGTCACTACTGTTTTTTTATTTTTATTATTTAAAAACTTTCCACTATTTTGGACTTGAGCTGTATACAATTCTGTGATTCCACAGAAAAATTGAAATCAAAGAACATATATTAATTAAGTGCAGATATGCTAAGATTCACATGCGGTTAGTCAACGATCTTAATCAATGGGCTAATTGACGTAAAAATATAAACAAAAAATCCATTTAGATGATTTCTTTAAGTGAGAAAAAGAAAATAATAATTCAAAATGTATACAATGGTAGAATTATTAGATCTATAAAAATATTTAGTAAAAGTAAATTAATAAACTGACGTGATTAGATGATATACATTAAATATATCTTACAATAAATAACTTTTTTTTTTTAAAAATCTGACATATGACGTAAGTCACTGGCGTATGCATCAGAGTTTATTTTTATGAAATGTCTTAATAAATTATTTCTCTTTTCTTAATTATAATCTCATAGATTTTGAAATTATATCACAAATTCAACCGAGTTTTATGGGTTTTATTCTTTTGATTTTGAAAATTATAAATAGTCTTTAAAAAGGACAAATTACTTTATTATAATGTCTTGAAATGAAAGGATCGAAATGATTTGCTTTTTGTTTTTCCGAATAAATATTATATAAGCTTAAGATGGAGGGTCGGCAATGGATGAATATGAAAGACAGCGTGCAGCCGCCGAGGTTGACTCTGATCAGAATGTGCGCTTCACGAGTCGGACAACAACCACGTGGATTAATGAACACTTCCAAAATCGAACCTCGAAGTCCTTTTAAAGTGGATTTCGATACAATGAACCTCAGATGAACTCAGAAAAAGTAAAAATTTATTTATAAATTTTATTTGGATATTTAATTTTTTATATATATTTTTAAATTATAATAGATTTAACTACAAATAGTATACCTATATACTTGTTTGAAACTTGGACAAAGTGAAATTTGATGAGAGATTTTGTTTTCTAAAATTTCTGAAGAGTGACTAATATGTTATATAAATTATAAAATATTTAATTTTATTGACATTAAAATTTTAGATAATATAAATATAAAGAGAAATATTTTAATCACAAAAAATTATAAAAAAAATTTATAAAAATAAATTTACAGACTTGATGTGATATCTTAAATTCTAAAATTATTTTTATTATAAAGTAGATATAACATATTATATAAAACTATATCAATTTATGAATATATTTTTATAAAATTTATTTGTGATTGTTTCATTTCTCAAATATAAATATAAAATTATTTTTATCGTATTATATTTTATCACATCAATTTTTTAATTTTAATTTTAAAAAATTTATTTTATAAATAAAATATTTTTGTGAAGGCGTGAGATAATGGTCGGTGTATGGATGAATGGGGATTGAGAGCTTTTAATCATTTTAAATTTATTTTGTCAAAAATGTTTTAAATCCCAAGACCGACCGTGTGAACATTGCCATATTTCCACGACTCTTATGATTGTTTTACAGACAGGTGGGCCATAGTTTTTGTGCATAAACAAAAAAAAAGTGTCTGTCATGTAATATCAAAGGAAAATGATCGGTGATCATACAAAAACGAATTACACACTGACACGATATTATTATTGTTAGTGACATATCGGGAGCTTAGGTTCGGGAATTTTGCTCGAAAATGACCAACATACTTGATTTCTTTTTGAAATAATTAGTGATATATTAGTATGTAATTTACTTTTATAGATATTATGTGTAGACGTGATAGGACTCATAATCAAATAATTTACGTTATGTAGAGTCATTTTTATATATTTTTATGCATTCTATTGATGTAATTAGTTAAAATAGTTATTTTATATTAAAAAAATAATACAGACAATCATATTAATGAAGTGTATAAAAAGTACACAAAAGTGATTGCAAATAAAATTTTTATAATCTAAATACTAGGAAAAGGTTTGGATAGTAAGTTAAAATTAGATAAAATGAGATGAAAGTTTAAAATTAAATAAAATATTATTTTTTATATTTAAAAATTTAAAAAAATTAAATTATTTATTATATTTTATTTAAAAATTTAAAAATATTATAATAATTAAATAAAATAAGATAATATGAATTACGATGATCTCTTAATCCAAACAAAAAGTTATTCTTACGTAACATATCTTCCTCATGAGTAGTCACTTGATCAGTTGATGCATATCATATTCCAAAACTTATCCTGGTTGGGAGGGAAAGAATCATTTGAAATCCTTTAATTTCCTCGACTTTCACGTAATTAACTACCTAGGATATTTGTAAGTTTTCAGAGAAAATAAATATTTTTAGCCTCACGTTTGGTAATTTGCATGTTAATAAAAAATTAATACCAAAAATTATTTCAAGATATTCTTTGAAAATCACAAATCATGACTCTAAGTGGAGTTACTCCAAAATTCAGTTTTATTACGTTTGGTGTTGTAGTGAGGTGATTTGAAACGATTTGTAAATAATAATAAAAAAATAGTAAAAAAAATTAAATAATAATAAATAATAATAATAAAATATTAAATAATAATAAAATATTAAATAATAGTAAAATTATCAATTTTAATAATTCGAAGTCTTTCACTCATTCAGTCAGCTATGCCTAGTTATTATCATTAATTATTCCCTTTTTATAATTTGCATGCATGCAAAATTACCACGTCAATGATCGATGGTGAACTCATTAATTCGTTTCATTAAATTGTTGAAGATGTAACTTAATTAGTTGGACTCTCTAGTCACTAGTTTTTCTTGGATTCTAGGAGGCCTTAAATGTCGTTTAGTTATAATTAAAGCTAAACTATAAGAAAAATACTAACGTGTAATGATTACACTTTCTTTACTTTATTATTATTATTATTATTTTTACTTTTACTCTTTAAATTTGGATTAAAAATTTTAGAATATGATTTTCTTTTATAATTTAGAAGAAAATAAATTCAATCAATTAACGTAATCATTTAATTTAATTAAAAATAAATTTACTTTAAAAAAATTGACTTTTTTTTACTTTTTGAGTCAATTTTTATAAAATTGAATTTATTTTGAATTAAATTACATGATAAAGTTAGTTGATTGAATTTATTTTCTTCTAAATTATGTAAGAAGGTCATGTTTTAAAATTTTTAATCTAGATTCAAATAGTAAAAGAGAAAAAAAAAAAAACTGAATAGTAAAGCAAGAGTAAATGAGGTGTAAGGGTATCATTACCCAATACTTATCTATGCCATAATTATTGACTACAAAATGACTATTTCCTGTAAAAATGAGTTCATTCTCATTGCAAATACTCTCTCTTTTTTTTTTTTCTTTTTTTGTAGTGACTGAAAACGGATCTTGATCTAGGATTTTAATCGGAAACATTAATCTCAAATAATGCATGATATTATTATATATTATAAGAAGCAAAAATGGGGTCACATGATGATCATATTTCAATATTGCGGAAAAGGAAAGAGGAAACTTCCATCTTCACCTCATGATCATGAAATTACATTAATGGAGATACAA
>CM056947.1:34494566-34660151 GCA_029856935.1 Cyclocarya paliurus | reverse complement strand
TAAAAAATACACAAAAGTGATTGCAAATAAAATTTTTATAATCTAAATACTAGGAAAAGGTTTGGATAGTAAGTTAAATTAGATAAAATGAGATATCTACAAGAAAAACAGGCTTTTGCGACCAATTTATTGCAACCAACAGACTGAATTAGTTGCAAATTCTGTATTTGCAACTAATTCAGTTTGTTGGTTGCAATAAATTGGTCGCAAAAGCTCATTTTTCTTGTAGATATGAAAGTTTAAAATTAAATAAAATATTATTTTTTATATTTAAAAATTAAAAAAAAAATAAATTATTTATTATATTTTATTTAAAAATTTAAAAATATTATAATAATTAAATAAAATAAGATAATATGAATTACAATGATCTCTTAATCCAAACAAAAAGTTATTCTTACGTAACATATCTTCCTCATGAGTAGTCACTTGATCAGTTGATGCATATCATATTCCAAAACTTATCCTGGTTGGGAGGGAAAGAATCATTTGAAATCCTTTAATTTCCTCGACTTTCACGTAATTAACTACCTAGGATATTTGTAAGTTTTCAGAGAAAATAAATATTTTTAGCCTCACGTTTGGTAATTTGCATGTTAATAAAAAATTAATATACAAAAATTATTTCAAGATATTCTTTGAAAATCACAAATCATGACTCTAAGTGGAGTTACTCCAAAATTCAGTTTTATTACGTTTGGTGTTGTAGTGAGGTGATTTGAAACGATTTGTAAATAATAATAAAAAAATAGTAAAAAAAATTAAATAATAATAATAAAATATTAAATAATAATAAAATATTAAATAATAGTAAAATTATCAATTTTAATAATTCGAAGTCTTTCACTCATTCAGTCAGCTATGCCTAGTTATTATCATTAATTATTCCCTTTTTATAATTTGCATGCATGCAAAATTACCACGTCAATGATCGATGGTGAACTCATTAATTCGTTTCATTAAATTGTTGAAGATGTAACTTAATTAGTTGGACTCTCTAGTCACTAGTTTTTCTTGGATTCTAGGAGGCCTTAAATGTCGTTTAGTTATAATTAAAGCTAAACTATAAGAAAAATACTAACGTGTAATGATTACACTTTCTTTACTTTTTTTTATTATTATTATTATTATTATTATTATTATTATTATTTTTACTTTTACTCTTTAAATTTAGATTAAAAATTTTAGAATATGATTTTCTTTTATAATTTAGAAGAAAATAAATTCAATCAATTAACATAATCATTTAATTTAATTAAAAATAAATTTAATTTAAAAAAATTGACTTTTTTTTACTTTTTGAGTCAATTTTTATAAAATTGAATTTATTTTGAATTAAATTACATGATAAAGTTAGTTGATTGAATTTATTTTCTTCTAAATTATGTAAGAAGGTCATGTTCTGAAAATTTTAATCTAGATTCAAATAGTAAAAGAGAAAAAAAAAACTGAATAGTAAAGCAAGAGTAAATGAGGTGTAAGGGTATCATTACCCAATACTTATCTGTGCCATAATTATTGACTACAAAATGACTATTTCCTGTAAAAATGAGTTCATTCTCATTGCAAATACTCTCTCTTTTTTTTTTTTTCTTTTTTTTGTAGTGACTGAAAACGGATCTTGATCTAGGATTTTAATCGGAAACATTAATCTCAAATAATGCATGATATTATTATATATTATAAGAAGCAAAAATGGGGTCACATGATGATCATATTTCAATATTGCGGAAAAGGAAAGAGGAAACTTCCATCTTCACCTCATGATCATGAAATTACATTAATGGAGATACAAAGCCAAACTAGCTAGCTAGGAACATGCACGAACAAGATATTATATATATCATGAGGTTCATGTCCTTATATTCGATGATCTCATCTTACATATATCTGTCTTGTTTTTTCCATCTCATCTTCTTTCTCTTCAAGAGAGACCAGGACAAATAATAGGTTGCGCGGTTACTAGTACTTGCTGTCAATTATATTTGGAGTTTACACATATTTTGTTTGTAAGACGGGAATTACAGGCCAGCAGGCTACTGAGAAAATGATGAGATAGAGAAGGATCATTGGTACAACGAATCAAACAATAGCGTGGTTTTGGATTATCTACTGTACTAGTGGAAGATGCAAAAGATAGAAAATGATGGCAAGAGCTAGATCAATATATAGTATACTGATATTTTGGGGGATTTTTGTTGTTAGTTTTGTTTATATCTTGTGGGCTTTTTTTTTTTTTTTTTCAAGATGGACTTATATATAATATTTATAAGTAATGCTACATACAGTCATAGATTGTATATGTACCGGGCATTTTTTTTGAAAAAAAGTACTGATCAACTTACTTATAAATATTACTTTATAGATATCATTAACAGTACTTAAATAAAAATTTTAAATTCTTCACTACTCCAACCGATCATTGTGATAATCATTCTAGAAACCAACAGTACATAAGTTTTTGAAAATAAAAATACTCTAACCATAAAGTGATTATATAAATGCAATTTTATAAACTGACTTGACTTGATGCCGTTCACTAGATTGTAAAGTTACTTTTATTATAAAATAGAACTAACGGATCAGATGAAACCATGTCAGTTTATATGATTATTTTTGTTTAATTTCTTTGTATATGTAGCAGTACTGATCGATTGAAAAATTCTATTATAAAGCGGCCAGTGTGTAGAGCACACGTAGTAAAGTGTTTAATGATATAATTTAATTTAGAAAATAAATTTTAAATTTATCATTTAAGTGATGTGGATGGTTTTCTCTTCACTCCGGTTCGAGAATACAAAAACTCTAAGGACAAGCATAGGGAATGAGATGAGGTGAGAATTTTGTAAATAGTAGTAAGATAGTTTATAAATATTAATGAGATTGTTTGAATTAACATTTTATGAGATTTTAGAAAATGAGAGAGAAATTGTTGAATAAAAAATATTATAAATTAAAATATTGTTAGAATATAGTTTTTTAATATTTTTTTTGTTTGAAAATTTAGAAAAGTTGTAATGATCAGTTTTAAAAAATTGTAATGATTAGTTTGAAAGTATTTTTATTTGAGTAATGTTTGAGAAAGAGATGAAATGAAATAAGATAGAAATTTTGAGATGGAAACTTTTTCCAAACAAGCCCTAAGTTTTTATGCGAACCATATGCATGCATGCATCACAATTTTTCTTCAATTTATTAAACAAATACCAATTGGTGGATGCATGGGACCAGGCCAACCTCTCATATTAGTGGAAGAAAAAGAACAAAAAGTAGACTTTATTTTTTTATATGAGTTAAATAAAAAAAGGCATAAAAGTGTGTATAAAACAAAATTTTTTCATTTTTATTTTCGTAATGTTTATTTATTTATTTATTTTCTGAAACCAATTCACGATAAAAATTAATATAACTATATTTTTTTCGTGCCTAGAAAATTAAAACATGTTTAGGTGATAGAAAGCACCATTACAAGAAAAAGATAATGAAATTATGGTTGGCCTATTAATCCCAAATTTGAAGGGTGAGTAAGTAATTTGCACTCGCCATCAAAATGTTTAAAAATAGAGCCGGGGTTGGCTCAAGTGATAAAAGTATTGGCCTTCAGGGTAAGTTCCCTCAGATCTAAAGTTTAAATCTCTTTTGTGCAAACAATCTCTAAGGATCATCAGATTGAGAAATTTTCTCCTTCAATTATCCGAGGTGCACTTGTAGAAAATTTTTTGTCGATAAATTGTGTACCACTAAAATTAGTAGGGACGTTGTTTCTGAACACTCGATGTCAATAAAAAAAGTTTAGAAATAGAAATATTAGTTAAAAAAGTAGATTGGGTTCCTTCTCCAATTGGCATTTATATAGATAAGAAAGGGGAGAGGGAATTATTTGTTCTAAGGAATAGTCTTTGGGCAAAATGCTGCTAAAGAGAACAGGGCACATGAAGTACTAATTTGGATCGTGGCAAAGTGTATATATGTAAGCTTTCATGGAGAGACAGGTAATGTTCGAGGGTATTTTTTTCTACAACTACCACACTCATTAGTTGAGAAATTGTACATTTGTTGGCAAGAACAAGCTGTCAAAAGGATAATTACAACAAATACGATTAGAAATTATTTACAACGAAAATAATTATTTATTATGATAATAAACTTATTTTAATAGAAAATGAATATACCCTTTCAAACTCAAATAAAAATAAAAATCGAGCATTTCATGTTTTTAAGATCCCTATATTTATCTTAGTATAATTTCTCAAGACATTTAGTCCATATCGAAAGCTCCACTCTAATCTATCATATGGAGTAGTTGAAGTTGTTGAAAATGCACTCTAGGCCATGAATCGTGTCAAGACCTTTGTGCATGGAGTAGGCCGAGGTCCTAATTTGGGACGTACATATATAATGCATTTATTTTGTTTATGCTGATTCATGAGGTCAAGTAGGGTCTTAGCTGGCCCCGCTTCAACTCTAAAACAATATTTAGTTATAGGTAGTGAGATAAGATGATTTTAGATTAATTAAATAAAATATTATTTTTTAATATTATTTTAAGATTTAAAAAAATTAAATTATTTATTATTTTTTATATAAAAATTTAAAAATATTATAATGATGAGATGGATTGAGAGTATTTCTGTAACAAAACGAAACTATAATATAATTAATGGAGAAATTGACGTCGTTCAAAGCAGATGGGAAGTGTTGACAATGTTGTAAGAAAACAATTTCTTGATGGATTGAAGAAAAAATGAAAGAGTAATATGTGATTTCATATCTCAATCACTTCAATGGACGAATTGGGATTTTCAATATCAGTTCGATCAAAAACTCTAAGGTTTACACTGAAAGAGATCAGATAGACACGTAAAGTGAATTTGATGAAAATTAGTAACATTTTTAAAAAGGAAAACACCTCAAGTCGTCTTTGGTTGGTGAGGATTAGTTTGCTGTTGGCCCAAACAAAGTGCTCCACCGTTTGAAAAAAAAAAAACTAGTAATTTCAATTAATGGAAGGTTTGAAGAAGATGTCATGCATCTAGAAGTGTTATATATAATTGGTGCCGGAAAGAGACCCATAATTATTGTCTCTATAGTCAAATTATCAGACATCAGAGAGTGTATTATTTATAGTACTTTCTACGAGTTGCATGCATCATGTTCTGATTATTTTCTTCTTTCTGAACAACTGTTAGCTAGCTAGCCTCGTTAGTAAAAATTGACAGGAATGCATAAACGGCAGATACAGCCAATTATGAGGGAAAAGAGAAAAATGAAACACAAACAACAAAGAGTACTGATCATCATCTTAAATATTAGTGTTCCAGAAAAAAGACTACCTTGTCGTTTTAAAGAGAAACAAGAGCATACATTATTCCCTCCAAAGGGTATATTCCATTTCATGATTCATTGCATATGGCTGCACGTGTCACAACAATAAAAATAATTATTTATGATAAAAATAGACTCATTATTCAAATAATAATTTTTATAATAAATAACTGATCACAAATAAATATTTTTCTTGTAATATATTCTTGGAAAGTAGTCCCTTTTGATATTTTGTTTTATTTACTAAAAGGAAAACTAGAGAGAGAGTACTCATCCAGAAAACAAAAAATTATAATAAAAGTCTCTTGCCCACAGAAACAAACATGTTTGTTTATTGGCCATGGATCGGACTATTTACTTTATAGCGCAATGCTGTGAACTATTATACGGTTTTTTTTTGGTGCGGTTTGTGTCACAACCCATTATTTATGCACTCATCTTCACTAACCCACTCCATCAAAGTACTCTAATTCACTCATCTTCACCAATCAAATTTGCCATTTTACCAACCCACTTCATTAAAGTACTCTAAACATGAGCTTTTCCCTAAACTTAAGGACAACCATATATGCAATTTCTTTTGCTCTCGCTTTTTCCCTCCCGGCCATTTTCAACCAAAATACAGCTTTTTGTGCGTTTATAATGCCTACAAATGATCAATAAATTAAAACAAGAGAAATGATATATATAAGTCACAAATGCACAAGTCTTATGCAATCCCTTTATAAAAAAGTAGACCCTACCATGAGAAATTGTGAAAAACTAACCCTTTTTTTTTATTTTTATTTTTTATGGAACTTACATTTTTACAAAAGACTTGTACAAGAATACTTGTACATTTGGAGCTTGTACCTAGCCTTTCTCTAAAAACAATACCCTGAAATTGTATGAGTGCACAACGGAATACTTCAAGCACAACTTTTTGAGTTGCTCCACAAGTTTATCCAACCTGACCAAATAATCTAGCAAAAGCATTCTCCTCTTGGTGGTGAAGTATACTACGTATAATGAACTAGAGTAACACTTTACAAAATTACAAATTCCACAGCCTAAACGCTTACTCAAGAGAGAACAAAAATATAGAGAGATTATATTCTGATATATGATGGATGTGGAAACTTGCTGATGAGAGCTATATATATCCCTCCCTGTACATCACTCACTATTGGCCTTTTACGGCCAACCTTCAATCCTCTTGTTAAAGTGGTTGCTATCACTTTCCATCTAAAGCATGTAACACATGGCCATTAAGCCATGCGTTACATGCCGTTATGACATAGGAGATATGATTATGCCCAAAGAATAACGTTATAGTTGTAGCACAGTTTTGAGGTGTCGATTCCACATAGAGACAAATTAAAAGAATAGTAGAATGAACAAAGAAACTAAGGAAAAATATTAAATGATTAATGGAGCACAAAGATTAATTTTAAATGTAAATTAAAGTGAAGCAAAGTGATTAATGGAAAAAGTACTCAAATTTGACAAACAGTAGAGCATCGGAAATCCCTTGCACAAATCTGGTATTTTAATTATTCTTAATTCATTGAATAACTCAATTCCCAAAATTCCTAATCGGAAGGTATAGATTTATAAGCCAAGATTAAATCAAATATAACCCTTTGAAAAATCATTCAACACTTTTAAAATATGTAAATTATTATCACTATTGAGAAAATCCAATGACGACAATATACTTTATGAGCGATATTGCAGTAAAGAATTAAATCAATATAAATAAATAATTGATCCAAACATAATCAAAGAACTAATCCATTCAATAGAAAAAGGATGACTGAATCCATAAACAAAATAAATTCTATAATTATTCGGAGAAGAAAAATATCAACAATTAATTGAGAATGATAAAACAAAAGAGTTTTGGTAATTGAAAATCAAATACATAAATTACAAATACCATCTAATATGCAAGTTTATCCCTAGCCCTATTTAAGAATTTAGTTATCCATAAATATAATACACAACAAAAATTTCAGGGGAAAAATAAAATCAACGGCAGCCATGGAGGAAAATATGTTTACTTTCAATCCCTTTGTTGTATGTCTTTCCAGCCAAAACTGAAAACTCTCTCCCCCCCTGTGTCTTGCGTCTCCCTTTCGAAAAGCTAAAGATTGAATTTTGAATCTAGTCTCTCAATACCAAGTCAAACAAAAGACTCCCATTATCCTTTTTCATCCGTGCGTGCCAAAACCGTGAAGACCAAGTCAAACTTTTCTATAAAATCCAAAAGGCCCCACGTAAAATCCTTACTTTTTACCAAGTCAAACTATTTGCATCTCATTTTTAAGTCAAAACCCAAAAGACTTCAGCCCCCTTTTCACGAGCGTGCAAGAATAGTTGATAGAAAATTGATATAAGGCTTCTTTTCACCAATTTGTTGATGTATTTTACTCCATGTATTTTATACTCCATGCAGTTGCCATACAAAATAAAATCAAATATAAAAATAGAATAGGAAAGTTTCAAAAATGTTAAGTGTAAAGCCAAATTATGAATTATCTCTCACCAACCAATAATGCAATATTTGAGATTTAAAATATTATAAAAATCATGCTCCAATATATCTCATTATTTCTATATATATTTTGGCATTTTAATTCAATAATAGGGTATTTAGAGTGCACTTTCGCTCACTCATCACACCCCTCAACTTACTCATTACTAGTCCCTAGCAATTTTCATTCCAAAACAACGAAATAGACTAAAGAAAATCACACACAAAGGCCACCAAGTCACACTTTCCAGATTCACATATCAAAGCAATCTTAGGAATTCAATAACCCTATCACAAGCAATCCACCTATAGAAATCCACAGAGTGTGTGTGTGTTCCAAACTATATCCATCTAACCAGAAGCCCTGACACATGCAACATGAAGAACATCTCAAGCGAATGGTTCAACTCCATAACTCAAGGGAATAAAAGTGTTTCGTGTGAGGATTCTCTCTATGGAGTTGACAATAGGTGTACACAAACTCTCATGAGGAATTAGGCAATTATGTACAACTAACAAGCAAACATTGATCTTATGATAGGAACACTAACAAATGAGACTTCCACCACTCTTTCCAAAACCTTACTTAGGATCAGAATGGTCAACACAAAAGGTTGTAACGTGGCTTGAGTTCGGAGCTATATGGAAAAAAAAAAGATAAAAAGGATTCAAAAACTTCCAAGTACATACAAAAGGAATCTTATTAAACCTCTCAATAAACTATATTTCTCACTTGATGTACTCTCCAACTTTTCAAATAATCGAATAATGCCTTTTTTTCTTTTTCTTTTCATTTTTTTTAGCTTGGTGAACAATTATGTCACCCTGGTATTTTGCTATTTCTACCCAGTCTTGGTATTTTTGCCTTTGAAGCTCACTTGCTTGAACACCTTGTAACTCATGTTCTTCCCCTTTCTCTCTTTGCCTTTTGTTTTTTAGGAAAAAAAATTCCACATCTAGTACACACTTGGAAGTAACAAGGGTAGGAAAAATAAATATATAGGTTATACTCCAATATGGAGAGGTATGAATGATGTGGGCATATGAAAAGAAAAAGCTACATGTGTTTATTGGCTCAAAGTTGACTACTAGGGGTCTATGATGGAAAGGGTTAGCTTGGAAGGCTTAAACGTTGATCCTAAGTTGACCTTCGTCATATCCCAAGTATATCCACCATCTTATCACAAACCATGTAATGATATTCTCAAAAGAGGTGTCCAATTCAACAGATCAATGAACGCTTATCACAATTTACTGCATTTGTAGGCTCTCAATCCTCTTCAAAACTCACATGAATACTAAAGTAAAAGAGTTCTCTAGTTACATGTGTCAAACCACCATCTTACCACAAAACTTGGATGAGTGCATTAGGGGTTCTGTGAATGCTTTAGCAAATAATGATTATGATGGGATTGGTGAATTCACGAAAATGGCTATGAATGAGAATGAGTACACATATGAAAATGATGCACGTGTGATGCAAATTAAAGAAAAAAAATATGTGACACATGAAAATATGTCACAAAGTTCCAATAGGCATTTTAAATACTGACTTTGTACCACCACCCCCCAACTTAAATGAAGCATTGTCCTCAATGTTTAAGAATCAAATTTGAATGAGGAGTAACTAAAAATGGTAGAATACACCTGATGAGTGACGTGAGTAGCTTGCTAAGCACCAAAGATAGTAACCTTAAATGAAAAAAATGAAACTAACCTACAAGGAAAAAAAAAACAACAGCAAACAAAAAGGAAAAGAAAGAAAATAAGAGAAAACAAAAACAAAACAAATAAAGAAAAAAAAATACATGCGTGGTGTGGTCAAGGTTGATAGACCGGATCTATAAGTGGAATGTCTTCCACTTCTGGAACTTGCCTATCAATCAATAATTTAAGGCGTTGACCATTTATTTTAAAGATCTGACCATCCTTAGTATCATCTATTTCTACCGCTCCATTTGTAAAAACATTCTTCATTATAAAATGGCCAATCCACCTAGACCGAAGTTTTCCTGGGTGCTTATGAATTCTAGAATCATATAAGAACACTCGATCATTAGGCTTAAACGTTTTTTTCAAAATATTTTTATCATGAAACGCTTTTATTTTAGCCTTATAGATTCTAGAGTTCTCATAAGTATCATTTCTCAATTCCTCTAACTCAGTCAACTGAAATTTTCTAAGTTTACCTACTTCTCCCATATCAAAATTGAAATGCTTGATAACCCAATACGCTCGATGCTCAAGCTCCACAAGTAAGTGGCAAGGCTTTCCAAAACCAAGCCTATAAGGTGACATGCCTAAGGGAGTTTTGAAAGCTGTACGGTAGGCCCAAAGTGCATCAACTAGTCTCAAAAACCAATATTTGTGATCCGGGTTGACCCTTTTTTCTAAAATTTGCTTAATTTCTTTGTTTGCAAGTTCTACCTGTCCACTTGTCTGGGGGTGGTAGGCAGTAGAGATCTTATGTAACACCCCATATTTTTTCATTAAGGCCTCAAAAGAACAGTTGCAAAAATGTGTGCCACGGTCACTAATGATAGCACGTGGTGTACCAAATCGAGATAACACATTCTCTTTGAGAAATTTAATTACCGTCCTATTATCATTGCTCCTGCAAGCTGCTGGCTCTACCCATTTTAACACATAATCTACTGCCACAATAATATATTAATATCCAAAATAAGGAGAAAATGGTCCCATGAAATCAATGTCCCAGGAATCAAAAATTTCAATCACTAAAATTGGGTTCAAAGGCATCATATTACGACGGGACATACTCCTAACTTTTGACACTTTTCACATGAGCGACAATAGATGTTTGCATCCTTAAACAAGGTAGACCAATAAAATCAACACTACAGAATTTTTGCAGCGGTTTTCTTCATTGAAAAGTGGCCCCCACAAGCTTGGGAGTGACAAAATTACGCTAGCAATCTTTTCATCAGGGATGCAACGCCTTAAAATTTGGTCAGAGTAATATTTGAAAAGAAAAAGGGTCATCCCAATAGAAATTACCTACCTCAGTCATGAACTTCCTCTTGTCCTGAGCGCTCCAATCCACCATTATCTCACCTGCAGCCAAATAATTTACAATATGAGCAAATCATGGTAGAGAAGTAATAGAAAGTAAATGCTCATCGGGAAAATCATCTCTGATTGGCAGGTGGTCAGAGGTGTCCTCAAATGTGAGCCTCAAGAGATGGTCAGCCATTACGTTCTCCACTCCTTTCTTGTCTTTGATAGTGATGTCAAATTCCTACAAAAGTAAAATCCACCATATTAGTCTTGCCTTAGTATCCTTCTTTGTAAGAAGGTACTTAAGGGCTACATGATTTGTGAAAATAATAATAGGAGAACCAATCAAGTAAGCACGAAACCTATCCAAAGCAAATACCACAGCTAGTAGCTCTTTTTCAATGGAGGATTAATTCATCTGAGTACTATTTAGAGTTCTACTAGCATAGTAAGTAACAAAAGGCTAACCCTCCCTTCGCTGTCCAAAAACATCACCTACAGCAAAGTCACTAGCATCACACATGATCTCAAAAGGTAAAGTCTAATCAAGTGACTGCATTATCGGTGCTGATGTAAGCTTGACAATTAGCGTTTTAAAGGCCTTTTGACAAGCTTGTGTCCACTCAAATGAGGCCTTTTTAGCTAGGAGGTCATATAATGGTCTAGATATGGTGGAAAAATTCTTTATAAACCTCCTATAAAAGCCCGCATGACCAAGAAATGATCTCACATCCTTTACTGTCCTACGTGTAGGCAACTTAGAGATTAATTCAATCTTAGATTAATCGACCTCTATCCCCTAGAAGAAATAATATGCCCTAAGACAATACCGGAAAGTACCATAAAGTAGCATTTCTCCCAATTCAAAACCAATTCCTTCTCCTCACAACGAGTCAACACTCTCTCTAAATTCAATAAGCATGCATCAAAAGAAGATCCAAAAACAGTCAAGTCATCCATAAAAACTTCCATGCAATTTTCAACCATGTCACTAAAAATGCTCATCATGCAACGTTGAAAAGTTGCAGGTGTATTACACAATCCAAATGGCATTCTACGAAAAGCATAAGTACCAAAAGGACAAGTGAAAGTGGTTTTATCCTGATCTTCTAATGCAATTTCAATTTAATAATAACCAGAATAACCATCCAAGAAACAATAGAAAGGATGACTAGTCACATGCTCAAGAATTTGATCAATAAAAGGGAGAGTAAAATGGTATTTCCGAGTGGCAGCATTCAATTTTCTATAATCAATGCATATCTGCCACCTAGTCACAAGTTTTGTAGGGACTAACTCTCCCAGGTCATTCTTCACCACAGTAACGCTTGACTTTAGGAACAACTTATATAGGACTTACCCATTTACTATCAGCAATAGGATATATGATTCATTGATCTAATAGTTTTAACACTTCATTCTTCACCACTTATTTCATAGTGGGATTAAGCCTACGCTGGGGGTCTCTACGAGGGCTAGTTCCTTTCTCCAAATTAATTTTATAAGAACAAACCAAGGGATTAACACCTTTTATATTAGCAATGCTCCAACCTAAGGCTAACTTATGCTCACTTAAGGTCTGAATTAATTTCTCACCTTGAGATTCAGACAATTTAGATGAGATAATAACAGGAAAAGTATCACCTGGACTAAGGAAAACATGCTTTAAACCCTTAGGCAGAGGCTTCAATTCAACTTTGGGTGCTTCCACACTTGAAAGAATTTGTTTTGGACTTCTCTCAGGCAACTCCTCAAATTTTGGTTGTCATGCCTGAGTGCCATAATCCCGACTTCTATAAAAAATAGCACACATATCAACTACATCAGATGGATCACTAATAGAATCACACTCAGCATTAATAAGAAAATACTCAAGAGAATCAAAATCATGAGCTATAGAAACTCCCCTATCTATGAGTGAGTCAATCATGTATGTCTGGTGGCTCTCGTCATCATCGTTTGGCTATTTTGCAATAAGGAAGATATTCATTTCAAGAGTCATGTTTCCAAAGGACAGCTTCATGAGCCCATTCCTGCAATTAATAAGAGCATTAGCAGTGGCAAGGAAAGGCTACCTAAAATCAAAGGAATTTTAGAAGTAATATCAACAACAGAGCTAGTGTCAAGGATTAGGAAATCAACAAGATAATAAAATTTGTCAATTTGAATTAGAACATCCTCTACTACACCCCGGGGTACTTTGACTGAACGGTCAGCCAATTGCAATACCACAGTGGTTGGTTTGATTTCTCCCAACCCCAACTGCAAATAAATAGAATATGACATTAGATTCATGCTAGCTCCTAAATCTAACAAAACTTGCCCAAACTCATGATTTCCAACGCTGCATGCAATGGTTGGGCAACCAGGATCCTTGTACTTGGAAGGAATTCACTGCTCAATTAGAGCACTAACTTGCTCTGTCAAGAACGTTGTCTTCTTCACATGGTGCTTCCTCTTGACTGTACACAAATTCTTGAGAAATTTTACATAAGTAGGTACTTTTTTAATCACATGTAAAAGAGGAAAATTGATTTTTACCTGCCTTAGATTCTCTAGAATTTCATTGTTAGGATCCATAGTTCGCTTGCTTGATTTTAAAGCTTGAGAGAATGGTACCTTAATAGGACTCTTTGTCACCTCAGGTTTATTGGGCAGTTCGACATCACTACTATCTTGATCATTTTCCACATCCTCTGATTTGTTCGTTGTTGGGATGTGTAATGACTTACCACTTCGTGTCACCATGGCATTCACATTCTTCAAATTCTTTTGCCCCATGTGTTGACCATGGGGTGTGGACTGAGCTTGAGAAGGGAACTTATCTCGCTCATTCACACTTAAGGAGCTCATCAATTTGAACACTTGGCTCTTTATCTCCTTATTTTCTTCCACAACCTGTGTAATCAAAGATTCAAACTTTTGGTTAGTCTTACCCTGTGCCTCAATAAAAGCATGCAAAGTGTCTTGTAAAGGACTCCTAGAAGATGAAGGTGCATGATATGGTGCAGGATATGATCTAGGGGGTTGTGCAGGCAGCTAGTTTTTAAAATTCCAGCTAAAATTGGGGTAATTGCGCCACTTCGGATTATAGGTATCAGAGAAAGGTGCAAAAAGCTTCTTATACATACCTAAGGCATTACATTGTTCCTCATACATCCTTCTCATCTCAGCAAATGTGGGACACTCTTGGGCGAGATGATCTACCCCGCGACACACAAAACATGCTCCAAAAGACTCTGCATGATTAGCCACATGTGTTTGCTTTATGTCCTTAGTCTTTAACACCTCCAGCTCCCAAGTGAGCATCTCAACCTTTGCCTTGAAGTTCTCCTCTTCCCTGAGATAAATTCTACTACCATTTGGGTTTCCTGCAAGTCGTGACCTATTTGTGCTCTCAGTAGCATTAGGTCCAGTCCAAGTGTGAGCTTTTTCAGCAAACTCATTGAGGTATTCTATGGCCTCATCAGGATCTTTCTGTAAGAACTCACCATTACACATCATCTCCACAAATTGACGCTCTTTAGGTGTAAGTCCCTCATAAAAATAGCTCACTAAGCGCCAATTCTCATACCTTGGTGAGGACACATGCTCAACAACTCCTTAAATCTCTCCCAAGACTGATACAAAATCTCACTGTCCTTTTGTGCAAAGGTGGAGATTTTCCTTTCTAAAGCATTGGTCTTATGTTGGGGAAAATATTTATTAAATAAGACTTGAGTCATCTCATTCCATGACCCAATAGATCGTGGTCTCAGTGAGTATAACCAACTCTTAGCTCTATCCTTCAAAGAGAAAGGAAAGAACTTAAGTCTCACAATGTCATCAGTTGCATTTTGACTATGAAAAATCGCAACTATTTCCTCAAACTCCTTAATGTGCACATATGGGTTTTCATTTTCTAAGCCATGAAAAGTAAGGAGTAATTGTATCATCCTGGTTTTAAAATCCAATTGGCGAGTATTAGCTAGAAACATGATGCATGATGTTGTGACTGTGCGTGTAGGGTGGAGATAATCCTGAAGGGTCCTAGTGGGTTGATCTCCGTGTTCACTCATTTCTTCAGGACTAGATGGATTATCCAATAAAGGATTTAAAAAGTTTGATTCTAACTCTTTCATAGGCCTAAGGGCGAATGTATCCAAAGCGTCTATATATCTGCGCATGCAAGGTAACAAAATAATAAAAATACTATAAAAAGAAAGAAGAAAAAAAATAATAATGCAGCAAGCTAAAAGATGGAACGAAGTTACCTCCTTTACAAACTGCTAAAAAGAAAAACTATCTAACAATTCTTCTACTGTCTCATTGGCAATGGCGCCAAAATTTGATTCTTCTACTGTCTCATTGGCAACGGCGCCAAAATTTGATTACACTTAAAGAATAACGTGGTAATTGTAGCACAGCTTTGGGGTGTCAATTCTATAGAGAGACAAATTAAAAGAATAGTCGAATGAACAAATAAACTAAGGAAAAATATTAAATGATTAATGGAGCACAAAGATTAATTTTAAATGTAAATTAAAGTGAAGCAAAGTGACTCACGGAAAAAGTACTCAAATTTAACAAACAGTAGAGCGTCGGGAATCCCTTGCACAAATCCGGTATTTTAATTATTCTTAATTCATTAAATAACTCAATTGGAAACTCAATTCCCAAAATTCCCAATCGGAAGGTATAGATTTATAAACCAAGATTAAACCAAATATAACCCATTGATCACCACTTTTAAAATACGTAAATTATTATTACTATTGAAAAAATTCAACGACGACAATATACTTTAGGAGCGAAATTGCA
The DNA here is from genome assembly GCA_029856935.1 of Cyclocarya paliurus. Taxonomy (NCBI): domain Eukaryota; kingdom Viridiplantae; phylum Streptophyta; class Magnoliopsida; order Fagales; family Juglandaceae; genus Cyclocarya; species Cyclocarya paliurus. The sequence continues at coordinate 34,644,493 of CM056947.1, read as the reverse complement.
GCAAAGAACTAAATCAATATAGATAAATAATTTATCCAAACATAATCAAAGAACTAATCCATTCAATAGAAAAAGTATGACTGAATCTATAAACAAAATAAATTCTATGATTATTCGGAGAAGAAAAATATCAACAATTAATTGAGAATGATAAAACAAAAGAGTTTTAGTAATTGAAAATCAAATGCATCAATTAAAAATACGATCTAATGTGCAAGTTTATCCCTAACTCTACTTGAGAATTTAGTTATCCATAAATATAATAGACAACAAAAATCTCAAGGAAAAAATAAAATCAACGGCAGCTATGGAGGAAAATATTTTTACTTTCGATCCCTTTGTTGTGTGTCTTCCCAGCCAAAACTGAAAATCCCCCCCCCCCCCCCCCCCGGTCTTGTGTCTCCCTTTTGAAAAGCTAAAGATTGAATTTTGAATCTAGTCTCTCAAGACCAAGTCAAACAAAATACTCCCATTATCCTTGTTCATCCGTGCGTGCCAAAACAATGAAGACCAAGTCAAACTTTTCTATAAAATCCAAAAGGCCCCACGTACAATCCTTGCTTTTTACCAAGTCAAACTATTTGCATCTCATTTCCAAGTCAAAACCCAAAAGACTTCAACCCCCTTTTCACGAGCGTGCGAGAATAGTCGATAGAAAAGTGATATACGGCTTGTTTTCACCAATTTGTTGTCATGTATTTTACTCCATGTATTTTATACTCCATGCGACTACCATAAAAAATAAAATAAAATATAAAAATGGAATAGGAAAGTTTCAAAAATGTTAAGTGTAAAGCCCAATTGTAAATTATGTCTCACCAACCAATAATGCAATATTTGAGATTTAAAATATTATAAAAATCATGCTCCAATATATCTCATTATTTCTATTTCTATTTTGACATTTTAATCCAATAATAGGGTATTTAGAGTGTACTTTCGCTCACTCATCAAAAGAGTCTGCCCATATGGGCGCCTCTCCATCTTACATCTCTTACTCGCACACAGTGGGCATGGCCCCAGGCTTGCATCTTTCAAACATTCTTAATCTTGTTCATACAAGCAAATAGGCTATGCGACCACCAAGCATACCTGCAAAAGAAATGTGAGAGCACTGTACCATATCTCTCCTAGAAAAGACCAGCATAACATCCCTAAAAGTTAAAGTGTCTTGTCATGTCCTAAACTCATTCGATACATCAGATCAAACATTTTTTAATCTTCTTGAGTTTCAAAAAACTCAAAACAATACTTGACTACCTCCAAATTATTTTGATGTGTTAACAAATTTAATCGCTACCAATGTGTAGCGTTATAGTATGAATTCAGCAAACACCATAGAGTGATTGAAATGAGTCATGAGATGTGGATTTCAAAGAAGATGAGTTTTCAAGTAGGGTTGAGGTTGATAGGAGTTTGGAACTCCATGAGATTGTGGATTAAGAGGAAGACGCTCTAAAGGATTTAGTTGAGAATGAGGAATAAATTTCTCAAACTCCTACAGATTGTGAGAATGACTTGCCTATAAGTGGGGGCACACTACTTGTTAATTAACCACAACAATCTCAGCTGCGTAGAAGCACGTGTGAGAGTGTTCCCCGTCTTCATTTTGAGATTGAATGAGGAGCTTTCATAGTAGCTCCGCTAGATAATGATGAGCCTGGGACAATTCATGAGGCTCTCTTGTCTTCTACTAAAGATGAATGGATGAAAGTATTAAATGATAAGATAGAGTCTGAGGACTAACCAGGTTTGGGATCTGGTAGATCTATCGTCAAGGTACAAGGCTATTAGGAACAAATGAGTTCTAAAAGTCAAGCGCAAGTCGGATGGATCAATAGAAAGGTATAAACCTCGCTTAGTGGCGAAAGGATATACCCAATAGGAGTGTATACACAGTGAGGAGACATTCTCACCAGTTGTGAGATTTGCCCCAATTCGCCTGATTATAGCCATAATAGAATATATGGATTTAAAACTCTCTCAGATGACGTTAGGACAACATTTCTTAATGGAGAATTAGATGAGGAGAGCTATATGGATCAACCTATGAGATTTGTGGTAAAAGGTTAAAAGCGCAAAATGTGCAAACTCAAATGATCTATATATGGTCTGAAGCAATCATCTAGACAATGGTATCTTAGATTTCATCGAACTATTCTCTCGAATGAGTTTAAAATGATCACATAAGACCATTGTTTTTATGTTAAACGGTCCAAGAAAAGCTTCATTATGTTGTAATTATATGTTGACGACATATTACTAGCTGAAAATAACAAAGGGTTGATAGTCGCCACAAAAGAGTAGTTATCCTTCAATTCTGAAACAAAGGATATGGGTGAGACAGAATACATTTTAGGAGTTAAGATCTACAAAGATCGATCAAAGACTTTGTCTCAATAGATTTACATAAAGAAAGTTCTTAAGCGCTTCTAAATGAATGAATGTAAACCCATTGACACCCTTATTGCTAGTGGCGAGTGCTTGTCCAAAGAGATGTTTCCTAAAATGAGATGAAAAATATGGCTAGTGTCCCTTATGCTAATGATGTGGGTAGCCTGATGTACACAATGATGTGTACTCAGCCAGACATATGCTATGTAGTTGGATTGGTGAGTAGATTTCCATCTAACTCTAGACTGACTAACTGGAAAGTAGTTAAAAGGATCTTGAGATATCTCAAGAGAATTGCAAACTGTGTGTTGTTCTATCAGGGTTCGAATTTGCAGATGAGAGGTTACAACGATACTGATTGGGGTAGTGACCTAGATGAGCGCAAATCAACCTCTAGGTATGTCTTTCTGCTCAACAATGGTGCCATTACATGGAGTAGCAGGAAACAACCTTGTATAACCTAATCTATCAAGGAGGCAAAATACATTACTTGCTCAACAGCAGTTCAAGAACCTGTTTGGTTACGGAGGTTCTTCAAGCATTTATACATTGGTAAAGATACTTTAGATCCAATGATGATATTCTGTGATAGCATAAAAACTATTGCATATTCTAAAGACTCAAAGTATTATGAAAGAACCAAACACATAGATATCAGATATCACTACATCAGAGATATGGTGGTGTAAAATGAAGTGGTCCTGAAACACATTTCTAAAAATCGTATGGTTGTTGATCACCTGATAAAGCCTATAGCGAGAGATGTTTTTGTGGCACATGTTGGGAATTTAGGACTGCATGGATTGTTAATGTAATTTATTTTTTAGAGGACATTGAGATGTAAAATTTCCTTTAGGATATTAATGCAATATGATTTTATTCATCCTTTATCTTTATCGTATTGTTTTCTGGATACACACATAAAGTATGTCAACAGGATTAGATCGGCTCACTCACACGAGTGATGGCCTCTAGCACTTGAGTAGCGAGTAAAGATGAGACATTGTGCCCCTAGGTACTTGTCCAAGAGGATAATTTGGTTGACACAAAGATATGTGACCATAATGGGAGCTAAGATGATGTGTATTGTATTGAGAGGACCATGCACGGGTACCCCACGATCCATATAACTTGTGATTAGCCAAATATGAGATCCTTTTTGGTGCCTTAGAGGTAAGCAAATGGAGGAACTCAGGTTAGACGCTTAAGGAGTAGCTAGATTAAGATCTATACAGTGTTAATATAGGCATACGCTCTTTGAGAAAGAGAAATCCACCGTAGCATGTATTTCATATTACATGTGTTTATTCGACCAAATGAGGAAGTGAGTAAATGGTTCATTTCTTTCTCACTGTGTGAGTCTCATATTTTATTAAGTGTCCTTAATGTACCTTTGACTATGTCATAAGATGGAAGTTGTGATATTTGCTACTTTGGCATGCTGTCTATGGTCATGATTGATACGGTCTAAAGAGACATTGTTGGGAAAGCAGTTTAACCAAAGCTGAATGACATGAGGGCAAATGCAAGACTATTCGACATTGTATCTATACTTCCATCAAATTGTTTACCTATTAGCACATACCCTTTAGAGTATTCTGGGTATCTTATAAAGATACACTTTTTTTCCCTAGAGCCTAGCTTCATGTATTTATGAAAGGTATTGTGTACAAAATCCATTGAACCCCATGGCTGCAAGTTATTCAAATTGGGGTTCTCAACGATCCATAGTTCATATGGGGTGAAAGGTACTGATTTGAGGGCACTTGATTAAGAATGTAGGCACCAGTCAAAAGTGCATCCCCAATATGAAATTGGTAGGTTTACTTGTGCCATCATTGACCTAACCATCTCAAGCAATGTCTGATTTGTTCTTTCTGTCATGCCATTTTGTTGTGGCGTATTTGGCATCGTCAACTGTCTCTTGATTAATTTTTCATTATAGAACATTTTAAATTGGTCAGACAGATATTCACGTTCGGGGTCAGTTCTCAAAACTTTTAACCTTTTGTCTAACTGATTCTCAACCATTCTAAGATATCTCCTAAAATACTCTAATACTTTAGAATGATGGGAGATTAAGTAGACATAACCATAATGTGAAAAATCATTTATAAATATGATGAAGTAGACACCCCCGTGTCTTGCCCTCACACTCGTTGGGCCACAGATGTTTGAGTAGACTAATTGCAATGGAAAAGATGCCCTTGTGGCTTTTTCAAATGATTTTCTCTGAGTTTTTCCCATCAGACAATGTTCACATTGGGGTAACGTGACCTTAGCGAGATCGTCAAGACCTTCTCTAGCTAACCTAGTCATTTTCTCTTACCCTATATGACAAAGCCTAGCATGCTATTTATATGAATCAAAATTATCAGATGCAGAAAGACAAGTAATAGTCTCATTCATACTTGAATAATCCAAATCCATTATCATAAAACCATCTGATAGAAAAGAACAACCATAAAAATATTGCCCAAATATAAAGAAACACCATTTTTTTCAAGTAACTATAGAAAGGAAGTTTTGTCCGATTTCGGGAATGTATAGTAGATCATGGAGAAATAGAGTGCGGCCGCCTCGCAAGTCTAGCTTTTAAGTACCAAGTCCCAACACCTCCACACTATCTCCATTCCCCACTTTGATATCACGACTCCCAGCTAGAATCCAACAGTACTCCACAAATCCAACTCGATCTCGTGCTATGTGCTTGGTTGCTCCTGAATCAACCGTCCACACATGATAGGAATGAGCAACCATCACATGGCTAGTTACAAAAACAATGCAAGAATAGTCAGAGTGTACCTTCTTCTGCTCAGTGCAGTCATGAACAAACTGGCTTTTCTTTTCGCAGTTGAAACACTCTTACTTGGACTTGTTCTTCCTTCACTTGCCTCTCTTGCTGCGTTGAGAAGATCCTGACCGTTTCTTCACTTGTCCAACAGCTACTCCTATCTTGGATTTCTTGCATTTAAGCCTAGATGTCTTGCGCGAACCAAACTCAGTCATATAGGCCGAATGTTTGGGCTTAGCAGCCTCTAGGTGCTCAACCTCAAGCTCCAAGTGATGCGAGACATCATCAAAGTCCTTGATGTTCTCATTGTGTATTAGATTCTAGCTCATTGTCTCCCAAGAATTTGGTAGCGAGCATACCACTGCCTGGCCTTGTTGCTCATCAGTCAGGTTGTTTCCTCCCATCTTGAGTTCGCAATCATGGTCGACATTGCCCTATGATGCTGCTGCTTCATTGTATGGTTAGAGCGCATATTGTAGGATTCAAACCTCATAGCCAATCTGTGCAACATCATGACTGAAGTTCCTCCAAACTTCATCTTTAGTGCTTGCCACATGTTTTGAGCAATGTCATAGGTTTCAAACTCACATATGAGATCATTATGCTTGTTGCTTAACATGATAATGCGTGCACAATTATTCTTCTTAACCCATTCATTAAAGGCTTCATGATCTCTCTTGTTTTGGTTCGAGTCCCCTTTCTCGGGCTAAGTTAGGACTAAGGTCTCCAAGACATCCTACTCATCTAAGATATATTGGATCTTGCGATGTCAAATATCATAGTTCTCCTCATCCAATTTTCTCCATTGTGCAAATCGACAACTATATTCTTGGATGCCATTTCACTACAAAATGCACAAAATGAAATATTATACACACACCTAAGAAATTTATCGCATTCATCTAAGTTAGAAGAAAAATAATCTACACATGTCGCAACATCAAAAATTTGCTAGCCTTCATGATCATCTCTTGCGCCACAATGTCTAATTATTAATATCTAACCCATTTTTGCGCAATTTTTAATATATATATATATATATATATATATATATATATATATATATATATATATATATATATGAGAGATCAAATCCTCCTTAATCTCAACCATAATCCCACTATCTTAAGTAGTCATCTAGGCCTAGTCATATGTAAAGGTAGATCCTACTAAAATGACAGTAACTTTTTGAGCCAGTCTAGAAGGATAGCTACTCAGACTACGATAATCTGTTGGGCTAGTCTACATATATAGCTAGATAGACTAGAACAACCTGTTAGGCTAGTCTATAATGATGGTTCTTTTAAGACCATTACAGTCCCTTTTTCTTGTCCCATCAATACATAAGTCCTACTTAGGCCACTGTAATCCTTTGGCTATACAGTGCGTTTATAGTTCTTATTGGAGTCACTACAATTTTTTAAGTCTATCATTCACACTGACAATACCAACTAAGACTACTTAGTGGAAACTTTCTATTTTATCAGAAAAAAAAAACTAAAATAATGAAGGCTAATGTCTAAACATTCACGCATAATATCCAAAGTTAATAACATAAGTATATATCCACATGTTCATTTCACACATACCTGTAACACATTTAATCTAAAATATTAATGAAAGATCACATGAAATATCATAATATGGAATAACATAAGAAAACAACATGTATCTAGACAAAGAGTCGTGCTACACCCACCGAGGGTGTAGCTCGACAAAATGTCCCTTGAAGGCCATTTGGCCCTTTTATTTTTATTTTTTACTTTTTTTCATATATTTTTTTATGCTTTTAAATATTTAAAAAAAAAATTCACAACATCGTTGAAAACATTGTCTTAATCATTAAGTAAAAAAAAAACCTATCGAGACCTAGTGTTGGGACCCTTTATCAGTGGTTTTAATGTTTTCCTTAGACAAATAAATGATGCAAAAATAAATAAATTATTTTCTTAAAGGGTAAAAGTAAAATAAATACATTTATAAACCCCACCTAAATCAAGAGAAATTCGGTGGTGTGCTCAAAATCTTGTTTTATGAGGTAGTCTTGGGTTCGAAACTCAGTGTGCCACTTTCTTTGTTTTATTTCAGATGTAAATAAAATGGGCTAAACAAAACATTAGGCCATGAAATTGGCCCTGCATTCTTTTTTTTTAAATAGAATGCAGCCCAAGCCTATTGCCTTTAGATGATATAAGACATCTTCAACCTCCATTAGGGCACTATTCATATGAATAGTATGCACGCACAAGCTGCCACTGCCAAGACACATGCTGCAGCAATAGCACATGGGTGCGCGTTGTGGTGGGGTGCGTGTTGCATCTGGGTGTGCGCAACACTACCAAAATGTGTGCAGCAAAGTTCACGCAACACCACCATGGTGCGCACAACACAACTGTCGGTGCACTTGGTGTGCAATGCACCTCCCAAGTGTGCGTAGCGGTGCAGCGGCCTAGCCAACACAGAGTTTTTAAAACTCAAAAAAATAAATCGCACTCATCGCAGTTAAAATCTATGCAAAAGAAATAGGCTTACGGTCAACTGGAAGCAACTATTAAGAAACAAAATGCTCTAATACCATTGTAAGAGTGAACATCGGAATACTTCAAGCATAACTTTTTGAGTTACTCCATAAGTTTATTTAGCCTGATCAAATAATCTAGAAAAAGCATCTGGTATCAAAATGCACAATGGAATACCTTAAGCCCAACTTTAGAGTTGCTCGACAAGTTTATCCAGCTTGTCCAAATAATCTAGCGAAAGCCTAAATTCTGGAGTAATACTCTACAAACTTCACAACCTAAATGCTTACTCAAGAGAGAACAAAAATATAGAGAGATTATATACTGATATATGATGGATACGGGAACTTGCTGAAGAGGGCTATATATAGCCCTCCCTGTGCACCACTCATGGCTAGCCCTAAAGTGTAGCCTTCAATCCTCATATTAAAGTGGTCATTGCCACTTTTCATATGAAGAATGTAACGCATGGCTGTTACATGCCATTATTGTATAGGAGGGGGTCTGCCCATGTGGGCGCTCCTCTATCTTACACAAACGTTTTAATGCGGCCATATAATCTGCATGTAAATGTACATCCATTTGTGTTCTGTGATCATGAGTTTGTTCCAAGGTATTTAGCTAAAATTATTTCATTGACGTTATGATCAGAGGTAATAGCTTATTATATATACTATATGATAATCAAAGCTAGCTTTTGATACGTATGTACGTACGCGGTATAAAAAAATGAGCATTTATGACAAGTTATTTGCAATGAGACTGACTATTTGTGATGAGAATAAACTCATTTTAACAGAAAATAATCATTTTAACTAAACTTAACTGATAAAAGATAAACAGTTTTGTTGTAGGAAAACTAGAATAAGCATTTCATTGTATACATCCCAAAGTTTAGATCCTTGCTAAGGCCGTAATAGATTGCTCTACCTTCAATCATGTCATGCATGCAGTCGCCTTGTTTACATCTCGTGGTGAGGATGATTAATATGTGGCCAGTGGTCGTGTCCTTGATCTTAAAAGCAATATAAGAGATAAATTCAATGCCACATAAAAACTAGGTCTTCGGTTAATTTGCTAGCAAAATTTGAAATATCAACATGAATATGAAGGGCATTGTGGAGGTCTAATTTACCCCTGCTGCTACTACCATTCAAAAAATCAATAAGTGGTTAAGATAGCTTAATTCTCTCATTAAGCCTCGTTCTCTTGTACTCTCTGCAAATATTTTTGTCCTTCATCACCTACACATTTCCCCAACCACCATCCGGATAAAAAAAATCATTCTTGTTCGTTGGTTAGCCCCTCCTTGAGGATCTCTCAAACTCAACATCGATGGTGCCTTTAATTTTAATCTAGGGTCTGCTGGTTGGGGAAGGGGGGGTTCTTTGGTCCCATGATTGCTCTTTTGTTGCTAGTTTTTCTTGCTATCTTGGCATGGGTACTAATACTTTTGCAGAGTTGTTTGCTTTTAAAATTGGGCTTATTTTGTTCTATCAATTGAGTGTTCATGACATTCTTGTGGAAACCGATTCTCTACTTGTGGTGAATTGTTTTAATAAGTTTTATCATTCCCCTTGAAAATATGCAGATCTTTGGGATGCTATCTTACATTTCAATATATTTTTTTTCTTTTAGCATTACTCATGTTTGCTGAGAAGGGAATACTTTAGTAGATAGTCTCGCTAATGATGGAGCTTTGGGCAACACTGTAAGTTTCTCTTCTATTTTTTAACTTCCCGAATATATGATTGGACTTTTTGCTTTGGATTGTGCAGGTATTGCCAACTTTCAGTATTAATTCTGACATTCTTAGCTTCTTCATGTATCTTCATTTTTGTTTCGTTTTGAGTAATGGTTTTCTATTTTCTTAAGAGCCTAGTTTTGGATTTTTAGATGTTGTACCGTCTTGTTCTTTTTGTATAAAGTATTTGTCCATTATAAGTGAGTGTTTATCAATAAAATTGGAATCTTGCCCTCTTCTTTTAAAAAAAAATAAGAAGAAGAAAATTGTCTCTTGGCCACATAAACAAACAAAAACTGTTTATGTTTGTTGGCCATTGACTATTTACTTTATAGCGCAATGTTATGAACTATTGTAAGGGTTTTTTAATTTTTGGTGCGGTTTGTCACCAACCATTATGTATGCAGTGCTCATCTTCACCAATCAAATTTGCCATTTTACTAACCCACTTTATCAAAGTACTCTAAATATGACCTTTTCCCTAAACTTAAGGACAACCATATATATGCAATTTCTTTTGCTCTCGCTTTTTCCCTCTCGACCATTTTCAACCAAAAGACAGCTTTTTGTGCGTCTATAATGCCTACAAATGATCAATAAATTAAAACGAGAGAAATGATATATATAAGTCTCAAATACACAAGTCTCGTGCAAATCTTTTATAAAAAAAGTGGATCCTATCACAAAAAAGTATGAAAAACTCACTTTTTCTCGATGGAACTTACATTTTAACAAAATACTTGTACAAAGCCAGTACATTTGGGACTTGTACCTAGCCTTACTTAAAAAATAATACCCTTAAACGTTTTGATGCGGCCCTATAATCTGCATATAAATGTACATCCATTTGTGTTCTGCGATCATGAGTTAGCATTCCTGCATATTTAGCTAAAAGCATTTCATTGACGTCATGATAGAGGTTGTAGCTTATATATATATAGATTACATGATACTCAATGCTAGCTTTTGATATGTATGTATCTACATGATATAAAAAAATGAGTATAGTCATTCTCATTGCAAAAGATGAGTATTTATGACGAGTTATTTATGACAAAAATGACTATTTATGACGATAATAAGTTCATTTTAATAGAAAATAACTGGTAAAAGATAAATAGTTTTTTTTTTTTTAGAAAAACTAGAATAAGCATTTCATCATACACGTACCAAAGTTTAGATTCTTGCTAAGGCCGTAATAAATTGCTCTGCCTTCGATCATGTCATGCATGTAGCATTTCATTGTGTGCGTCTCGTGGTGAGGATGATTAATTTGTGGCCAGTGGCCTTGTCCTTGATCTTAAAAGCAATATAAGATACAAATTCAATGCCACATAAAAACTAGGTCTTCAGTTAATTTGCTAGAAAATTTGAAATATCAACATGAACATGAAGGCATATTAATTGCTGTAATATCTCATATTTGGATTTATAACGAGGATGTTACATGAGATCTGTATTGTTTGAGAACAAAAAATTCTTGCCTTTCCTAATGATTCTTAGGGCTGGTTTGGGGCACAAGATAAAATACAAAATTTTCATCTCATCTCATCATTACACATTTTTTAAATTCCCATACAAAATATAATAAATAATTTAATTTTTTCAAATCTTAAAATAATAATAATATTAAAATATAATATTTTAAACTTTCAAACAAAACATAAAATTCTCATCTCATCCTCCAAACTTACCTGTCTTTATTTCGATATAAACAGTGGAAATGCGTGCTGCTTAGGCTTTTTTTTTTTTTATCTTTACGTTTAAAATTAGAAAGACCTCGAAAAGCCAATCATGTAATATCAGAGCACTACATGACATATCTCTGACGATGACTATAAGAGAAGAAAACTAAGCATTAGTTTTGAAGTTTCAAATTGGTTATTTACTAAGTGAAATTACTTTAAATAATTGGGACTTGACACTCGAAATATCTCTCATGAACATTTTGTTTGTTTGGCTCAAAGGGAAAGAAAAGGAAAACGCATCTTATTCCTTTTAACAAAAGTTATTACAATTGAATTCAACGTAAGATGTGTGAAAATATAATTATTCCAAACAAAAGTTTTGATTTTTGCTGTAATTCAATTCTCCTTGCAAATATTTATTTGTAGGAAGTGAAAAGTTCGACTTTTTTCCACACATAAAATTGTGGCAAACTAAGATTTGTTGCAAATGGATAAAATATTTTTAAAAGAGTTCTGTTACGTACGGTCATTTTTATATATTTTTTTTATGTATTTTACTGATGTGATTGGTTTAAATAGTTTTTTTATATTAAAAAAAATAATAAAACTAATCATATTAATAGAGTATACAAAGAGTACGTAAAATGACTGCATATAGAGTTTTTGTTTTTAAAAAGTATATATAAAAACCATTTACTTGATGTACAGATACTCGTATTACAATACATGTTAGTTTTCTTTTTGGGCCCAACCCGATCCAGCTTGAACTAAGCACAAACTTTAAGCCTTCCCTCTTGGGCCAACCGTTGTGGCCCACCAGCTGAGTCGTAAATAATTTAGTATTAGCATAGAGCTTGATCCAAACAACAAAATCTGAATGTTTTTCCTCTGGTTTCAGTTTATTCTCAATTTATTGAGTTTTTCTTTAATTCCCTAATAATTTTAATTTAGTATTCTGATTTATAGTCCAAGATTAAGTAAATATTTCAGGTTGTAAATCCCTGGTTTTCTGAATACGAGAACTCTAACAAGATGCATCTTTTCACATAACTTTTTACCCCAATCTCTACAAAATAGAATAATCACCTGAACGTGGGCCGAATATATTGGTTTTTTAAGGATGTCCAAATCAACTGGCTGTCAACTTTGTCGACTCTTCAGCTTGTCGACATTCATAATAAAATGTACTACGGAGCACGTAGGGATAATTCGTGACACGATACTATGAATATGATATAAAATTAATGAATTTACATTTGATATAAATAGATTCGAATCAAAATAGATTGATCCATTAAGATCCGATTAATAAATTGGTCAATAATGAATCACTCTGCTTAACTCCAAATCAACTTGCAATAACATATTTAAAATTTTATTTCAAAATCACAATTTTATCATTGTTGGGTTGTAATATTGATATTTATCAATATACATGCTTATATTTTTATTATTTTGATTGTAATTCTGGACCTATATTCATATTTATTATTATTGGATTTGTAATATTGATTTTATTATAATTTAAAATATGAAAAATATTGATGTTTTTATTAGTATGTAGTCTTATTTTTTTTTAGATAATGTGGCTACTAATATATAGTTTTTAACTTTTATGTGAAATTATGTCAATCATGTCATATGGGTTATGCGAGTTAGTTCAATCCATTTACATTAAATGAGTTGATATGAATCGTGTCGTGTTGACTAAGTTATAATTAATTATTAAATGAGTAATACGACACAACTTAATATTTAAATGAGTCGTGTTAAGGTTTGAAGGTTTGACCCGTTTATTTTAACGAGTCTTATTTGGATTGATCCAAATAGTTTATAACTTGATATGGCATGAACGCAACCCGTAAATACAAATTGTCACCCTTAAGAGCACGGATTAAGATCTCCTCAAGTTGTTATACGAATTTAAACATTTTGAATATAAAAGAGAAACACAAGGAGGCTCCATAATATTTATTGAGTACTCAATACTGTACAATACATTAATAAATAGTAATATACAGTACATTAATAAAGAATAATGTTTGATATATTAAAAAAATAAATTCTTTTTATAAATTTCAAATTTATCTATTTTTTTTTCAAAAAAATCAATCATTTCTCAGTTATAAATATTGTGACATTCATTCTGCGTTTATTTCTCTTAAGGCCCTCGAAATCCTACAAGACCCTCAGCATATAAATAACGAGGATCAGAAACTACTTGGGGGGACAGGGTGGCAACGCAGAACCTTTTCCAACGCTGCAGAGGCCTGGGTTCCCAGTGAAGCTCCCCTTAGATAGAGATTCCGGCACGGGGCCGGTCAACTTATTGTAAGATAGGTCGAGTTGGGTTAGTCGGAGAGACGAAAAAGTCTTCGGAATCTCACCTGAAAGTTGGTTGTGGGAGAGATCAAGAGCCTTAAGAGTACTCGATAGAGATCCCAAAGAAGATGGGAGTTCACCGGAGAATTGATTGTTGTTCAACAGGATGGACTGAAGTGAGGTAGCTCCTGAGATATCGGCCGGTATCTCACCCGATAAGCTATTGTTTCCGAGGAATAACTGCCATAGAGACTTGGCGTTCTTGATATCGGACGTGACTGGGCCTCGGAAATTATTGGACGCGATATCGATTATGTTCACCTTCGGCAATCCCCAGATTCCGGTAGGAACAGTACCAGAAAGCGAGTTCTTGCTCACTCTGAAGCGAGTGAGGGTTGGACAGTTGGCGTAGTTGGCTGGGATTTCACCGGTGAATTTGTTGTCGAGCATGAGAAGCATTTTCATGGCACCTTGCTTGCACATGTCTGGCGGGATAGGACCGGTCAAGAGGTTCTCGGAGACGTCGATGAAATAGAATTTTTCCAAAGACCCGAGCTTTTGAGGCAGAGGACCGGACAATCCGTTGGTGTACAGAGAAAGGTTTACCAGCTTCTTGAATTCACCGAACTCCGGCGGTACTTGCCCTGTAAGCTTGTTTTCGAAAAGTTGCAGACTCACCAGGTTGGTCGAGAACCTCAATTCGGACAGACCACCTTCGAGATAGTTCATAGAAGCATCAAAATTCTCAAGCTTCGTGAGCTTTCTCAGGCCGACGGGAAGTTTTCCTGTAAACGAGTTGTTGTAAAGCTCGAGCTGCCATAGGTTGACGAGGTTCCCGATCTCTTCCGGAATCTCTCCGGTCATGTTATTGTCGGCAAGCTCCAAGTTTATTAGCTCTCTGAGATTTCCAATCCCAGCTGGGAATTTTCCTTGGATGTTGCAGTTGGAGAGGTAAAGCCAATCCAGCTTGGTTAACTGCACCACCTCGCTTGGCAATGGACTAGGACTTAGAGGATTGTCTCCGAGGCTAAGCCGGATTAGACCCTTCATGTTTTGGAGCGATTTCCACGGGAAAGTTCCCGAGAATCCGCTGTTGTTCAGATGGAGATACCTTAAATCTGTAAGTGAGGATATGTCGGGAACCCCACCGGTGAAGACATTGTTTCCCAAATCCAAATACTGCAATTTCACGCACTTGTTCAAGTCCTTCGTGACCGGACCGTGCAAGAGGTTGAACCCCAAGGAGAGCTTTTCGAGTGATCGAAGCTGACATACGGCGTCCAGAGGAAGAGTCCCGGCCAAGTTTTGGTTCGAAAGCTCGATTTCTGTAACGGAGCCCTCCGAGTTGCAGGTGATTCCGGAGAATTTGCAGACGGAAACGGTGGATTCCCAGGAATTGAAGACTCTGGTGTTTGATTTCTGAAGCGCCGACTTTAGTTTCGTGAGAATTTGAAGCTCCTCAGATTGGACAGTGCCTACAAGGGAGAGGAGGAGGCAAAGGAGACCGAAAGAATAATGGAGGTGATGCTCGGAAGCACGCATCGACGACATGTCGTATGGCAGCAATAATGGTCAAGGCCCAAGTGTTTGAAGTAATTTGCTTTTTCTTATTTTTTTCAATTTTTTTTGCTTCCTATTTAATTTTTGAGAAGAATGGAAGAAGTGGACGAAGCCATTTTAATTACTAAATTTACTTGGTGATTAAAATGGAAGAACGATTTTAGTGGCATTTTAATTTCGAGATTGGCGGGTAACCACAAGTAATTTTAATTGTTGGTTAATTTTGAACTTATTTTTGAAGTAAGAAGAAAGAATAATACTAGGAGTTTTGCATGGAATATATCAAACAGTCATGAATAGAAGAGGTCAATATCTAAAATTGGCATCACAATTAAAGTAAAAGCTAGGAAGAAGCCAAATCTACAAAAATAGACGTTGACGCTAACCAGTTGTGTATTCTTAATTAAGAGAAATACTTTAGTCACAAAAAAATTATATAAAAGTAAATTTATAAATTGACGTGATTTGATACAATATTACATCAAATTGTAAAGTTACTTTTATTATAAAGTAGATCTAATAAATCACATAAAATTATATAAGTTTATGGTTTTATTTATGTATACTCTCTTTATATATGTAGCACTACTCCTTGATTAAAAGGCAAATAAGGTTTCTTTGTATTTTGCTAGTGCCTGTGTATGGCTGATCTATAATTACTGTTGTAGATTTATATATATTTATATATTTCATGTTGGAGTCTATATTATTTATGGGGAAAATGCTAGCTAGCTTGGAGTCTCGACGGTGGATCCCAGTAGGGTTTTTTTTTTTGTCTTTAAATTTATTTTACATTTTTACTAAGTGATTAAGTTAAAATTTTTTAATGAAGTTATGAATTTTTTTAAAAAATATTTAAGAATATAAAAAAATATGAAAAAAAGACCAAATGGCCTTCTCGGTAGGTGTAGCACGATCCTTATCTATATATAATATTTAATATTGTTGAATCTATACATACTCATATATAGTGTATCTATTTTTTTTTCTGAATTATTAGAAATATTTAGATAAAAAATTTATAAAAAATCTCAATCGATAAGGGCAACACATGAGTGCAGGTTTTCTAGTGTAGAAACACTCATTACTTTCCATAAAATGCCTTATAGGAGGAGTGAGGTAATTCCTTATAAAGCCTAAGATAAGTTTGTTCATAAGTCATGTGGGACTTCCCAATACGCCTCCTCACATGTGGGCCGGTATTTTCGATACCATCATCGTGGGTAGGTCGCAGGAGCCCATTATTGGTCATAGGTTAGCCTGCTCTGATACCATGTAGAAACACTCATTACTCACTATAAAATGCCTTATAGGAGGAGTGATGTAATTCCTTATAAAATTCAGGATGAGTTTGTTTCTAAGCCATGTGAGACTTCCCAATATCTAGGCAGGCAAAGTACGTAGTATGGAATATTCATTGGATTATTTATGCATGCAAATAGAACCCTCCGACGATGTTCTCCACTAACCCATGAAATGCTTGCTCCACCCCCTAATCTGAAATGATTTATTATCTAGTGGCCTACACCACACATTATATCCGTTTTTAATTCTTATTTTTATTTATTAAACTCATTGAATCATTCTATTCATCATCTTTACATCACATACTTGCTAAAGAAAAAAATAAAAAAATAAAAAATCATAATTTTTCAATTGGAAATCGCGTATAGAGATAAGCTACGCTTGCCAACAGAGCATGTAATAATACTCATGTTCATGTTACTTAATTAACACGTTTGTTCTTGTTGTTTTCCAAGATTTATCCATGATGTCAATAAAAAGCTGGGCATATATATTCTCGAGTTATAAAAAAGAGTTATGATATTCTTAAGTTGTGTGTACAACACATAATTCACATAATTTTAATAGTAATATTTGATTTATAAGATTTAAGTTTTAAGATTTTTATTCTAAATCAAATTATATTATATAAGCATTTTAAAAAGTGTGCTATCCACACCGAGTTATAAATATGTTTTTTCGATAAAAAAAATCATGCCATTTATAGATCAGATTCAGAGACAATATTATATATGTGAATTTCACTGTATTTTAATATTGGAATCGACATTGTTCATGAATAGCATTTATTAATGGTACATAATGTACCTATCTTTCTCTTGAAGTTAAAAATATTTATGTCACATAATATGTTAAAAGTCATAAATAATCAATATTCCAGAACTAATAGATAGATCTGTTTGTATTCAGATAATAATGTTTGTAGGAGAAAAAACCTCCCGTGAGCTCTGGCGATCGTGGAGGCTGGTTACTCCCTGTCCTACTACAGGTTCCAAACTCTTCCATCATGGAGGAGTCTATAGAAGATTTATGCAAGCGATTGTCCCTATCGTTACAAGAGAAAGAGGAGGTCTTGGTGGAAGAGGATCTGATTGAGGATACTAAACAAAGGGGAGAGCATTGCCTTCTGGTATCTCTCCTCACGAAGAAGCACTATAACCGCGAGGCTTTTAAGCAAACTCTGCGGAAACTATGGAGACCAGTCAAGAGGATTTGGTTCAAGGAGCTAGGCTCCAAACTGTTGCTGGTAGAGTTTGAAGAACAGAGAGAGAAGGACAGGGTGCAACGTGAAGGACCATGGTCCTTCGACAGGCATCTTGTTCTGCTGCAACCTTATGCAGGAAGCTTACAGGCCAACAAAGTCAAGATAACTCAGGCTTCCTTTTGGATCAGAATGTATGACCTTCCACTGGGCGCCATGAACGAGAAAGTGGTGAGGAAAATTGGTAACAGCATCGGCACGGTTGAAGAGCTCAATATCGAAAAGGATGAAGTTGCATGGGGTGAATTCATCAGAGTCCGTGTTAAGCTGGATGTCACCAAACCTTTGTTACGAGGTAAATGCATTACGCTACCATCACTTGGGGCTTGTTGGGTCCGATTCATGTATGAAAGGCTACCAACCTTCTGCTACATTTGTGGTGTATTGGGACACAGTCACAAAGACTGTGAAGAAAAGAACAACACGATGGAACCTATGAAAGAAGAGGAATACCCCTTTGGTCCTTGGTTGAGGGCCGGTGCCTCATACACCAACCTCCGTAACCAGCAGGCGGAGCAAGGCCAGGAGGAACCGACTCATCCTCCCAGACCAAATCCCATTGTTAATGCAGCAAATCCAGGAACCCACTCTGCTCCTAACTATCTGGGTGGTACGCGTGGGACAACAGTCCATGACACTATGCCAGTTGAAGTCAACACCAAAAAGGCTACTCTGGCAGCCCTCCATGCTGAGTCAGTGGAGGTAACAAAAGTCTTGCATGGTAGCTCAGATGGCCTAGCTAGCGGTATGGTCCCTCTGCAGGAGGAAAAGCCAAAAGATAAGGAGGCGGACTCAGGTATTACACCATCCTCTCTGACAGAGATTGACCCTAATTTTTCAATGCAGGAAAAGATCCCCCAAACCCTGACCCATCTGGCCCAACTCAAGTCTGGGGGTATGAAGGATCAGTGTAATACGAGTAAGTGGAGTAGACTAACTAGAAGAAAGGGGAAGGAAAATAGTCCCTGTGTTCCTCAATGCTCTCTGAAAAGAAAAGCACCAAGGAATGAGCTTTTTGAATCCGAGTCCTTACCTAAAGCCAAGCAACAAAAGGTTATGGGCCTAGACAAGAACCAAATGTCTAGAGCGGCGGCGGCTGAATTTCAGCCCCGCCGAGCGCCATGAAACTCCTAAGTTGGAATTCACGGGGGCTTGGGAACCCACGTGGAATTCGTGCCCTTCGAGATCTTATCAAGAAGGAAGTTCCCAACATCTTGTTCCTACAAGAAACAAAAGTTAAAAGTAAAACTATGGAGAAGATTAAGTTCAATTGGCTATCAAAACTGCCTAACTGTGGACTGTGAGGGGAGAAGTGGAGGGCTAAGCTTGATGTGGGGACATGAGGTAGACTTAACAATTCGAAACTTCTCCAAGAATCACATTGATGCTGAAGTTAAAGACAGTAGAGGACAGCACAACTGGCAGTTAACTGAGTTTTATGGGATACCCGAAACTAGTAGAAGGGGAGAATCATGGGACCTACTGAGACGATTAAAATCTGAAGCCTATGATCACTGGTTGGTAGTTGGTGATTTTAATGAAATTTCAAACAGAATTGAAAAGAAGGGTGGGAATGACAGATCAGAATCCCAAATGGAGAGTTTTCGAGTAGTAATTGATGAATGTGGCTTGCTTGACCTTGGTTTTGAAGGGCCCTCTTTCACCCGGTGGAACAACAGGGAAGGATCTCATGCTATTTTTGAAAGACTAGATCGAGCTCTTGCCACTCATGCTTGGTCTCAATCCTTCCCTTTCTCAAAGGTGGTTCACTCTTCAGCTGCTTACTCAGATCATGTCCCCCTAACCCTGAACACAGATGGTATTCCTCCAAGACTTATTGGTCCTAAACCCTTCAGAATCGAAGCAATATGGACTGAACATGAAGAATGTGAGAAGGTAATTGAGAGGGTCTGGCAGACAGAAGGGAGCAATGGCACCAGAGATGACATCATGGGGAAACTTCTAAGATGCAGCAAAAGCCTAGTAAGATGGGGCAGACAGAAGTTTGGGAATGTGCAGAAAGGATTGCAGCAGGCAAGAATCAATCTCGAAAAAAGGCAGAAGGAAGCTGAGACAACAGCCAATCCAGCAGCTCTTCAACAAGCCAGAGATGAACTCCAAGTCTGGATGGTAAGGGAAGAATTACAGTGGAGGCAAAGATCTAAAGCCCTTTGGCTCAAAGCTGGAGATCAGAACACCAGATTTTTCCATAATCAAGCAAACCAAAGGAGAAAAAAGAACACCATCACTAGACTAATGGATGATTCTGGAGAATGGCAAGAAGCAGATAAGAGGGACAATCTCATCCTAAGTTATTTTGAGGATATTTTCAAATCAGGGGGACAAAATTTCAACTTGGACTTCCTTTCATCCCTGCATGGCAGAGTGACAGCTGAGATGAATGAAGAACTCACTAAGGAATTCAAGGCTGCTGAAGTGGAAGTTGCTCTCCATCAAATGAACCCTTCCTCAGCCCCTGGTCCGGATGGTATGGCCCCTATTTTCTACCAAAAATACTGGCACATTGTTGGTAGTTCAGTCTCTAAGGCAGTTCTAAATGCTCTGAATAGTGGTCAGTTCCTTGATGCCATTAATCATACTTTTATAGCACTTATTCCAAAGGTAAAAAATCCCCTCAAAGTAGCTAATTATAGACCAATTAGCCTATGCAATGTAATCTTCAAATTGATCTCCAAGGTCTTATCGAATAGGCTAAAACTTTTTCTGCCCAAAATCATATCTATTTCTCAAAGTGCTTTTGTTCCTGGAAGAGCAATATCTGACAACATCCTGGTTGCTTATGAAATGATCGATTTCCTAAGAAGAAAGAGGCAAGGAAAAACAGGTTACATGTCCCTCAAGCTTGACATGAGCAAGGCCTATGATAGGCTTGAATGGCATTATTTGGAAGGTGTTATGCAGGAAATGGGATTCTCTAGCAAATGGATTCAACTGGTGATGACTTGTGTGAAGTCTGTGTCTTTTTCCATCCTTATTAATGGAGATCCAGTAGGTCCCATTCACCCAACCCGAGGTATAAGGCAAGGAGATCCATTGTCTCCCTACCTTTTCCTGTTGGGAACCGAAGGCTTCATCTCTCTACTGGAGCAAGCTACTGCTCGAAACCTGATCAGAGGTATCAAAGTGTGCAGAGGGGCTCCTGTGGTGAACCACCTTCTGTTTGCAAATGATAGCATCCTTTTCTGCAAAGCCACAAGCAAGGACAGCAGAGAGGTGCAAAAAGTCCTTGAGTTTTATGAAAGGGCATCTGGGCAGAAAATCAACCGAGGAAAGACATCCATTGTCTTTAGTAGGAATGTTACCCCTGTTAAACAACAGCAGCTAATGTCTTCTTGGGGCATCCAGGAATTCCAGAACTATGACAAATACTTAGGCCTCCCCCCAATGGTTGGAAGAAACAAGAAAAGGGCCTTCTCAGATATCAAGCATAAGGTCTGGTGATATGAACCCGTAGGAAGGGAATCCCTTGAACCCACAATCAATTTGAAAACGCACCCAAGAAAGCCAAAATCAAGTCAATGGATGGAGAATCTAGACCCGATGAGAACTCGTTTCAAGAACCTAGATTATATTAAAATCTAGACCCGATGAATAACCCGTCTCAAGAACCCAGATTACAAGGAGGAACGCCACAAAGGTTGTGATTTGCCTTTGATAAGTTCAAAAGTTCAATGAAGAACAAGAGGAGCAAACTCACTCACAAATAACATTCAAAATTGTCTAATCTCTCAAATGAGGCTACAATGAGTGTTTTAACCAAAACCCTATTGAAACCCTAACCCAAAATAAACCCTACTTCCAAAACTACCCTCGGATGAACAGTACCCGCGGCTACTGTACGGCGCTACAGTAATTCGCTACAGTATCCGGATGTGAACAGTGCGCTACAGTTTTTAAAACCCTAGTTCCAAAAATATAACTTTCCAAATAAGCCCTTGGCCAAAATACAAGGCCTTCCCCAAAACCCTAATTCATAAAAATAAGACATGTGTGGGCCAAGCATCCTCAAGCCCAATTATTTTAGACTAATTTGTTTTCTTGCTTCTTCGATCTTCTTCTAATTAGCCCATCTGAAACTTACAAATGATCTTTAAGACTAGGCACACCTTGGTTCCTATCATCTGGTCTAAGCTACAGCAATGGAAGGGGAAACTTCTATCCCAAGGGGGAAAAGAGACCTTGATTAAGGCAGTGGCTTTAGTCATCCCTACTTATGCCATGTCTTGCTTCAAACTCCCTCTATCTCTCTGCAATGAACTTGAACAAATGATGGCTAAGTTCTGGTGGGGGCAGAAAGAGGAAGAGAAGAAAATCCACTGGGTTAGCTGGAAGAGAATGTGTGAAACCAAGAGTGAGGGTGGCTTGGGCTTCAAGAATCTGAGGTTGTTTAATGAGGCATTACTCGCAAAACAAGGGTGGCGGCTCATGAATCAATGTGATAGTCTAGTTCATCAAATCTACAAAGCCAGATATTTCCCCAATACAAGTTTCCAGGAATCAAGCCTCGGTCACAGCCCTTCCTTTGCTTGGAGGGGCATATGGTCAATCAAAGACAAGCTTTTTCAAGCATGCAGATGGAGAATTGGTAATGGCTCAACTACAAGGATTTGGGAAGACTATTGGATCCCTGGCTTCAACAACTTACACCAAGTGGGAAATCCAAATGGGGCTAATAACCAAAAAGTTAAGGAGCTAATTGACTCAGACACCGGATGGTGGGATGTGCAAAAAGTAAGAAGACTGCTGCCTCCTGACCCTGCAGATGCAGTGCTCAAAATCATTCTCAGTGCAGCAAACCATGAGGACAAATTAATATGGGATAAGGACAAAAGTGGCTGCTTCAGTGTGAGGAGTGCCTACAAATGGTTCAGATTGCAGGCTAAACCTATAGCAGAAGGTGAAAGCTCCTCAAACAACCATAACAAAAAGCTCTGGAAGCTAATATGGAGAATGAACGTGCCCCCCAAGGTGAAGGTTTTCGCCTGGAGAACCTGCATTGAAGCCCTCCCCACGAGATGCAACCTGAAAGTAAGGAAGGTAGTTGAAGATGAAACTTGTCAACTGTGCTCAGCAGCAGCAGAAACGACAGCTCATGCACTGTTCCAATGCAATAGGCTGCCTCAAATGTGGGCTAAGCTGCTACCACAACTTCACACAGAGGGTCCTCCTTGGGACATCAGGGAGTGGATTTATAGATTACAGGAATCATGTAGCAGTGAGGCTCTGGAGTGGCTTTTCATGATAGCCTGGGCTTGCTGGTATCGTAGGAACCTATGGATCTTCGAAGAGAAACAACTCTCCCCTGAGGAAGCCATTAACTCAGCCCTCTCACTCCATTGGACTTTCAAAGTATCCAAAGACCTAAGTATCAACAAAGCTAGGAAAATCTCCCAATGGCAACCCCCTCCACAAGGCTCCATTAAACTCAATGTTGATGGGGTAGTTTTTCATGCTGAGAACAAAGCAGGAGTTGGAATCATTGCCCGAGACTGGGAAGGTAAAGTCCTCATGGCAGTAAGTCAAAGAGAAGAAGCGGTCATGGAACCTTTGGAAATTGAATTACTAGCGATTCTAAGAGGGCTTCAGTTCAGCATTTCCCTTGGCCAACATCCCCTATGCATTGAAACTGATTCCCTGCTGCTGACTAAAGAGCTTTCTAGCTCTAATCCCTCTAATGCCAACTACGGTAACATCATCTCTGATATCCAAGAGCTAAAGAGCAGGTGCTTTAGTTGTTCTATTAACCATATCAATAGAGAAGCAAACCAAGCTGCTCACAAACTAGCTAGATTTTCAAGGAATGTCCCAAAAACTTTTGTATGGTGGGAGTCTGTTCCCGATTGTGTTCTACCAGTCCTGTGGACTGACATGCATTTGTAATTTCTATTGCCTTTTAATGAGAAGCAGTATCTATTTCAAAAAAAAAAAAAAAAATAATAATGTTTGTAACTCTCTATAAGACTCTTTGTACTTTTCTAATTTGAATGAATCTTGCTTATTATAATAATAATAATAATAATAATAATAATAATAATAATAATAATAATAATAAAAAAGTATTAAAACTCAACACATGGTACAAAAGTGCCACATCAGCTTTCTTCAAATTAGAAAATAAAAGTCCAACAGCCCCCAAAAAAAAAAAAAAAAATCAAAACCAGAAGAAATGGAAAAACAACAATATTTCTTTTTCCAATATTCATAAAATCTTCGAGATCCGTTAACCTCGGACACTCCTGATCTAGCAGCAACTGAACTTCCAAAATTCATTATGCTAGGATTCACAACACTGTATCCTACATCCACCAAGAGGTTGAGCCCACTCACGTAGTTTGCATCATCACTAGCCAAGTAGAGTGCAGCCTTTGCCACATCTTCTGCCTTTAGAATATGTCCCTTTAGATTACCAATCTCACTCACTGCAACTTCAGCTTTTGTTGCCTCGGCTGCGCTTAGCGTTTGCATGCTAATACCAGTAACAGCAGCATAAGGTGCTACACAATTCACCCTTATTCCATATAACTGGCCAAGCTCAACAGCCAAGTTCTTAGCCAGTCCCAAAACTCCACATTTCGAGGCTGCATAAGCATGAGATGATATTCCTGTAATTGATGTAGAAGCACTTGTTGTAAATAATATGCAACCCTTCCGCTGTGGCACCATCACCCTTGCAGCATGTTTGGCTCCCAAGAAAGCGTCAACCAAGTTAGCCCCAAGAACTCGTTCTATATCTGTTTTAGTGCTGTCCAGAACTCTCATAAGAGGAGTGTCTATGATGCCTGCATTGCTGTACATTATATCAAGCTGTCTATGTTTGGCTATGGTGGTGTCAATAAGATTGCAGACATCATCTTCATTGGAGACATCGCAATGGATGTAGCTAACATTTTCTCCAAGCTTATCTGCAATGGCTTGACCTAGGTTGTCTTGTATATCGGCGATGACAACCTTGGCTCCATGTTCATGGAATAGATGCACTGTACTTGCTCCAATCCCGCTTGCTCCACCGGTGATAATTGCCACTTTTCCTTCCAGTCTGATAATTGTTCAGAATTAAGCAGGTGATATATGGTTAATTATTAACAGGAGGTGCACAATAAATATATGTTGACTACAAAACTTAAAATATTCCAACCTTCAATATATATTAGAGATAAAATCCCACCGTTCGAACAAATAATTTTATATTAACTTATTAATTTATTTTCATGATTTTATTAATTTGTTCTATCAATTAATTTATTAAATTACTATTAGTATGATAATTTTGTGAATATTTTCTCATATTAGATTTTATCACTAATGTTGAATATATATGTTCTTTTTAGATTTTAGGTTCATAATAATCTCTTATAAAACTATCTAATTTTGTGACTCTTATATGGGAGGGTCATTCTCTCCCATTAGTATTCAACGATAGTGGCTGGGTACCAATCCTAGATCAGTGAGAAGAGAGCAATGAAGCTCATTTTCTATATTGACATCGTCGTTGAATTCTATAAAGAGCTCAGTGGTGCCAGTCTAGACGATGGAGAGGCATACAGGATCTATGTCCTAGGAGCTCCTGCTATATTTTTAGTGAACAGACTCACTACATATCTCGGTATTCCTAGGTTGATCAATGCTTATCCGAACCTGCTGCCTAGAGAGTCTAATCCTTTAAGTGAAGCAAAGATGGCTCAGGACGAGGGACCAGTTTACACAAATGAGGTCGATACACTTACTAATCATGAGGTCAGAGACTTGATTGTTGGTCCAGATGCTCCAGTGTATGATGGGATGAAGAGCATTAGGTAGACAAATTTATCTTCTTTCTTCAAGATCATAAATTTGATCATTGCCAACAATATTGACTCCGGCAGCACAAGATCGAGGTTGGCATGGATCGAGCAAAATTTATGATACGGGTTTCTTGTGGCATTCCGATTGACCTCGTGGGGTATATATTTGAGATGATTCGATCAGAGGCTTGGTACATTACGATAGATATACTGCAGTTCAGGATCCTGATCACTCAATTTTTGCTATATTCCAGGATTGTGCCAGATGTTGGCGAGCGTGCACAGGATCCAATTGGACTAATCAACAACACCACCCTGTCACGGAGCACGGGACACTCGAGACTTCATTTTCATGGACTTGTTCCTAATCGAGTTGATGTTTAGAGAGATGCACAGCTGAGAGATCCTAGAGTATTTGCTGATGAGACATCTACACAGGCCGAAGCATCACGCACATCTACTCGCGAGGAGATGGCCAACATATTACGTGCTGAGATCGATATACACACATCAACGGTAATCGATGCAGTGCATACTGCCATGTCTGACTTGCGTATAGATATTACTGCTAGTATCTTTGAGTTACGTACAAAGATTCATGCCAGTAATGCAACTCAGGTCACGCTAAGTACATGATTGAGCCAGGTAGAGAGACGATTAGCTGTAGTTGAGGATGTGTGTAGAGACCTCAGATCACAGTAGTTTATATCTTTTATTTATATTTTTTTTGTTATTGTTATGGACAGTATATGTTTTACTAATTTGTTTTAGTTATGAATTCAATATTTTTTGTCTTTACTAGATTAATTATTGATTTATATTATGTGATATATGGCTGGTAGTATTTATTTAACTAAAAATCTTATTTAACATAAAAGAAATCATTAAAATATTTTAAAATTAATTACATAAAATTAATTTATGAATTTGTATATATGATATATATACATTTTTTATATTTTGAATCACGTACATATATTAATATTATACGTTCGAATGTATAAATGTGGTGTCAAATATGTTCCGTTCGAACAATCTAGAAACCTTCCCAGCAGATTTGCCACCAAATTTTTCCCGTTTGAACAAAAAAAATTTACGTTCGAACGGTTTTAAACTTTTTTTGGCAAAATAAATTACTTCCCCGACAAGATTTGTATGTTTGATTGGATTTTTTTCCGTTCGAATGGACAAAACTTTTTGAGACGATCTAATTCGTCATAGAAGATCTTGGTTTTGTAAATTTATTCATTTTTTGAAAAGAAATTTAAATTTCAACCTAAAAAATTACTTTTAGGGATGAAATTTAGTTCGTCTCTAAAAGTCAAATTTGTTGTAGTGTATAAGCAACAAAATGAGTTTTATGTTCTGTTTCTTTTTAATATCATGACATGGGAGCTAGTAGATCAAGCAATCCATATTAGCCGTAAAGTAAGATGGCCAATTAGAGCATTCAAACACTATTATTCATTTTATTTGCAAGATTTTGGAATACATTATTAAAGATTATTGCAAAATTACTTACTACGTACTTTTAGTTATAGTTTGTATAAAGAAGTGATGCATCTCCAAACCCTTGATAATGGGGACGGAACAACGATATTACTGTAGTACAACCTGTTTATACCTATAAGCAATACAAATTCTGTTGCCTCCACCTCAGCTCCAAAGAACAAAGAATCGACCTCAGCTTCCACCTTAGCACCTCAAGAACAAATTCATGCATTATTCTCAGCAGAATTTTCTAGATCTTCTTCTGTATTATTATGTTATTATTGTTTTTGTAGTGAGGAATCTTTTCTATTACAACTGTGTCATAGGTGGCCTACGAATGCTAGTGCACATGACCACTTGCTTGTTGTTATAACCGACTCAGTATAGTCCTCTGTATTCTCTATAAATAACACTCTGTAAATCAATATTTCCTAAGACAATTTAATATACAAGTCTTCATTCCTTTATGGCATCAGAGCAATTCTCAGACTAACATCAAAACCATGGCGGAAGAGTCTTTTTCTCCAAAAGTTTCAAATCAAAACCCACCCTCCTCTACCCCTCTTCTTCCTCATCTCTCCCATCTCGTTATTGTCAAACTTAAAAATGAAAACTTTCTTTTATGGCGTACCCAAATGGTCCCATATCTCAAAGGCCAACAGCTTTTTCACTTTGTTGATGGCACTAGTGTTCCTCTTACTCCTTTCCTTCCAGATAATTCTCTATCCTGGACCCAAATTGATCAACTCATTTTGAACGCCTTAATTTAATCTCTCTTTGATAATCTCATCACTCAAGTGGTTGGCTATTCCACCGCTCGTGAGGTCTAGAAATCCCTCGATAAACTCTTTACTTCTCAGTCTCATGCCTGTATTATTGATGAGCGTATGAAAGTGCACTCTAAATACACTATTATTGGATTAAAATGTTAAAATGTAAAAAGAAATCATAGAAATTAATGTGTATTCTTGAATTGAGTTTCTATTTACTTTGGGATACTCCTGAGCAGATTTTTATGTTTAATTTCAGAGTCTATAAAAGAGCAAGTCAAAACTCAGTCAAATTCAAAGGACTTTCAAGTGAGCAAGATGTTTGAACAACCTAAGAACTTTCAACAAGTGTAGGACTCTTCAAATAAGGATAATGATGGGGTTTGAGAGTAATTTGGATCAAGAGAAAAAGTCAGTCCGAAATTCACTAGAAGACAGCCTGTATATATTTTATTATTTTCATCGTAACTTTGCACTCAAATATCGTATTGATACGATTTTTGATGTGTTGGAAATTTATTTTGAAAGGCAACAAATTTGTCTCTAATAAAGATTTCTAAATTCAAACTCCTGAAGCATGTATATGGCTGCCAAGATGAGTCCTAAAATTTAGGCGATTTTGTATACGGGAATATGAAGACATTAGGATTTCTTTCATACCCTATATAAGCATTTCATTAGCACAAAATTGAGAGTTTTTGGAAGAGGAGAGATATGGTTCAGTACTGAAGAACGAACGAAATTAATTTCCATGGTTGTCGTTTGCTTTTTTTTTTTCTTTTGAGATTTTTGTTGTCCATTATATTTATAGGTAACTAAATTCTCAAGTAAGACTAGCTATGAACTTGCATATTAGATAGTATTTTTAATTTATGTATTTGATTTTCAATTACTAAAACTCTTTTATTTTATCATTCTCAATTCATTATTAATGTTTCATTCTTCGAATAATCATAAAATTTATTCTGTTTATGGATTCAGTCATGCATTTTCTATTAAATGGATTGGCTCTTTGATTATGTTTGGATCAATTATTTATCTATATTGATTTAATTTTTTGTTGCAATATTACTCCCTAAGTATATTGTCGTCGTTGGATTTTTTCAATAGTGATAATAATTTACGTATTTTAAAAGTGGTGAATGATTTTTTAAAGGTTTACATTTGGTTTAATTTTGATTTATAAATCTATACCTTTTGATTGGAAATTTTAGGAATTGAGTTCTCAATTGAGTTATTCAATGAATTAAGAATAATTAAAATACCGGATTTGTGCAAAAGATTCCTGACACTTTACTGTTCGTCAATTTTGAGTACTTTTTCTGTTAGTCATTTTGCTTCACTTTAATTTATATTTAAAATTAATCTTTGTTCTCCATTAATCATTTAATATTTTTCTTTAGTTTCTTTGTTCCTTCTGCTATTCTTTTAATTTGTCTCTCTGTGGAATCGACAATCCAAAGCTATGCTACAGCTACCGCATTATTCTTTGGGCGTAATCAATTATCCAACTAAGATACCAGCTAGCCACCATATCCAGAGTATCTAGCTCGGTTTCTGAATATTTTCTGAAGGTCAAACATCTTTATGATACTATTGAGTGCTGCTGGCTCTCTTCTAACTCCTGCTGAATTTCTTTCTTATTTGCTTGCAGGTCTTAACAATGAATATGATGCTTTTGTAACATTTGTTATTACTCGACTGGAACCCCTATCCGCTGAAGAGCTCTATTGTCTCTTGCTCACCCATGAAAGTCGTCTCAACCTTAAGAATCATCTTTCCTCATCCTTTAACACCCCTCAGCCAACATTTCCACAATTTTTCCTAACAGAGGTCGTGGTACTTATCATGGTAATAACGGTGGTAGCTATTGTGGGCATGGACAAGGTCGTCACAATCTAGCTATTTCTCCTACTTACTCCACCAATTCCCCTTCTCAGCTGCCTTTCACCCTTTCTCATTCTAAACCTACTTGTCAACTCTGTGACAAAGTGGGTCATGTTGCCCTTAAATGTTATCATTGCTTTGACCAAGCGTATCAGAGTGACCCACATCGCTCACTTACAGCCCATTATACCACCTCTACCTCCACTCTAGATACAACTTGGTACCCAAACACTGCTGCCACTAACCACCTTACATCTGACCTCTCCTACCTCAATCTGTCCTTGGCTCCTTATGGTGGTACTGATAAGATACGCATTGGTGACGGTTCAGCTCTTCCAATCTCCAATATTGTTGATTTTGTCTTATCCACTTCTTCTCATTCTTTTCTTCTCAAGAAATTACTGCATGTTCCTAATATAACCAAAAATTTAATTTTCGTTAGACAATTTTGTTTTGACAACTTTGTCTTCTTTGAGTTTCACAGTTCATTTTTTATTGTGAAGGACTCCAAGACGAGGACTCCCTTCTTCATGGTCCCCATTCATGACGGTCTCTATTCCTTTCCATTGTCCAAGTCCTCTTCTTCTGTGGCACCCCCAGCCCCCGCTTGGGATTGGACAGTGACTAAAACACCAGGACATGCAACTCAAAGCTACATACCCCTTGTACATGACAAATAAGATACAATGCACTTATGTATACTAGCAGTATGGAATAAATCGCAGCGGAATAAGTCATTTAAAAGTTGTACCAGAATAAACTAATATTCCAACTTCTTCATTCATAGATTTAAATCACACTTCTTAGTAATGGAGTATCAAGCTCCTTGTTTACACTTTAATATAACAAGTATTGTCTAAAAAGACCTTAACATAGAAATCATTAAAGCATCCATCTATTCTCAACTATCTCCAAGTAGGTCATGACTAAATCCGTTCTTTCTCTTAGTTGAGCACATCCTTAGCCTTGATCATTATCATGACTTGCTACTCTTGGTCTTGTCACAATTTCTACCATTTTGGGTGGGAAATAGTAGTGAAAACTACCACAATGAGATTCCGAGAAATTTTAATAAGTAAACACGCAACATACAATAGTTAACACATACATACAAGAGGTATTTCATGAAATGCGTGCATGGACATGTACTTGGCATATGACTTGACCAGAACTTAACTTATGCACTTGACCATTTCCAAAATACTTGTAATAGAAATTTTAACATTTTCAGAAAACTTCTTTAACTTTATTTTCATGTTAATCTTAATCAGAACTTGTCTTATCAGAACATATCACAAGATTTGCATCGAGTGATCCTTATCATATCACGAGAATTTCATCCGGTGATCCTTATCTTATAAACTCTTGTTCTTGTTCATAGGGTGGACACAACATGGTTGCCCTTTGCACCATGTGTTCCTGCTAGTTACCGCACCATCAACGGTCCTTACACCGTGATGAATACGTCATAAATAGAGATTCATATTAACTCAATCTTACTTCAACGGGTTACATGCCTTATGCATCCACTAGCGTTAGGTGCTTCATTGCTCTAGCATTCCTTAAAAAGAATCCATTCGAGACTCGTTGACTGTTCTTCATCGACCTAAGGGTTATCACCCTAATGTTAAGCACTCCAAAATGGACAGAGAAGTTTCACTAGGACAATCTCCCTTCCTAGCACTTGGAGTCGTGATAAAACTCTTAGACTCTTTTCTTTGAAAATACCTTTGAAAAGATTTCCCCAAATGTATGTGACATGAGACTTAAGATATACGTACTTACACTTAATCTGTGACATATGAAATGCTATGCATGAAATAACCAAGCATAACATGTTCGATTCATGGCATTATAACATGAAACATAGGAGACATCAAAATACATACATGGAGTCATGAGAACTTGCTTAGGACAAAACACATATGGACAAAAAACATGAAGATCCATCACCTAAACATGTTCCAATTTTCAAGCATATAATATAGAAATCAAAGCATAGTGAAACAAAGCATGAAATCATAACATTTGACTAAGGTCTGAAACTTCCAAGACATGGTATAGCCGAAACACTAAGTATCACAAATTGACAACATTATTCTCCTTAAAACCAAAACATGCCAAGAACATTCTTATCATTTTTATCTTGAACCGATTCATACCATTTATGTAAAATTTATAATTCAAGATCACATAAGCATATTCAAACAAACAATCAAGAAATAGCAAACAAAGCAAACATGGCAGTGAAAGAATTTATACAAATATATACAAGTATTAATCGAGAGCAAGTTGAGTGTATACTTACAAAAATCTACGAAATTAAACAAATAACAAGCTGTAAATTGAAATATAACTCGTTAGAATAAGGGTTCCAAAACCCTAATCCGTATTCTTGACTGTGTGAGGATTTCTAAGGTTATCACTAAACCTTAAGAAGTCCCAAACCAATTGGCTTCTAGGGATTTGAACCAAGAAACCCTTCAACTTTCTTATATCTTTGACTAATCTTGAATAAGTATGAAAATACATGAGTTTAGCTGAATGTGTATAGGATTTGTTCTTTCAAACTTTTAGTTTCTCCCTTTCTAGAAAATCTTAATTCGTATCCCATGAGCAAGTGTGGAAGTTGTGTGTGTTTCACCATACTCAAACTCCCTTAAGGTTCAAATCTCATCTTGAGTTGAATATGTGATATGTGTGTGCAAAACTAAAAGAGAACCAAACCTTACCTTGTCTACCCTTGATGGTGTTGAAATCTTCTCTTGAAACGAGCCTCCCTTGTTTGGTATGATGGAAAGTGTGAGAAAGCGTAGGAAATCTCTAAGTGGTCGTGTAAGAGAGTGTGGAGAGAATGAGAGTATGTCAAATCTGAGAATAGCAAACGAGAAAATCCCTTGGGCGTGTGATTCCTCTCCCTTTATATAGAGTTCTCTAACAAAATCTCATTGGTTGCTAGTGACCCAATGCGTGAAAGACAAGTGGTGTCTTTTTTGATGCATGTAGGACAAGTGGTATCTTTTCTGATGCATGTAGGATAAGTGGTGCTTAGGCTAGGCTATAGGGAATAAAAAATTATTCTTGAAAAGAATAATCTTGCCGAGTGGCGTGGCTCCTTGGAAATTTGAAATATCCCTCATCCTTACTTTTCCTAGGAAATCTAAGAATATCCTTGCATGGACGCCATGTGTCAGAGCCCCTACTTTGCCTCTCAATGGAAAATCTAAAAGATCCTCTTCATGAGTGACATGTGGCATGACATCTTGTCAAAATTTGAAATCCTAAAAGGCTCATTGGGTTTGCTCCCCCATATAGTGCAGTTTCAATGAATCTCTAGAGCAAAATTGTCATTTGATAAATTTTAACCCTAGGCTTGAACCTTGTGGACTTGTGCATGCATGCTAAGTGGCAAAAGGCATGTAGGATATGGGTGCGTGTTCCCCATGCGCCTTTTCCTTTTCCCATGTGTCTTCTTTTTCCCATGCATGTCCCTTACTCTTCCCTAAGCAAGAAACTTCTTCTTCCTATGCATGTTCCCTAGGTGACTCTCCTACTTTCTTATGCTTTTTAAGAACTCAAAACATGAAATGTGGCAATGTGGTGGCCGAAATCCTAGGGGTACAAGGGTAATTCTCATGCATTTTCTCTTTCATTCCCTTATAGAACCTTTTCCTCTACCAATACATGAATGACAAATGGCAAAATGTCAGAAATTAACCTTGAGTGGGCATGTGGCTTAAGGATCTGAAAATCTCTTGTTGTTCCAATGTAAATCCTTTAGAACATCTCACATTTGTCTTCCTTATGCAAAATCCTCTTGAAACTCTTGACTAAGAACAAGGGGCGTGAGGTGGAGGTGCTTGGGAGGGTGAGTGGCGTGCACAACTCCTTGGAACTCACAAAAATCTTGTTGGTGCTTGTGTAGTCCATTGGGGTTCCCAAAACCATGTCCTCTCATTTTCCTCATCTACTTTTACATCCACGTTCAATATATCTAGATGTGAGGTGTGCATGTCAAACATGCGGCATGTGAGTAGGTGCAATGGGCGTGTGCCCTATGTGTGTGTCGAACCCTACATCCTCCTCCATCTCCTTAGCTTCTTCTAAAAGCTTAGTGCATGCTTGACACTTGGCAAAAATTGACCAAATTTGAAATCCTTTGTGCCCCCTTCGGTTTCCCATGTAGATTTTCTAGAAAATTTCTATTTCTCTTCTCAAGGCTTTCCTTTCCAAGAAATCTACCTTGGAACTCGAAATTGGACCAAAACAAGGGTCTAAGCATGTGGGAAAGTGGGCTGGCCAAAAATTCCTTAGTCTTCCTAGGTTCCTTTTGTCCCTTGATTCTTCTAGAAGGTTTCTAGCATGTTGACAAATGGAAATTTTTCTAGGATAGGCGTGCAAGCCATCTCTTGGTGCTTCCCTACACTTCTCTCTCTCCCTTATCCCACTATCAAGTCTAAATTCATAGTGTAACATATGCATGACACATGGCACTAGTGACTAAGATTTGGGTCATGGACCTAAAGCCATTGGGCCTGGGTTTTTAAATAAGGCCGAAATTCATAAGACATTCTAGGGTTACTCTCCTCTTGGGCTCAAGTTGTTAAATCAAAGACTCTAAAGCTTTCCAAAATAACTAGAGCTCCCAAAATGTCATGACAACTAAGAATAAAATCTATGGGCCATGCTTAAGCAAGCTTGGGTCATCACATCTTCTCCTTAAGCTCTAGTTGGTGAGCGTGCTTCTTCCTCTCAATGGCATGCAAGACTCGGGCATCCCTCTTTACAACTTGTGCAACCCATCATCAAGTCAAATTCTCTTCCAGTGTTCAGTAGTAATATTTCTTCTGTTTTTCCAACATGCTGCCAAGCCAAGAGCACTCAACTACCTTTTCGGAACTCC
This sequence comes from Cyclocarya paliurus, assembly GCA_029856935.1. NCBI lineage: Eukaryota > Viridiplantae > Streptophyta > Magnoliopsida > Fagales > Juglandaceae > Cyclocarya > Cyclocarya paliurus. The sequence goes on along the minus strand of CM056947.1, from coordinate 34,610,053 downwards.
TATCAGCTTTCTACTAAATCACTTAAGCTTATTTACACTGATATATGGGACCCTGCCCCTATTCTTTCTAGAGAAGGCTTTAAATATTATGTATCTTTCCTAAATGATTTCACACGTTATACATGGTGGTTTCGATTAGTTCAAAAATCTGATGTTCTCTTAGTTTTTATTCATTCTCAAAAACATGTTGTACTTTTGTTTAATGATAAAACAATCACTATTCAGAGTGATTGAGGTGGTGAATATCGCTCACTCCACACTCTACTTAAAAAACAAGGCATTTCCCTTCGCCTATCATGTCCTCACACCCATCAACAAAATGGGGTTGTGGAACATAAACATCGACATATTATGAAAACGGGCCTTGTTCTCATGGCCCAAGCTTCTTTGCTGGAACAGATGCACTGTACTTGCTCCAATTTCGCTTGCTCCACCGGTGATAATTGCCACTTTTCTTCTAGCCTGAATATGGAAAATATATATGTGACAACAACATAACAATTTTTTTTAATTGATTAAGGATCACATATATATATATAGTTAATATAAAACAAGAAAAGTAACCTTGTGTATAATCTTCCTGAAAGAAACTTGACTTCTAGAAAGCAAGATCAAAAGAAATTTCTGTTTGTTTTCTTGGTATTAAAGGCAAGAAATATGGTACTTGTTGGTTACCTTTTGTGGAGATCAGCTGACACAGCTGCTGATGGAACAGGATTCATCTCTTCCTAAGACAATCCTCTAATTCAACAGGGAAGCCTTGGCTTGTTATCTGAGATTTTCCAATAATTTTTTAGTATTTAGAGAAGCATGATCATACTATATATACCCTCACAGCCCAATTATTATATTTCAATTCTGAATAGATTTATCCAATATCATCTAACTTTTTAATATTTTAAAAAATAAAGTAAGAGTGCTCTTCGTTGAGGTGCATGATATAGGTGGTAGAGCCATTGATTCCGAGGGAGAAACAACCTACTAAATTATTGAACAATATATTCAATAGAGTAGTGCTAAACTGCCAGCCAGTAATGACCGTTGGGTGTGCCGCCTAGCACAAATTTATTTATTTTTATATTTTTTAACATGTTTAAATATTTTTAAAAAATAAAAAATACATCAATATACTAAAATTAACTTTCTTAATCATTAAATAAAAAATAAATTAAAAATAAACAAATACATGAATGGTCAAAGTACTAAAGGGTAAATTTAGGCGCTAAACTAGCATTTCTGTATTCAATATCAGCATAATTAATGCTATATTGCCTCTTTTCATTTCAGTTAATAACGAAGGAAGATGTCAACTCTTATGAATTTATGGAGGGAAAAATATTTTTCAATGCATTTCGACTTCGTCGTCATGTCCCCTACCTCAGGGTCAGGAGTTGAATTTATTCTTTCTATCAGCTATATATAAACTAAAACTAATAAATATCATAACAGATATAGAATTGAGCAATTTTTTTTATTCAAATATGTTGTCTTTCAATATGATAGAGATGCTTTTTTATTTCTTATTTTAATATTCTATTTTAATTTAAATTAAATATTTTGTCTTTTTTCTTTACTTTTTAATTTCAATTTTTAAAGTTATTTGGATTTTCTGCATAATCTTTATATTTTTGAAATATTTTTTATATCTGTTTGGGATGACTAATATGGCACTTTTATGAAATGTTTCAATTCTAATTTGTTGACGTACGTATGATTAGGCCTGCAACCCGAGCAACCCCGACTGTGTCTAAGCCCAACCCGGCCCGGCCTACTTACCAGGATACTACAAACTGACCCAACCCGAGTCTGGTCAACACGTTTCTTCTCAAAGTCTAAAGCAACCATTCGTGACTGTCAAACTGGTCCTCTTCAACTCCAACCTGCTCGAAAAGCATCACACTTCAACTCCTACTCACTCGAAAGCAAAACCTCCGCAGCCAATAGCTAAGTCCAAAAAGGCAAAAACCCATGATCCTCTTCCATTTCTTCATTATGGCCATGGCTTTGGCTTCAATCCTACCCTCCTCAACCCTTTCCCAACAAAACAACTCCAATCCTTGCCCTCTCAACTTTGGTGTCCTCCAACAACTCATCCAAACTCCAACTTCCCTAAAGTGGACCTCGCCATCGAGTGCCAATACATCCGCCAGGGCCTCCGACTCGTCCAGTTCTGTTACCTCCAGGGCTTCCATACCAACTAGATCACCAGCTGTAAGCCTGCAACCAGTCCCTCGAGAACAGCTCCCCCTGAGCCTCTTTCACCACCAGCCTCTCCACATTTCAGGCCTCGTACCTGATCAAACCCTTTAGCGGCAACGTCTCTGACTGCACCACATATGCCTCGATTTATGCGGTTGCGTTCGCCAATCTCTACGCTCGATTTTACATCCTTGAGCTCCAAAAGTAATCGGTGGAAGGTAATCTTGGACCCTTGGTTGTCTTGATTGCTTGCGGTGTTGGGACTTTGCTCCTAATTGGTGGGGGTTGGTTTTAGGGCTGTGTAGAAAAGAAGAAGAATAATACTATGCTTGGTAGATGAGATAAGATAAGAATTTTTAAAAATTTTGTGAATAGTATTAAGATGAAAGTTTAAAATTTTATTTTTTAATATTATTATTGTTTTGGGATTTGAAAAAGTTAAATTAGAATTTGAAAAAGTTGAATTGTTTATTATATTTTGTATGGAGATTTGAAAAAAATGTAATGATGAGATGAGATAGAGATGAGATGAGATTTCTCATCTTTGCTCCCAAACATATCCTAAGACGAATAAGATGAAGAAGAATCGTGAAAGAAAAGAAATAGTCGGATTGTTTGACATTTAGCGAGTTCGTCTTGCAAACTAGTTCAAACCATGTTTTTTGGGCGGGTCAGGACTGATCTATTAGGTCCGTCGGGCACTACACTTTTCTGCACTGCCCTATGTATGATATTAATATTGTCACGTATGTACTGTTATATAATTTTTAAAGGAATAGATGTACGTAAGTACTTCTATTAATTTTAGGTTTCAGGAAACTAAAGAATATAAAAAAACTAAAATCTCGTATGATATTCCATTTATCATATAAAATATTTATTATTGTTACTATTAATTTCGTGTTTTATACACCTTTGAATCAAGTTTCAGCAACTCAGATTTTCAGAACTAAGCCTGTGAAAATGGAGGAGAAAGTAATTGGGAGAGGGTGGCCTTGAGGCCGGGGAGTCTCCAATGCCAAAGTCAGTAAAATTTCTTGGAAGTTTGTAAATAATTGAGAAAGTCTATGGATCAGAGAGAGTTTCACGTACCTAGGAGTTGCTATTTATATCGGAGGTATAGGAGGGGGGCAAATCGTGTCTGTCCCTTTGGAGTACATGTCCTTCGTACTGTACCTTTTGTCAGAATCCTTTAATGTGGCACGACTCTCCGACGACATCATTAATGTGGCGTGTAACTCAGGTAGGGGTACTATTAATGCAGCGTGCTTCCCTAATTTGCTTTATCTTCGGTGGTCCATTGATGTTCCCATATCAGGGGATCGAGGGTTCTCTGTCTTTCCCGTTCTGCTCTGATGGTCCATTGATGTTCCCATGTCTTTCCCGTTCTGCTCTGGCCGAGCAATGGCAAGCCTGTTCATCCCATCAGCCACCTGATTACTTTTCCTCATAGGTGCCTTACGTCATGAGTAAGCTTGGACCCTGGGGCCAGGTATCAGGTTGAGGCCCAGTGGGCTTGTGAAGTGGGAAAAATTCCATTACAATTACTCTATCAATTCTTCTTGGACGGGTCCAAGGGTCTGTCTTTGCTCCCCTGGTTAATCAACTTCTACACTTGAGACTACGCGACCTTTTCTTTCCCAGGATGGGGATCACAGACTTCTTGGCACTCACCTGTTGACTTCTATTCCCCAGCTACGCCCGAGTGGCCTTGTAACACTCCTTTTCCGTAGGTTAGGAGTATCACGTGTTTTTCATAAAATAAATCTGGCAAGAGATATCATATTTAATAAATGAAATTAGGATTTATTTTGTAGAAAATGTCTAATAAAATGTCTTCCAAGCAATATTAACTGAATGAAATTTATATCATAAAAGCAATTTTATTCTAAAAAGTATAAAACTAAATCAACTGCTCCTTACAATCCTGGCTTGTCTGTTCATATTCATCATCCTCACCTGGGTGGTTAAAAACATGATATAAATTAAAATGAGTCAAAAACTCAGAAAGAAATCCATCACAACATAAACATAATAAACATAAGGTTTTCATAAAAAATTTTCTTGCTGAGAGCTTAAAATCATGACTGTTCATACTAATGTTTATGATATGTATGGCTTGATTTATCTGAATTAACTGACTGATCTGATTTAACTGATTGATCTTACTTAACTGACTGATCTGACTGGCCAACACACTTAACCCTGTGTGCGAAGTTGTGCACCGGCCCCACGTCTCGCTGCAGCAAGGGGAGCCGCTGATAGTATATTGGCATACTATGGTGGATCACGCTTGAGTCCGTGGTTTGCACATCCACTCTGAAACTAAACTGCATTAGTACCATGCATCTGAATAACCATATGATTAACTGATCTGATCTTATCTTGCACTTAAACTTAGGATAGTTTACGTGTCTTACACACATAAGATGCATGACATAATGCATACATAATTATAATTTTTGAATTTAAACATTATGAGGAATAACATGATTGTATGCTATGCTAGATGACATGTTTGCATATGATATGAGTGGTGCATAAATAATGACTGTCAATGAACTGGTTTGAATAATACTTATATATAAGCTAAACTGTGATGATCCTAATTTATGATCAAATTACTTACCTCGTTGCGTTTCTTCTTGAATCTTACTTCGTAGCTCATCACCCAAAGAGAACGGATGGCATCGCGAAAGAAAAAAGGGACAATGTGGGTGGCTGGACTAAGGTCAACAGCGGCAGCTTTCGTGCATGGTGGCAGAGCTCTAGAAAGAGAGGGATGCCTTGCACGGTGGATTTAGGTGGCCAAAATGCCATGGGGTCTCAACAGTTGGTGTTTGGTGGCGATACGTGTGGTGTAACACAGCATTGCATGGTGTTCGTAATGTTTGACGAAGGGCTTCACGGTGCAGAGCTATTGGCTAATTCTTTCGTGCGGTGGCAATGGTAGTGAATTGTGGTGGTTGCATGGTGCTGCGTCAAACTGAGTGGTGTCCATGCAGCTTTTCATGGCATGGGCGTGCTCTATTTTGTGAGTGTAAAACAGAGTCATGCTCTTTTGGTTGTTCCGTGCAACACTGGTTTTTGTTTTGGTCTAACGAGGTCAACAACGCTACTGGTAGGTGTGATGCATATCGACTTCAACGTGGGGGCTTGGTTTGATTCGATGTGGTTTGTTACGAAGAAATATAAAGAGAGCTTCAACACGTTCAATGAGGTCGGTTACAAACTAATAAACGTGCATATCCATGAAGAGGAAAGACGTGACGCGGGTTTATTCCACTACGTTCATTCTATTAATGGATAAAAATAATAATAGCACTAATAATAATAATAATAATAACAACTTGAATTAAAATTACACATGTTACCAATAGAATTTTTTAAAAAAGTTCATAATAGTAATATATGTTAAAATAAAATATTTTTTCATAATATTTTAAAATGACGGTAAATAAATAATATATTGTCTAATTTAGGTTCAACATGACACAAACCTAAATAAATTATAGCCTACCAACATTTGATAACATTAGCCCATTAAACCTAATTTAGGCCCAATAAGATTATCTATATTTTAACCTTAGAAATATTGGACCGGGGCGTTACAGGCCTTTTTTGTCTTTACTCTATATATTACAACGATTTGTCTCCAGCTTGCGTGGCTGCATTTTGACAGTTCTATTCCGCATTAAATGGCACCCCTTCAGTCCCTTCGTCATTACTCGCATTAGGCGGTTATTTATTTCCCACATCGCATCCATTGGATACACTCTATTGGAATTGCAACAATCACGTTGATTCTGGTACTCACTGGGGCGTGTGAGTTCCTACTGCCTCAGGATATCAACCATCAAGCTCACCTATATAAAGCCTCTTTCCCTCTCAGAAGTGGGTTACTTTGTCCATTATCTTTTCTGTTTGGTATCCTGTGTTCCTTTTCTACTTTTATACACATCTCTTTGTATCAACCCCTATAGTTTCTCTTCTTTTCCTTTGATTGCCAATGGCTCGCAAGAAATCCTCATGTCATTCTTGGTTGGCTAGACCCTCCAACACTGCTCGTGCCACCAATGGTCAGGGCGGCATCATTCTGGAGGAGTTGGTCAGTTTCTCGTGGCGTTCAGAGGTGACTTCTGCTAAACTGTAGTCGTTGAAGGAGACCTATAGGGTTCCTCGGATGGTGGAATTCGTGGTGCTTCCTCCTACCAAAGGGGTGGTATATTTTGAAGGTTACGCCACTAAGCTTGCATGGTACCCCACAATGTTCTCTTCTTGCCTCAGGCTGCCCTTCTATCGACCAATGTGAGAAGTGCTGGGTTTCTTTGAGTTGACACTTGCTCAACTCCCTCTTAGTGTGTGGAGGATCCTTATTTCGTGCTACATCATCTGGCATCGCACATTGAAGGAGGTCAAGGGCCGACTACCCAAATCTTACTGTGCGCGAGTTTTTCCTCACACATAATATTCTGAGATGAGGCGATCACACCTACCGCTTCAAACCAGTCTAGACATTGGCTCAACTAGAGTCATAGTATACTGTCGGGAGGCGGTGGTATCGTCAGTTTTTCTTTCTATCTAGCGAGGGATGTGAGTTCCCTATCAGCCAAGCCAATCGACGCCTATTCCCTATTTTTGCCATATGGGGGGCCATGGATGGTGACAAGGGCCATCGCCCCACCTCAACCCATAACGAGATGCTCAGGATCGAGGTCGTCTGTGTATGGGTGAAAACCCATTCGGACGACGTTGCTTCTGAGGCTCTGTTGGCCGACAACCTTCATCGGTATTCCCCCCCCCCCCGACCAATTTGCTCTCTAACGTGGCTTCTCGCTAAGGGAGGTCACGTCTTAGGCCCGAAGCTGCTCTCTCCCATCAGATTTGACTCCGACGGCTTTCATGTTCCTCCCAGAGGTCCTTCTATAGAGGTGCTTGTTGTTCGGCTCGAGTAGTCGTCACCCAAGAAGATGATGAATTGAAAACTTTCCGCTTGTCGTGTTGCTGGCTCTAGAAGTTGTCATAGATGTTCAACCTGAGCCGCCTGTCCTCGAGTCCTCTGCTGAAACCATTCCTACTACCCTGCCCGGCCCTTCAGTGGTGAAGGGGTTTTCAATAGTCACCCGCCCCTTGGCACGACTCTCGAGCAGGCTTCTTTCTCTTTTGCCCTCACTCGTGGAGAATTTTGCTACTGACAAGGGGTCCCCTGAGAGGGTTTCTATCCCAGAGTCCCCTCTATTTCATTCTCCCTAGGTCGAGGTCACCTCGAGTGGTGATGAAGGGGCTGGGGCCATTGTTTGGGTTGAGGAGGCGGTGGCGGGCTTTCCTCTGGTTGAGGTAGTCTCGGCGTTTGCGGCTCTTAATGCGGATGAGGACGTTGTTGACTAGGTCCCTGCTGACTATAGGCCGATGGCTGAGGCGAGCCATCCCGACCGTATCTGCAAAATGGATAGCAGGCTCAAGAGGTTCTTCGCTGGGGTAAGGTCCTCGTTTGCACTCTCTGTGCACTTCTTGTTTGTTTCCTTCTTTAATTTTGACCCTAACTTCTATGGCTAGCTTTACATTGTGCTGTGAATGAGCAAAAGAAGAGGGAAAAGGTGGAGGAGGCCTTCGTTGACTTGTCAAAGTCATAGGATGCAGTCAGCGTTCTTCGTCTCAAGGCGGCGCTTGCCTCCTAAGCGAGGGAGGGGATGCAAAAGTCTTTTGAAGACTGTCAACAGGAACTTGAGTAGCTACAAGCCAAAAACTGGAAATTCGCAAGTGGTAGGACTCTGACGGTCGGACAAAAAGGTGGTTGACAAAGCGATTTGAGGAGGTTTCCAAGTCTTTGGCAGACAAGAGAAGAGGCCTTGGAGGAGGAAAGGAAGCAGAGGAAGGATTTGGAGGCCGACCAAGCTGAGGCAAGGCTCGGTTTGGAGGCCTTTGATGCTACCATCCGGGGTCTACAGGAGGAGTTGTCTTATGTCCGTGGTGTCTGCAATGATGCATGGTACCTCAGCTACAATGACAGCTTGGAATGGATGAAGACTCATATCCTCTGGAATCCTCAATGTGATCCGTGGGTTCTGGGTGTGCTGGAGCTTCCCCACACGATGCGTTTGTAGAGCGGGCTACTCTCCTCAAGAGGGATTTAATCCCAAGAGCCCTTGGGGTAACTCTGCTGGTAACAATCCCACCTGCTGATGGTTGCTTCTCCTCGACTGCACTATGTGCAGCTCTTCCGATGGGTTTTGCTTTTCTCTACTGTTCAAGACTCTAGCTTCAAACCTCCTCTTCCAAAGTTCAACCTTGCCTTGTTCATACATAAATGCATTCTCTTTCTTCATATCCTACATCTGAGCTCGTCTTCAAGGTGACTCCTGTCTTGCTTCCCAACCTCGCCTTCTGCCTTCATTTTCGCACACTCCAGCACACAACACTCCTGGATAGGCAGGCAGCTTCAGGAGATACCCATGAAAAAAGGCACGGAGGTCAAGAGACCACGTGACCATTAAATACCAATGACGAGTCCAAATACTCACTGTGCCCATGGAAAAGGGAAAGGTCGTAGACCATTCGACCCCACTCATCTCTCGTGTAGGGTCAACAGGCAGGACAAGTTATCAAATTGCCTAACCTTCCTCGTGACGAGCCAACAGGCGGAAAATGTCCAAGTTATCAAATTGCCCGACCTCCTAGGCGCCTAACAGGCAGATAACTCTCTAGACCACCTGACCTCTCTCACATGGGAAACAATACAAACATATCATCTTCTCTAACAAACGCCTAGTGTTTATGATCGTGCCACAACTGCTGCCAATGGGTTACCTTCTGGAATGAGCCACCGAGCTCCATACTCGCATCGCACGAGTTTCCTTCTGGAACAAGTCAATGGGCTCAACAACTGCCTAATGTGGAGCCAGGGAGTCGACTGGCTTCCTGACCACCTAAGCGTGGGTTACTACCAACAAACAACAAAACGAGAACACTAATAACAATTTATAGCAAGGGAGCAGAAAATCTACTACTACTAGCAAAAGCAAAAATGATCACAAAAATACACACAAAAAACCAATCATGGAAATATGCACTCTTCGCCGATAATAAATAATCTCTAGTCGCAAACATCGACACAAATCAACAAACTTAAAATCGAGTTCCACGCTCACACCTAATGCGGTTGAGTACACCTCACGCCAAAGCAGAGCTTCGCACTTGCCCCTGATGCGGTTGAGTACATCTCCCACCAAAATCGAGTGCCGCACTCGCCCCTTGATTCGGTCAAGGCCATCTCCCACCCAAGCAAAGGTCTATGCTCGCACCTACTGTGGTCGAGTATATCTCCCGCCTATCTCTCAAAGTTTAGCTCCTCACCACTTAGCATAAAAAAAAAAAAAAAAAAATCGAGAACCAAACAGGAAACCAATGACCAATTTTTAAAATTTATTCTGCAAATTCTTGATTTGAAGATTCGTAAGGCTTTCTTGTCTAGCAAATCCCCCAAAGGAATCCCGAGCATTTGTAGGGGTCAAATCAACAACCTATAATTTAGCCTCAAGATAGAGTCGAAAATTAAGTTAAGAGATAAAGCCAAGAAGAGATAAGACAAGTTAACTCAAACTCCTAAAAGGAAATACACAAACTCCTAAAAGGAAAGAGATTTAGACTTCTAAAAGGAAAAAGGCTTCACAAGTCAAGTTGGACTCAATCACTCCAAAGAAATAGACCTCTATATAAGGAGACTCCCCACAAATTTGATGAACTCTCAACAAGCTCTCTCCACAGAAGTTCCATACGCCAAACTCCACTACACATAGCGACTCAAAAAGCTCTCCCCTAAATTCCTCCATTGTATAGAGCGATATGTGAAACTATGAGAGATTGTAAAATATCCATTATAGTGGATTTTGTCCCCAAAAAAATCCGTGAACGTAGGTATTATGCCAAGCCACTTAAATCTCTGTCTCTTTTTATTTACTTTTATTCTCTTATTTATTATTTATCATATGGATGAATGCGAAGAGCATTGTATCGAAACCCGAATGAACTTCGTGAGTCAGGGAATATTTTTTTCTTCCTTTCAGTCTATTGTGCAAATTAAGGCATTAACAAAAACATTCCATTCTAATGCCTCAATAGGAACAATTACCAAAATGGAATTCAAAACTTTGGATTATACTCTTTCAAACTATCCCTAGTTCGGGGCAAAATAAGAAAATGATTTTATAATATGGGACTAGGAGCCATATGGTTGCTAGAAGAGCCCATTAATATTAGGAAAGCACTAGGGACTCGACACAAAAAAGGATCACACAAAATGATTTCACAAACTGACATGGCATTGTGCCATATCAGTTAATGAGGTGAAAAGGAATGGCTGGCTGGTTTTGAAAGGACTGAGGAAATGGGAAAGGAATGGGATGTGGGCTGAAAAGGAGATCCGAAAAAAAAAATTGATGTGGCACACTGACACGTCATGAGTTTGCGAGACTCTTAATATATATAATTTTTCCATCCTAATAATCCAATTTGTTTATTTTGTATGCTATGCATCTCTATAGGTCAACTCACAACAATTTTTCATATTTTAAATAAGAGTTTTGCTACTCATCATCTCTATACACCACACACCATATTTTTTATTTTATTCTTTTTAAACTAGTTAAGTTCTTGTACTCATCATCCCTATATCATACATTTGGTAAGAGAAACAAAAAAAGTGTGGTGTGTGGAGACGATGTATAGAATTTTTTTTTTAAAATAATTATACGTTTGTAATTATAAACTGAGCTTTTCTATTCATAAGCCTCGCACACAATATACCACACGTTTTTATTTTATTTTTTATTTTTTAAAATTATTTTTAGTTTTATTCTTCTTAAAATAACTGTATTATTCTACTCATCATTCATATACCACACATTTGCTAAGAAAAAAAATTAAAAAAATAATAAAAAGGATGGTGTGTGGTGTGTGAGGCTTATGAATAGAATTTTTCTTATTAATCTGATAAGATATATATTATGCAAAATAATTAAAAAAAAAACTATATATAAAGTGTAATACGCAGGCCCAGCACGAAACTCTCATAGTAAAATTTTTTTTAAGGTTAATATGTATAAAAAGCCCACTTGAGATTTAAGTTTTAACGAGTAATTTTAGAATAGGCTACTGACCCAAAAATTTTATTTTGTTAGATTATATATTTTTATTGGATTTGATAATTAGGTTAAAATTATTTAATGGACCAAGTGAGATTTTTTTACTTGAAAATTGACCCAAAAAATTTACATAATGAGTTGGACTATTTTATTAAATGATAGACCCATGAAAATACAGGCAAGCTGAAAAGAGATGAGGTGGACTACTATAACCAACCCAACCCAGTTTGTAAGACCCAGAACTGGTTGCTCTAATTTGAGAGACCCAACATCCAAAATTTTTAGAAACTCCCCACCACGCATGACTCCATTTCCATGCGCATGCACATTTCTCCTTCCCAATCTCTAGAGGCTTTTCAACCACCTATATATATATATATATATATATATATATATATATATTATCTCATGCATGGAGAAACTGCCCAAGCCCTTGTTATTGCCGCCAGCCATGCTCCAAAGACAAGGTAGTCCACTGCCTAGCTCCACGCAAAAACTACAACCACCAAGCTGTTTCAATTTACTCCAACTACTTAGCCTCGGTGCAACATCGAAACTCCTCCAAACCACTGCCCCTGCACCACCAAGCCACCGTCCAACTCCAATTGCACGTCCTCACCATCGTGAAAGCCAACCCATGTGCATCCACCGCACGAAACCACCCAATTACCGACAACCAACCCCGTCGCACCTCCTCCTTGACTCCACACCACGACAAGCCCATACGTAACATCACCTCCACACCGTACAAAACCCAGCCCCACACCTCCACACACCACCATGTTGCAACTTTCACCCACTACACAATAGTGCCACGAGAAGGCTAAGAGCCATGCTACCCTAGGAACCACCCTAAGCCATCCTGCACCATGAACCTGAAGACACCATAGCCACATCCAAGCCTAGAGAGCCTTTGTTTGAGGAATCCAAAACAGAGCAGCAAGCACCATGGATAACCACCTCTCCTCCACGTCATTGCCACAAACCGCTATCGATCGTCGAAAATCATGCCTCTCTCACATCGGCCGGTTCCTACCATGGTTCCGCCGTGTGAGCTTCTTTGATTTCTCTCACCCACACCCCCTCTCTACGTAAGAGTTCTCTCTCTTATCTCTCTCTCTCTCTCCTTCCCTCCTTCTCTATCTTGATCTTAGCCACCACCAGCCACTTAGTCACCACGACTACTGTAAGACACTTTCCATCCGTATTGTAGTCCATGCACCAACAAGGATAACGCCCCCACTATACCTCTCAGTGAGCTCTCTCTCTCCATTCTCTCTCTCTCTCTCTCCCTCTCTCTCTCTCTCTCTCAAGTAATTAGTTGTTCCTTCATTATGGGTTGATTAGTATATTTTGGACAATGGGCCATGCTTATCAAAATGGTCATGGGCTCATTGATAGTGTTTATGGGTTTGTTACATTATTGGTTGCATGGATTTATGGGCCACGGTTGGATATAATGGGTAACGTGTATAGTTTGATGTCGAGACCACATGTTTGCATTGAAAATATTATAAGACCAATTTATGGAATAGTATGATCTTAGGATTTAATTGTATTCGTTTGGAGAAATTTTGTGAAAATCAAAGCATTTTGGGGAGAACCAATATTTTAGAGTTCTGAGGATGTTTAGACATTAAGGAAAAATATAAAATTTTATATCTCAGGTTTTAATTACAAAGTATGTGTTCAATTGAAAATTTACACAGGTTACGTGATTACTTTATAGGTGAAGATTGATATTCCATTGGCATTGTTGTAAGAAAATTCAGAGGACATTAAAAGGTCGATGTAAGCAAGGTTCCTATGCTAAACTTTGCATAAATTAAATTAACTAAGGTTGATTTTGAAAAATATGCATGTTTTCTTATGAAAAGAAATTTGAAACAATCTTAGTTATTTGTTCTGAATTATTCATAAAATCTGTATGGAAGATAATAATATTTTTTTCATGACTGGTGTATACATGAGCTTATTTTAGCATTATGTTTCTGAACTGTGAAAAAGAGCGAATATGATATCTGAAAAGTTTTGCATTGATTAAGTGAAGATGTTTTGAATTTTTTTTTAATGCGTGAAATGATCTAAATTTATTCAGTATTCTGTTTTAATATGATGTGGCACTTGAAAACTTTTGGCATGACTTTCTGATTCTGTATCTATATCTATTTCTATTATATTTCTAATTTGTTCCGTTAAGGCCCTTCTACAAGTATAATAGTGGTATAAGACCTTGCCACAAGTATAATAGTGGTATATGGCCCTACCTTGGATATAATTATGGTATATGGCCCTGCCACGGATATAATAGTAGTTTATAACCCTACCACGATAGTTAAACATGGTCTCTGTCCGGATGTGATGTTTTGATGTAATATGAAAATGATGTCTCAGATTATGATATGCCAAAAGATTTTTGAATAAGAATGTTTCTGAAAGTTTTGCTCTAATATTTTGATAACATGTTTTGATTCTGGAGAAAATGTTGTGATTCTGCATTTTGAAAGTAAATATTTTGTTCTGCATTCTGAACTCTGTAATTGTTCATGTTTACATACTAGTATATGTTCTCTACTTACTGAATTTTTTAACTCATCCCTTATCTCCACAATATTTTTCAGATAATTTGAATAGTTCACCTGAGGATCAAGGTTATGGAGCATGTGTGAGATGATTTAAGCATAGAAGGTTTCTATAAGTATTGACAAATTTTATTAAGTAATTTTGTCATGTTCTAATGACTTAGTATTTTGGGAGGTTGATTATATTGAAATAGTTAGTTTGAAAACAATAATATTTCTTATATAGTATTGAGAATTTTGAGTCTATAAATATATTGTTAGAATATGAGTTTAAGTGACAGGAAGTAACTCTCCGCTCTCTCCGACACCGGGGCATTACATGAAATACTTGGTCGGCCTCCCAAAACATGGATTCTTGTCTCTATCATTAATAGTTAACAAAATGTGGTACTTATGTTCAAAGCCGCATTAATTCAAACTATAATTTGAATGCAGGACTTTACGAGATTACTTATAGATCATCAATTATACTATATACATAAATGTCTGATTTGCATTTGATCCAATGGGATTCAAACAATTAGGTTTTCCAAATCATCTAACGACATTATATAATGAAAAATGCTAAACCATCTCCAAATCACATTTAAATAAAAATCTTACAAACTTTATAATGAGATTAGTAAACATGATCAATTAATTTCAAAATCAAGAGGCGAATTTGTAGTACTTATAAAGACACATGAAACATAACAAGTACTAATTACTGCCTTTATTTAATTTACTTGAAGTATATATTAATTAGGACTTGGCCTAGCCAGCTAGGACGCTGATCTCTTGTTGTCATGGGGTGAGCCTAAAAAGTTGCTCATGCTAGGATTCACCACAGAATACCCTCCATCCACCAAGAGGTTGAGCCCACTTATATAATTTGCATCTTCACTAACCAAGTAGAGTGCTGCCTTTGCTACATCTATTGCCTTGAGAATATGTCCTTTTAAATTACCAATTTCATTCACTGCCATTTCGGTTTTTGCTGCCTCTTCTGCACTTTGTTGTACCATTCCACTACCAATCACAACAGCATAAGGCGATACGCAATTAACCCTTATCCCATATTGGCCAAGCTCGGCTGCCAAGTTCCTAGCCAGCCCCAAAACTCCACTTTTCGATGCTGTATAAGCATGAGATGAAAGCCCAGCAATCGATGCACAAGCACTGCTTGTAAATAGTATACAACCCTTGCGCTGTGGTATCATGACTCTTGCAGCATGTTTGGCTCCCAGGAAAGCGCCAACCAAGTTTACTCCAAGAACTCGTTCTATATCTGTTTTAGTGCTGTCCAGAATTCTCATATAGGGACTGTCGACGATGCCTGCGTTGTTGTACATTATATCAAGCTGTCCGTGTTTGGCTATGGTGGTGTCAATAAGATTGCAGACATCATCTTCATTGGAGACATCGCAATGGATGTAGCTAACCTTTTGTCCAAGCTTTTCTGCAATGGCTTGACCTAGGTTGTCTTGTACATCTGCAATAACAACGTTGGCTCCATGTTCGTGGAACAGATGCACTGTACTTGCTCCAATCCCGCTTGCTCCACCTGTAATAGTTGCCACTTTGCCTTCTAGCCTGAATATGGATAATTATTGAACATGAGCTAGCTACCTAGGTTACTTATCACGCATGATTTGTTGTTGTTATTGAAACTAAATTAATTTGCACTATGATCAATACGTACGAATAAGTAAAAAGCAACAAATATATATAGATTAGGCTTAATTTTCAAGAACAGCAAATTAATACTTTTCTTTTTTTCCTGCTAATAGAAACAAGAAAAATGGTGCTAATTAGGTTACCTTCTGCTGGGAGGTACTGTTGAAACAGAATTCATCTTTTTCTAACTCAACAGGGAAGCCAGCTTGATTCTTGTTCGATCTCTTGAGGTTTTCCCCCGTTGCTGCTTTGCTATTTAAGGGCAGAAACTGTACCCAGATTCCGTCCAGCTCAGTACTACTGTTAGTATTTTTAATAATATTATAATCATGCATGTCACAATAGACAAGTAGCTAGGCAAATTGCCACGCGTCGGTGCTAATTAAACAAAATTGCCACGCATCCACGGCATCTAAATTGCCACGCGTCGGTGCTAATTAAACAAAATTGCCACGCATCCACGGCATATATATATATATATATATATTCACTAGTAATAGAGCAACGTGCAAGGAACGTTTGTCTAGTTTAGATTTTTTATAAAAATTATATGATTTTTTACAAAAGAAAAATGATTAATAAATTATCTAACAAATTTTAACAAATATCTTTGAATAATGATATGGTAGTAAAGTATAATAATTACATATTTAGATAGATTAGAAAATAAAAAGATTAGTTCAAAATACGACTTAGTTTAATACAAATTTTACAAAATGATCATTTTGCTAAATTTGTTTAATACAAGTTTAACAAAAAGATTAGTTCAAAATGCTGGTTGGCTCGTGGCAGACCATGCAATGCATGACATCTCTTTATGATCATCATATAAATGAAGTCGTGGAAGATGCATATATTAATTTGAAAATTACATATCTAGAATTCATTTTTTTAATCATGTTACATCCCTTCATTTCATTTTTTTTTTATCATAATATTAGCTAGTTTATCATTGTATTACAAAAAGATTAATAGTTTGAGTTTAATTCATAGACAACACTTCGATACTTCTAATAGTTGATTTTCGAGATCTTCTCAATAAGATTTCTGCATTGTTCTTCTTAGGGTGGGTGTGGAGGACGTTGGGTTGCAAGCAGAACAACTGTTGTGTATATCTCCAATTGTCTGACCGCTTTCTGTGGTAGTCCAAACTTTGCCGGTACCATTTCTCCTCGCGCAGTTGACCAAAGGATACCCTGCAAATTCAATATGCCATCACAAAGGCTAGGTCATATTCAATATAAATCCATGGATGAGATAAGTTCAATTCCAGGAATTTTTTCTATGATATTGATAACCATTGGGCACAAGGTTATGAACTTTGAGTCAGATTAAGCACTGAATTTGAAGCAAAACTTGCAAATGGAACTCAATGCAAAAAATACCAAAAGAGAAAAAACAAAATCAAAGTGGTAGAAGTTCTCATTCAAGTACATCAAAAGTTTTAGGAGCTTTACAATTACTTTTAGTTGTTAGTTAATAATAGTTTATAGGAATTAAAACCCAAATAGCAAAAACCATGACATTTATATAAGTTTCAGTTTATGCAATTGAATGACATAGAACACTTCTGGGAATAAACAGTTTTTAAGCTGGAAATAAAAGAATATGAAGAAACCAAGTGAATTGGACTATCATGGTTTTGTATTTCACAATATGACTCAGATATTTTAATTTGATTGGAGCATCTAAAGCCAAGATATACACCAATTTTCATTGGAGAAAATGGGATGCCAAAAACCATTGTAAGTACCAAAATCTAAATTTAATAGATCACTCACCATTACAGAGCCAGGTGGTTGGGATTGGTTAGGTTTTGTAAAGTTCCCAAGCAGCAGTCATATATTTCCCTTTCCCTTCTTTTTACCAAAGCACTTTTATTTCCATCGTGATTAAACACCCAACTTCATGTTCTCACAACAGAAACAAGACAAGATCCTAGCAATGGTACAAATAAATTGAGTACATGAGGTCCAGTACAAGATAATATAAAATAATAACAAAAAGCTCAAATTGATGAGGCAATGTAAATTCATACCCTCATTTTCTCTTGTAGCTTTTTAGTGTCAAACTGTTCCCTTCTGTAAATATGTCTGGTGAAGCCATTGATGCCATCGCAAGCTGACCTATGTATTCCTCAAAAAGCTTACTGCCAAAAAGCATCGAAAAGATAGCTGCAGGATCGATAATTGCTTCACTGTTAGGGAACCATGCGATGTATCAGGAAAGAATCTTCAAATCATATTTAACAATTTTATTCCATTCTACCTACATATAGTACAAGACACACACACCATCACTCTTGAAATACATCTATTGATAAATTAAGAACAAAAAACTAACGTCGAGATTCCTGATTTCCAAAAAGTCTCAAATGCTTTTCGTTGGGCTGGATCACTCAATACTTGGTAAGCTTCACCCAAAACCTGAATCCAAATGAATGAATGAAATATATAGATATAAATATTTCCAATGGTTTGGAATCATATGAGAGTAGACTAAACATGAGAATTAGCACTGTTCCTCAAAATTTTCAGAATGCAAAAGTATCATTCCTAATGTTCTTAGTAGATTAGACTTGGGAGGAAACCAAGGAAGTTTGGAATATCGATCCAGGACAGTAGGCTACTAAAACAGGAGCTTTTGTATCTTCTAGGTAAAATACAAAACACAACTTACTTTAAGCATTTGTAGTAGAATACAATATTCAATAAGCAAGAAGGAAAATCTTACCTGAAAATTCTATGCCGCAAGAGGATCAATGTTAAGAGTCGATTACGCTGGACATGAATGAAAGAATGCATATTAAAGCTTGTGCTGGCATAATCTTCCGGACAAATAAAATTTAAACGGCATCATTTACATTCACAGTTTTGGCCAACCTGATGAAAGATTCTTTAGCAATTAATCAAATATATAGCAGACGTATATTTGATGAATAAGTAATCAGAAAGTTGGCAAATAAAAATGCAATAGAAAGAAGAAAACAAAGAGCCAAAAAAAAAAAACATAGAGGGAGTGGAGAAGACGGTAGCAGGGAAGTCAACTCTTTGCTGCAAAAGAAGTCAAATGTTAGGAGATCCATCGTTCGACCAGGGAAGTTTTAGCTAGAACACCATAAGAAAAGGGCAATAAAATCTGAGGCATGCCCTAAAAATTGAGATTACTAACAATCAAAGGTAAATTTCTAAAACTTATCGCAAATAATCAAACCTAAAAGAATTCCTCGAAGATATCGCCATTTCTCAAATTTGTTACAGATAATCAAACCTGAAGCCTAGAAGATTAGATTCATCTTTATGTAATAAGCTTTCTTGATTTCGGCCTCCGTGGCTTGTGGTTCACTCCAAGCACGTCATAGTAATCTGTCTCCTTCACAATCTTAGACTTTCCTCTTCCGATCCAATCGATTATATGCAATTACAAATTCCCCTGTTGAAATTTTGAGAACACATTGATTTTCAAAACCCTCTCATACCTAGGACCTTTGGGCATGGAGCCAGCCTCGACCAGGCAAAATCCACAGCACGCAAATCCAAAGAGAAAAGTTTATTTTTTAGGAAAAAGGAAAAATCTATTCGATCTCTACTATTTATAACACATTCTACATTCTACTTTTTTTTTAATTTTTTTTAATTTTTTTTATCAAATATATTTTTATATAAATAGTGAATAAAAAATTATAAATAAATTCAAAAATAAATTCAAAAAAAATTTTAAAAAAATATTAAAAAATATGAAATATAGAATGTGGAGAGCATGAATAGCAAAACCTTAACAAAAAATACCAAAAAGTCACAACATGCACGAATCCATGTAAAATTTGAAGGAACTCATGTAAAGTCTCCAAACGAATGGTACCTCAAAAAAAAAAAAATCCAATAAATTTATGTAAAATTTCTAAACTAACAACATCCAAAAAAATAGAAGAAGCCAAGAACATATAAATTCAGAACATAAAAATGAAGACTTAACAACATAAAAAGAAACTTAACAAATTTACGAAAAAATATATTTTTTCATAAAAAATATAAAAAAAAAAACCCATAGCATGCAAACTCACAACATGTAAATTCGAAAAGAAAATTTTATTTTTTCGCAAAGAATACCAAAAACCCACAACATGCGCAAACCATGTAAAATCTGAAAAAAAAAAAACCATGTAAAATCTCCAAACGAATGGCGCTAAAAAAAAAGGTAAAAAACAAACTAAAAGAAATACTCAGATAACACAAAACACTGATGGAAGAGAGAATGCGAAGAGAGAAGATGCAGAGAGAGAAGACGAAAAGATGCAGAGAGAGAAGACATCACTTTCGGAGATAAAAGCCAGAGAGAGAAGATGCAAAGACAATAAAACAAATCTCGGGAAGGAAAAAAACCAAAAGATCAAGACACCCTCCAAGATTAAAAGACCCTCACTTAAACAGATACAAAAGACTAAATCAAAAGAATAAAAATGACAAAACACACAAAAATGGACCACAACACAGAGGATGACAAAAAGCATTGTTCATGGCTATCCCCACTTATTATATATAGTATAGATATATATATATATACACGTACTAGGTGAAAGCAACGCGCAATGCACGTTTGCTTAGTTTATATTATTTCAATTGATTTCATTTATAAATCTTTTTGGAGATGGATGAGGTAAATTTGGATATTAAGATTAGAATTTTTTATTTTAGATGAAAGTTTAAAATATTATTTTTTAATATTATTATTGTTTTGAGATTTTAAAAAGTTGAATTAAGATTTGAAAATATTGAATTGTTTATTATATTTTTGTGTAAAAATTTAAAAAAATTATAATAATATGATTAGAGGATATGAGAATTTTGTGTCTCATCTTACTTCCAAACATATCCTTAATCCTGACCCTTTGATTCTCAATTTATTTATTTAAAAATAATTACAACCAAAACTAAACTATTTAACTTTCAAACAAATAATTTAGAATTTTTAAGAAAAATTCTACCATAAAGCTATTCCATGGGGACAAAATTACAATTTATTCTAAATTCACATAATATAAAATAACCGTATACGACATGGTAAATGACCATGTTGGCCAGTCATGACCAGTGTACTGTTACGAAGGAAGGGCTTGGTTTTGGAAATTGGACTTTTGTGAACAAGGGACACATCTTGTTTGCTTATAAAACATGTGTATTTTGTTTGTTGTCTATTTTTATGTTGCTTTTTTTTTATTATTATTCCTATTAGGTTTGGCTATCATGGTTGGCATGCTTGCTGGCATGTGGCTGACATGGCCCAGGCATGGGTTGTGTGTTGGCATGACTGGCATGCGTGTGACTGACATAGGCCTAATTTTATGAAATGGTTATTTGTAAAAAATAATATATATTTTATAAAAATGATTGATTTCACTTAATAATTTAAGGTCTAGTGGAGAAGATAAAAATATTAGTTCAAAATATCATACAATCTAATATATATTTATATATATAATTTATCTTAAAATTATTAAAACTAAAAAAATTCGTATGGTAAAAGTCTTTTTTCCTTCTATTTGTCGGTTTCAAGAGGCCAATTTAGTCTTTACAACTTGGGTGATGGCGATGTTGTGGTAGGGATATTTTCTCCAAATCAGTTTTACACCACAGAAATCCCTCTCTGCTCTTCGATACTCCTTTCATTCTCCTTCCTCTCCATCCCGACATTTGTCTCTCGATCTCTCTCTCACTAAAAATCAACTCCATCTTCTGTCTCGATCTCTCTCTTTGTCTCTTTGTTTCAATGGTCTCGACGGCAGAGTGGATTTCTCTTCTCTTTACTCATTTTTTGCCCTCCATTTTTCATCTTGAGGAGGAGCTAAGACCCAAGGTAAAAACCCTAACTTATTTTACATCTATCTTTCTCTCCTACTTGAAAACTCTTTTTTTTTTTCTTGTTCTTTGCAAACAACATCAGATCTAGATGTTTTAGTTTAGAATTGAGAAATTCCAAGGCCTATTTTTTGTGTGTGTACTGACAGATCTATATCTATTCATTTAGATCTTTTAGTTTTCAATTTATTTTTTAGATCTAGTCTTCGGACCATCAGGTCGATGTGGGAGTTTACTTCCGCACTAAGAGCAGTTTAATAAATGGGTTTAGATTTTTCTTTTTCTTGCATGTAGTGGTTTTCTGCAGAGTAATAATTTTTTCTATTGTGAATCCATACATAAATTTTCAAGGTGTCTACGAGAGCAACACGAAGAAAACCCTCAGTCAATCTCCATTGCAGTAGATCTCTGTCATTGGTTGCTCTGTAAGTATTACGGATATTACTGCTCCATCACTGGTTACTTTATAAATTTTATAATTCCCTAACCTAGAGAAATTTATATTTAACTGAGAAACAATAAAATATATTTATATTTTAGATATAAATAGTGGGTCTGAAGATATGAAAATTGGAACTTCCTGATTACTAATCTGTTTAGGCTTAATTTTTATTTCTTACCAGTAATTTCTACTTTCTTTGTCATGAATATGTCTATTATGTTATGAAGTTGTGTAAATATCTTTTATATGTAAGTATTAGATCTAAAAGTATCAAATACTTAAAAACATCTAAAATATAAATATTGGGTTATATATATATTGTATTTTTTCTTGGTCTGTTTTGCCTAAGTAGTTTATCTAGGTCTGTTTTGCTCATGATTTTATTGTTTGTTTGGTTGAGTTATAGAGATAACCAGACATCAATATTTTCTAAGTCTATTAATTAAAAATTTTAGCAAAAATATGATGCTTTAAAGTTAAAAGTTTGAATTCTTTATTAATAAAAGTATAAAGAGTTTGAACTCTTCCTTGAATAATGAATGTGTTTGATTTAAAATAAAAAGAAGGACAAATACAACACTGACTATTGGAGGAATTATAGGTGCATTAATATTTGTGTTTTATTGCTTTACAAAATATGTGGAAACTATCAGAAAGTTTGTGTGCAGATCTATGAAAAGAGGGAAGATGGAGGTTTTTTCTCTGAGTGGGGTTACATAATCACTAATAGTGCTCTAGTGTATTATGTACTCTCTCTCTCTCTCTCTCTCTCTCTGTGGATGTATGATTGTAGCCGCTATCAAAAGTTTGCTTGCTTGTATGAAAAGTGTGAAATTATCTTTCTGGAGAGCTCACTTGTATGAAAAATTGCTAAACTATGAGAATGTGATTTATTGGCATGTTTTTCATATATTGTTGATTCTGTTCAAACACAATACCGTCCTTATACACAACACCAACAAAGCCACAAACACAGTATTGAACAGAAAAATAATAACTCAAAAAGAGAACATTCCATAAGACATTTGTTTTTTAGATGCTTTTTTAGATGATTTTTATAATACACTCACAATTTATGTTAGGTTGTATATATTGTATGTTTTGCTTGGTTTGTGACAAAAATCATTTCTGTCAAACTTGTCTAAAACACAGTTTGTGACAATAACTTCTCCAAAACACTCACAATTCCATAAAATAGGGAAATAATTATATAACAAATGACGTTACAAAAAAAATAATAACATATACTTACAAAGATTATAAGCAGAAATGTCTCGACTCAACCAAAAGAACTGAAGACAAAAGACAAAAAAAAACTTAAGAAGTTTAATAACATTCACCAAAAAAAAAAAAGAAAGAAAGAGAGGAAGTCATAAAAGACTAAATTGAAATTTTTGACTTTTGAAATATGTTATGAAATGTGTTGTGTGAATATAATTGTTGGGATTTCCTGATGGATTGAAATAAATAACAATAAATAAATAAATTCTAGAAAAAAATTTATATAGAAAACTTTCAAAATCAATATCACCGTACACTTGCAAAAATGAAACAGAAATGTCCAGTTCTGAAAGTCTTTAACCGACAAAACCTGTAAACTAATCATTAAAATTACCTACAGAAAATAATAAGCACTACAGTAACAAAAAAAAAAGAGAGCAGAAAATACTATGCTTAAAACATAAAATAAATGAGAAAAGAAGAAATTACAAATAAAATTAAGAAGCAAAACTTTTTTATCAGAAAATTACCTGTAATGAAGAACAATATGCAGAAGGAAAAGGTTAACCCCCCCAGATCCTTTTAATGTGTAGCATTCTCTATTCTTCGAACGACGTGCTGGACTGACATAATGGCAATTGAAGATGACCGAGTTAATGAAAATTTCTCATTATCCAAGCAGATGCATGAATCGAAGAAATATGCAGAGTTTTTTGATTTTTTTTTTGATTTTTTTTACTATTTAGAAATAAATATACTATTTGTTCTGTCAGTGTAAATCTCTTTTTTCTTTCATTCCCGAGGATGGTTGCTGCGTATCTCGGGCATGAGGTCTTTTTTTTATTATTATTAACCAAGATTGCTTTTATAATGAGTTGTTTTCTATTAGTGCAATGATAATCTGAATGAAGTGGTAATCCACTTCAATGTGGTTCGTGGGAGCATGTAACACGGGATTAGAAGCAAGAGAGAGAGCTCAGGAGTTATCACTCCAAATGGTAGAATGCGAGTTGAAGGGGATGTGAAGGTCATGAAGCAACATCTAAATCCAATAAAGCATAGCAGTGAGAAGAGCAATGGATCGGTATCCAGATTCTGTTCTGGAGTGAGAAACAATAGATTGTTTGTTAGCACTCCATGATATTAAGCAGGGACCAAGGAACACAGCGTAGCCAGTAGTCGGGTGACAATGATCAATACTCCCTACCTAGTTTGCATTACAGAATCCAATTAAGTGTAAAGAGCCAGAACCAAGGTAGAGACCATGATGGAGGGTGCCCTTGAGGTATCTAAGCAAGTGTTTGGCAGTGGACCAGTAAGTGGTTAAGGGCTTGTGCATAAACTGGCAGAGATGGTTCACAACGAAGGTTATGTCAAGTCAAAAGAAGGTATAATACTGCAGTGCACCCACAACTTGGCGATAGTAGGTGGGATCTTCAAGAGGTTCATCAATAGAGCTAGTTAGCTTGTCACCAAAGGAGAGTGGAGTTGGGCAAGATTTTGCTCCTGCATATTGGATTGATGAAGTAATCCAATGATATACCTTGTCTTAGACTTGTATGTCAAGGAAATAATGAATGGGACCCAAATCCTTGAGTGCAAATTTAGCCTGTAAAGAGGTGATGATCTAACTGATAAAGGAAGCATGAGTACCTATTACAATAATATCATCAACATCTATAAGGAGGTAGACATGAATAGGTCCATGATGATGTGTGAATAAAGAGTAGTTCACTTGGGACTCCAAGAACCTGAGATGAAGAAGTCAACTAGAAGAGCTTGGTAAACCAATCTCTTGGAGTTTGTTTGAGGCCATATATGGCCTTTTGAAGATGATAGACATGGTTTGGAAAGGAGGGGTCTTTGAAGCCCATAGGTTGTTCTATGTAAACATTTTCTTGAAGAGTGCCATGCAAGAAGGCACTGGACACATCAAGCTTTCGAATTTCTCAGTAAAAATGTACTGCAAGACAGAGAACAACTCGAATGGTGGAAAGGTTGATTACAGGGCTAAAGGTCTCGGTATAATCAAGCCCATCTTTTTGTTGAAACCCTTTGGCAACCAGCCTAGTCTTAAATCTTCCCACAGTCCCATCGGCTCTATGTTTGAGTTTGAATATCAACTTATTCTTGATCACATTTTTGTCTCAAGGTCTAGGACATAGTTGCCAAGTGTGACTAGTTCGCAAAGCTCCAAACTCTTCTTAAATTGCCCTCAACCATTCTTGGTGCTTTGCTGCCTGGGAGAAGAAGTGAGATTCCAAGGGTGGAGTAGAATATTATAGACTTGCAGGGGATGATTAGTGGAATAATAGACATGATAATCAGGGAGAAGCTTAGGTTGTCTAGACCTAGCCCTAGTTCTGGTAAGCATGGGGTGAAGTATTGGAGGAGGAGCAAGTGGGGAAAGGTCAGTAGGTGGGTTTAAATTACTGGAAGGATGAGGTAGGGGAATACCATGGGAGTCCAGAAAGTGGCAAAATTGTTTGGACATAAAGTCTCCTCCATCATCACTTTTGAAAGGATTTGATCTTAGTGGACAGAAAATTTTCAGCCAAGCATTTGAATTTGAAAAAACAAGTGAAGGTGTCAGATTTGTGGTGCATGGAATACATCCAAGAGAATCGAGTATGGTCATAAATGAAAATTACACAATACTTGTAACCACTCAAAGAAGTAACAAGGGATGTTCATAAATCAAAATATATCAATTCAAGAGGGGTAGTAGATACACGATTTGAAGAATTGAAAGGAAGGCTTTTACTCTTGGTTGTTTGATAGGGTTCACAAACCGAACCATAGTCTATTTTTCTTTTTATTGGAAGATTGAATTTATTCTTCAAAATGTTCAGTACATTGGCAGAGGGATGACCTAATCGAAAGTGCCATTAAAAAGAAGAAGTAGAAATTCCTAAAGTGGCGGTGTAAGCTCGAGCTTTATTGGAAGATGCTGGGAACTGAATTGGATAAAGAGCATCTTTACTTGGTCCTTGTAAAATAATTTGGCCCAAAATGTTATCGTTCACAACAAAAAATTTGGAAGTCAACATAAACCAGGAATTATTTTCAGAACAAATTTTTTGGATAGATAAGAGATTGGCAGCAACAAATGGACAATGTAAGACACTATTTAGATGAAGTTTAGCAGTAGGAGTAGAAAAATAAGTAGAACTAGTAAGAGTTATTGACAAACGAGAACTAATTCCCATTGTTATATTGTTTCCACCTTGATAAGTTTCATGAAGCACCAGGTTTTCCATGTCTACAGTTATTTGAGTGTTGGCTCAGTTGCCAACCAACCAGGTTTGATCTCTTTGTTTGGAATTGGATTGAGTAACCATGGCAGCAAGTTGGGATGGGGGATGCCAACCTTGGTAGGAGTAGTCCATTCTATGAAAGCAATCTAAGGCTTGGTATCCATTATTGCCACAAGTTTGGCAAGGTGCTTGGTTGGTGTTAGATGAGTAACTACTAGAATTGGAAGAAGACAAGAAGCAGAATTTGTGGAGGGTGCAAAAGTAGGTCTTCCCTTAGAGGACTGTTGGGAGGAGTTGCCGTTTGAGGACTATTGGGAACATTTCTTATTTTTAAAACCACTAGGTTTTTGCTTGTTGGCATACAAAACAAAGGAGTCATTGCAGACTCAGAAGAGGAATGAGAATGGGAAAAAAGTAGTTCATGGTTCAATAATTTAGATTAAAAATCACTGAAATAAAAATGAACTTCTCTGGCTGCAAAAGAATAAGAAGTGATGAAGGAATGAAAATAGGGGTTGAGTCCATTGAAGATGTAAGATATAAGATCTTCATCATCAACAGGTTTAGCAATAGCAGCCAACTAATCCGAGAGGATCTAGGCAGATTGGAGGTAGTCAATGCATGTTAGAGAGCCTTGATTGAGGGTTTGCAATTGCCTCTTGAGAAGACTGATTCTAGATTTGGACAAAGAGGCGAAATGAAAAGCTAGATGATCCCAGACTTGTTTAGCTATATCAAGTCTAAACACTAAAGACAAGACACTATCGGTTAAAGTAGAATTAACCAATGTAATAAATATTGGTCCTTTTGTGCCGGAGGCTGAATTTAGGAGTGGCAGGAGTAGTTTGTTGTCCTTGTTCATTAAGCAAAAATTGAGAAGGAAAAGGTTTCGAGTATCAATGATTTCCATGAGATCATGGCTATAGAGGATAGGCAGACATTGAGAAACCCATAGCAGGTAATTTGAGGCATCAAGTTTAACAGTTATCAAATGAGTGATGTTGGGAGCAATGAAGGGCATGCAAATGGGAGGAGTAGGGTGGGAAGAAGATGAAGAAACTGAAGGAGAAATAGAGGCCATAAGAATCGCATCGAGGTATTTTACCAGAAGCTAATCGATACCTTATAAGAGATTAAAATAGAGATTGTAGAGAATAATGTTGTATTTCTCAACAAATTGTTTACAAGATGTGTGAGTAATTATATACAAAGTATGCTAGCAAAATGAATCCCATGATTTGTGAGAATATTAATTTTACAAAGTTGACTTTCCATTTATGCATGTATAGATAGGCTGTATGAAATCTGCATGATTATCATATGGCTGAAGTTAGGGATCCTGCTGAAGTTCTGGGATATTTACGTCCTTGTGGTGAAGGCATGGGATCTATGTTAACAGTAAAAACTCTTGGTGCTTTGAAGGTGCCGCGTCTACAATCCCTAGCCATATGTGGTAAAAACTCTTGTTTTTCTTATATACATTTTCTCTATTTATATAAATGGGTTTTGTATATATTCCCATCATATATGAATACACAACCCAAGTTGTTTGACTAATGCCAAAACTATTAGAGTTTTATTAAAACTGATCAATGTCTCACACACCTACATCTCTGTGAGTTTATATTAGTTCAAATATATTTCTTAATTAATGAATTATAGCGAAACACAAATGATACCTCTAGATTTCATGATGACCAGAAATCTATTTAAGTACTGAGAGGTGTAAGGGTTTTTACCTACAATATAATTATGCTTCTAGTCATCGGAAGACGCTCAGGGATAAAATTGTTAGGGGTGATCATTCTTTTACAGTCAGGTCAAATTTTTTTTCAATTTACATTAGAGAGATATGCGTTTTTTAACTATTATTATTTAATATCGTGAATCATAGAAAATTAAAGATCCTAATATTATTGTTTCATGTTAAAATATTTAACAAAAACTACGTGCCATTACTAGGATTCCCACAATATACTTGGATTAGTAAAGCACTTATGTTCCTTTCTTTTCTCTGTTTTTTTCTTTCTTTCTTTCCATTGCGTTAACTCAAATATGATACATCAAAAGGGCTCTTTGTTTGGGTGGAAAATACAAAAAATATTAAAAAAAAAACAAAATGCTCCAAAAAACCGAATACCGGAGAGTTTCAGATCATATTGAATGGCTCCACTATATCAATAGTGGTACGTAGTTCCTGGTAGGTAGGCACTGTGAGGACAAGAAAAGGACGAGAATTAATAAGAAAAAAAATATTTAAAAAAAAAAAAAACCCAAGCTGGTAAGTGTTAGCTTTGTTTTACTTTGAGATTCTTTTTCTTGATAAATTCTATTTGACACTTATTCTTCCTCCCAAAAGAATAGGGTAGAAATTGAGATTGCGGTTGAAACCTTCTAATTAATATAGTAATAAAAAATTTATTTATATTATAGCAAGAAAATGAGATAACATTGTGATTAGTTTGTTATTATTCATGAGTAAATTAATAGATATATGCCTCTAAATAATAACTTTCCTTTTCTTTTTGTGGCCTTAATGCCATTACTTGTAACTTATATAGATGGGCTTACCTTACCTATGGGGGGGGGGGGGGGGGGGCAATATATGATATAAATTGTGAATCCAACATGAACATGGCATAAAATTAACGGGTCTGAGTTTGATGTTAACGGATTTAGGTCAAAATGGATTGGCTCATTAAGACAATTTATAAATGGGTCAACTTGCTTAATACAAAATCAACCCGTTTTGACTCGTTTAAAAATTATTTCGAAATTAAAATTTTATTATTGTTAAATTGTTATATTGGTATTTCTCAGTATACTTATGTTTTTATAATTTTTATTGTTGGGATCGTAATTTTAGACATATGCTCATATATATTTGTTATTGTATAGTTTGTAATATTAGTTTTATTATATATTAAAATTTGAAAAATATTGATATATATTTTTTAAGATATTGTGGTTATTAATAAATATAAATTTTAATTTTTATATGAAATTATGTTAATCGGGTCAAATGAGTTATGCGTTTTAGTTTAACCCATTTATAATAAACAAATGGATTTAAATGAGTTGTGTCGTGTTAACATATTTCTATCTAATTAATTATTAAACAGATCAAGATGACACGACCTGATTAATGATTACCTAGGTGCAACAGAATCATAAAAGTATATAGAAGTATTCTAACGGAATGCAGGTTTTGCATATACATTTGATGATGCAAATTTTCATGTGCTCATAATTCTATGTGCCGTTTTAGTCTATATTTTGTTTTGTCTGATTAATTGCCATAATTGAAAGATTTGTTTATGTTTATTACGCAGTTTATTTTGGTTTGCCTTGATTTTATTTTATTTTATTTATTTACAATGTTGGAGAACTTGACCATTTTGTTTGCCTTGGGTTTATCTTTCCATTTATTTACATGGATAAGTGATCCAAACATTAGATGAGCAGGATCGATCTAATCATTTCAATTAAAATAGGACTACTGGCAATTCATGTGTAAAGTATAGAATCTCTTCATGTATTGGGCCATCACATTGCAGTGTTTTGTAATGTTATTTTTTTCATTAATTTATTTTATTACCTAGTTCTAGATCTCTATAATGGTGTTTACTTTTGATGAATCAGAAAAATTATATTTCGGAGAGTGAGATGAAATTTTTTTATTTTAGATAAATGTTTAAAATATTATATTCTAATATTATTATTATTTTGATATTTAAAAAAATTAAATTAAAATTTAAAAAAATTAAATTATTTATTATATTTTATATAAAAATTATTTAAAAATATTATAATCATAAAATAAGATGAGATGATAGTTTTATATTAAAACTTAGTTATCAATCCTAACCTTAATTTTTCTGATTCATCAAAAGTAAACACCATTATGGTGTCTGCCCTCTCGCTTTTGGGGTTTGGTAACGAGATGATCCCATGAAATGTGACGAACTGTCCCATCACGCCAATACTTTTGCATTTCATAACTCTATTAATGAACATGGGAGTGAATAAGATGGTTTTTTTATATTAAAATTATGTGACTTTTTTTTTTTTTTTTTGAAATTATGTGACTTAACATCTGATACCCTACCTAATAAAAATAATAGGAGTCTTGGAGTATAGCAATCTATATCATGAAGTCCGAGTACGTCAATTATGAGTATCTTCTAACCTACTTTTTTTTAAAAGTTATGTTATATACAGTCATTTTTACATATTTTTTATATATTTTACTAATGTAATTAGTTAAAACAGTTATTTTATATTAAAAAAAATGACATAGTCAATCACATGTAACACACCTAATAGGTAATATTTAGATAAGTGGAAAATATGAGAGAAAATGTAAAGATAATGGTCAGATTCGAGGTTGACCTAGCCTCCAACAGAAAGAGAGAAAAGAGAATAGCAAAATATTTTCATTAATAATTTTGTATAGATCATTTCCATAGCTACAGTGAGCATATATGCTAGAGTCTTGCCAAACATCTGAAAAAGGCCTCAGCCTTGATAAAACATAACCCAAGACTAATAACTAATGGACTAGATAAAAGAAATAACCAGTTAATGGCCCAGCTACTCTGTGGCCCATTTCACTACATAACATAAAGGAAAACATCAAGTAAAGTAATAGGCCCAAACCGGCCCATGTATCCTATTCCTGAACTGTGACAAACCATCCCCTATAAAAGCACCTTATCTACAAGGTGCGATATCCGTGCCTACAATTGTCCGACCACCAGGATAAAAAAATGAAGATTTTCCTTAAAGCAATCAAGCCAGCTTCAGTGTAAATCGCCTTTATACCAGCTTCAAAAAATCCATCCTCATTCATAACTAATTCCTCTAAGTTGACATCATCAGCCGATGTCATTCTTGATGTGGGTCGCTAGAAAATGCGCCTCCTTGTCTGGATATCATGAAAAGGAAACTCAGTTTTTCTATCTATTAGGCTGGGCTGAAGCACAGCTGGGTCAAGACTTTCAATCCTGTTTGTAGCAATAATCGCTTTGACAACTCCTCTTGAAGCAAAAACATCCCAGTGGTTCAACAATTCTAGCCTAGTCCACGAATTACACTGTCGTCTTTGGGAAAATAAAATCCCATTGGGTTTACAATCTCAGAAACAACATTGAGATAGGCAGAAGGAACATAAATTATGTTTCTATCACATAAATGGAGTGCAACCCAGTGCCCAAGAGGCCCATATATAATAAGAGTATGATTTAAGAACTGCAGCAAGGATACCAATATTGCAGAAGCTCCATGAAATCCCACCATAAAGGTAGAAGACAGGACACCCTCTTGAAAATTTCTTTTCGTTAAATCCCCTTCCCATTTGAAAAATTCTAGCTCCCTTCCTTCTCCATTGACTCCATTGATGTTAAAGCCAACATAACCACCTTGAGGCCACCTTATTGACCATTTTACATTTTTTTGAAACAATGTGTACTCCTTCTCTATGCCATACCAAGGCTCTTCAGTAACAACATTTTCATATCTCAACTTTTGGATATTAGATTGTAATTTGTCACTTGAATTAGAGAATTTCACCACCACCCCAACGTGTTCACCCTCTACAAGTAAATCTTCAACCCTTTTCCTAAACTTGATAGTGACCCACAACACTTGTAGATGTTGTTGAAAGTTGCAAAGCAAAAAAATTCAATCTCTCTGTTCCCAAGTGAGGCCTACCACCCACCAAGACATCCACCCCCATAATATCCCAGCTTGCATTATAGAAATGCCACAGGTGCAATGAGTACAATCTTGTATTGCTCTTATCATTAACGATAAGTCCTAGCCTCCCATGCCCATCTTTTACTCCTATTACTGTAATAGGTTGCCAACCTCTAGCAGGAACATCACCCAAGTTAAAACCCGAAAGCTCCTAGTCATTAACAGGGTGTGATTGTGGTTGTTTGTCTCCAGTTCTAGGTTGCTCAAATTCATTATTAACCCAGGCAACCAACAACAAATATCTACATATCAAACCCACCACACTTCTAATTGACATTTTCTCAAACAACTAAGGCACCATTAATGTCTTTTTCAAGTGAAGCACAAAGGTAACATTAGATCCTTCATATACTCCTTTCAAAGTTTGTGGGAAGCCTCCCATGGAAACACATCCGAGAAGTACAACGAAATCGATGTCAACGACAATTTCAGAAGAGAAGAAAAGAACAGATACCTTCATCGTTACCATTTGAGCCACTATCACGATAAAATTCTTGTTCTGGCTTGAGCTCAAACGCTCGGTATGTGATGATTTATTGAGAAGGGGAAAACGCTAAGTCAAGGACGCCATGGCCATGGTTTTCTGTGGCCTTAGCCTATGCATTAGGTGATGAACTACTGAGGAGCTGTAGAATCTTGGCCTTACTTTGGCCTGAGCAGTCTGCGGGGCATGACAGCTCTCCTCGGTGACCTCGACTGATGGATCTCCCATCTCTGCGGAGGATCATCATCTGGCTCCACTGTCTCGCCCTTGAGCTCAATATTAGACTCGACTATCTCGCCTTACTCTCTTGCATCACCTGCATTCATTTTCCCGACATCAGTTTCGCTCTCCTCCATTACACAGCTCTTGGATTTGGAGTCGTTGTGCTTGTACGCAGAGGATCCATCACTGGGCTGTTGGAACAACAAACCAAGAACAATATTCTGTTGCAGAAAAACTGCTCGTGTAGGCCAAAAACTGAAATCAGTCGAGGTCAGGACATAATCAAGCTTCTTCCGGCTCCCATTCAAGAGCCAGTCCTTGCTCATTCTACGGAGAGGGGCCACACCCCTGAATATCCGACAAAGATTCTTCTCGTCTAGATTGAGAAGTTCCCTGGCAACATCACGTATGCGGCTCAAAGTATATTGAACTCTCCATAGCTCTCTCTTACATTGGAGCCCATATCTCTCACAGCCCGCATCACCTCCTCACTCAAACGCAGCTCCTCAAAACTCTTAACCACCCTCTTCCCAGTCTTCTTCTTCTTGGACCTCCCCCCATTTTCACTCCCAGCAGCAATGGCTGATTGTGGATTTCTAGTTTGTGGGGGTTTGGGTTTCCATTCGATCACTAGTGCGATGCGGGTAAAGGCAGAGATGATTAGGGATGTCTGCATTTTTCGAGGGTTTTTTCTTTGAAGAGACATAAAGAATCGGGAATGAGAGGGATCTACAGGTTGGAATATGGTATGACTATTATTTTGTGGTGAGGGTGAGGAATCGAAAAACTGAAACTCGATTCCACTAGGATCAAACTCCTTAATCTGAAAATCTGAGAATGGAATTTGAGGCTGGAGCCGTAGTAATGGTTTATTCCAGCTTTGAGAAATCCCCAAAATCGCACGGCTCATTCTCTTCTCTCTCCTTTCTCGGACTCTATACAAGATTTTGGAACTGCCAGTTTCGAAATCGGGTTTGGAGACTTCGAACCTTCCACAGTGACTGCATCTTCCTCTTGTATGTCACAGATTTGATCTTTGAATTGGCTAAAGCTTTCCTGAAAGTTGCTAGCAAACTTGTTAAGGGACTGTGAAATACTTGGTGCATTTTGTTGTGACTTTCCTGAAAATCCTTCAGATGTTGTTGAAGAACATCAAAGCGTTGAAGATTGTCTTCCATTAACTCTTTGATATTTAGTAAGGATGAGATGATATTTTCCATTCTTATGGATTGATAAAGTCGATGCCAAGGAAAGATGGCTCTGGAGACCACTTGTAACACACTTGATGGGTAATGTTTGGATAACTAGAAAATATGAAAGAAAATGTAAAGATAATGGTCAGATTTGAGGTTGACCTAGCCTCCAAGAGAAAGAGAAAAGAGAATAGCAAAACATTTTCATTAATGATTTTGGATAGATCATTTCCATAGCTAAGTGAGCATATATGGTAGAGTCTTGCCAAACATCTAAAAAAGGCCTCAGCCTTGATAAAACATGACCCAAGACTAATAACTAATGGACTGGATAAAAGAAATAACCAACTAATGGCCCAGCTACTTAGTGGCCCACTTCACTACATAACATAAAGGAAAACAACAAGTAAAGTAATAGGCCCAAACCAGCCCATGTATCCTATTCCTGGACTGTGACATCACATTAGTAGAGAGTGTAAAGAGTACATAAAAATGACTATACATAAAATTTTTGTTTTCGAATTTCTAAGACTAAATTTAGGAAGTTGCTTGTTTTAACTTTTATCAATTCTTCATAATATATGTATCCAGGAGCTTCTTTTATTTTTATTTTTATTTTTATCTTACTTTGCGTATATGTTGCTAGCACAATGAACGTGACCTTTTCATGTCATCATAAGCTGGATAAAATCATGTACATTGAAGAACACAGATGGACTTGCAATGGTGCGTGTATATATATATCTCGGTATGGATTATTTTCCCTACTTGGGTAAATGATGTGGGCTATTTGCGGCGATATCATTTTCGTTGCAAAAAGTAAGAATCAGCAGCACTATCTTATTAGCCATAAATGAATCATAAAAATTGACTTTTTGCGACAACATTTCTTTCACTGCAAATAACTTGTCGCAAAAGGTCACTATTTGCTATTTAATAAAACTCACAAGAAATAATTATGTCCCCAAAACAACTATTTGTTGTAGTGGTGGTTTGTGAAGTATTAATTAGTGTTTTAGATCATTCTCTCAAAACTATATCCATTTATAATTTTTTTTATTTTTATTTAAATGGATCATGTGTGCATGAGGAAGATCTTCTCTATTAATTGTTTGAATTTGCCATTAATTGTCAATGAGATTAATATATTTACTAATATTCTGCTCCGCCATAAGGTATCAAGACTTTGATAGCTATCTAGCTACTTTATTTGTATATTCTGCTAATTTGAAAATAACTTATTACGAGGATCAACTAATGGTTGGCATTTTTATGATGTCTTTTTGCAGCATGTCTTTTACTAGAATAGGGATTGAAAGAGACTACTGCCAAAGACACTCCTGCCCGAGGGACTAAAATAAATTCTACCTCAGGAGTACTTCGTGTCATTCGCTTTTCTTCTTAATAATGTTAGATACTGTCGTAAATTGTATAAGTATTTAAAAATAAATTATTACGAGGATCAACTAATGGTTGGCATTTTTATGATGTCCTTTAAATATTATTTATAAAAGTATTGAGAACATAGATAAGCATTAATTATCTCCTAATAAATTGACGAGATAACCATTCTGATTTATCGACGTTATCATATCACATGGTTAAGCCCGTGGGTCACATGGACTCTTGGATAGTGCATCTCTAGTCTCAGACCCATAGGCTGATATTATCCACTAATCATGAGCTTATAACCAAGGACTTAAATATCTCTTCTATATATATTTTATCATGAGGATTAAAAGAACTTAACTAAAAGTTGATTGATGTTTTGGAGTGGAGCCATAGGTCAAGATTGGACAACTTCAATCACTCCATAGAATAAAGTTTCTAGAGATGGCTCAAAAGGTCAAGATCACATGCATTAATTAGCTGTCTGTCTAATTCCCTCGGATTCACTTTATAATATGTTGTCTAAAATTAACTAATTATTTGTGAAAAGTAAATAATTATATTTTTTATATATATATATTATATTTTATAGAAGGATTTAATACATATTGATATTCAGACTGTTCATTCATTTCCAGCTCAAGAGCCCAGGTTTCAAAACCAGGCTGGAACCCGAACCAGGTTAACCTGGATTGAAAATGGTTTTTTAAAACTCAGAACCTTTTTTCTAAAAAAAAATCAAAGTCTACATATTATGAATTTTTTTTCATGAGAAAAATGCTGATGCAAGATTCAAATTTTATTTATCTAATTTTTAAAATCAAAACTTACATGTTTCTTGACCACCAATAAAAAACATGTGGAGAAAAGGGTAAAAAGAAAACATAAAATGAATGATTCATTGGACATAATATGTATTTTTCTTTTGAGTTTTTGTCTATCTAGTTGCTAGAAAGGAACACAAAAAAAGAATATCAAAACATTCAATCCCAAAACAAAGGTACCCGGTTGTAAACAAAACCCGACATCCAGACCGGGTGTATCCTGACTTTTCTATACGAATACTGGCCCAAATTTGTTCTGGGTTGGAGCCTGTAAGAAGAACCCGATTATCCGAGTTCTGGATTGGGCTAGGAAAAAACTAAGCCCGGATGAACAAGCCCAATTGATATTTCTTTACTTTTCTTCCTCCTTCTTCTTCTTCTAAAAAAAATATTCTCGTCTGCTAAAAGCTCCACTAGACTGTCCCATTCTTCTTGTTCTTTTGACCTATTTTTAAGGTTTTCACTCACATGGATCAAGTTCTTTTGACCTATATATTTTGGGTCCTTTCAACATGTGTCAATCCAATCTACTTAGAGATTTATCAACTAATTTTGGGTCAAGTGCTTGCGATTAATAAGATTAGGTTTGGTTTATTTTTACAACTCATCCCATCTCATCTAATTATTATAAATTTTCTAAATTTGTACACAAAATAAAATAAATAATTCAAATTTTTTAAATCTCAAAATGAAAATAATATTAAAAAATATATATTCTAAGAATATTTTATTCAACTCATCTGCAAAAACAAACGAGCCATATGACTCATTAGTTTGTATTCTGAGTCTATCTAATTCCATTCTGACTAATTCCCCGATGGAAAAACATTATGGCTCAATTTGGATAAATAAACTTTCTTATCTCATCTCATCATTATAACTTTCTCAAATTTTCATACAAAAATTTAATAAAAAATTTAACTTTTTCAAATCCAAAATAAAAATAATACTAAAAGATAAATTCTAATAATATTTTATTCAACTACTATTTAAAATATTTTATCTTATCTCATATAAACTGTCTAACATATAAGATTAGGAGTATCCAATGTTATTATTGCCTTAACAATCAAATTCATCCAATTTGGATTTAAGCATGTGACCAAATTATGATTGTAGGGAATTGAAAAGATTGATTTCCCCTGTTGTCTGAACGTGACCCTTTATGTCTAATGAAAATAGTCTTAAGAAAAAAAAGTGGATGCCACTTACGAGAGAAGGACAATATGAAAGTAACCCCCCCTTGGCATACTTGCGAAATAAGCAACTTTTTCTCAAATTTCTTCATATTTCCCATGTGGAAAAAGAAAAAAGGCACTCCCAAATACCCATTACTTTAATCAAGTGCTATTATATTAAGGCACATAGGTCGGCCCTTTTTGGCCTACCCATGACTCATTAGACATTTGGTAGCTAGGGTCCTTTTCAAACACAAAGTAACACGCTAACTACTTATTCCTACCGGGAATAATGTTATATTCATTTCTAGTGTATACAAGTCGTGCACATTATTTAAAAAAAAAATTAAAAAAGTAAATTCTATTATTAAAAAAATAATTTTTTATGTGTGTCTCAAATTTATTTATTTTTTTAAAAAGATTACGTAAAATTTGCACAAATTATAATTGTAAATATCATTTCTCTATTCTCGAACCCTCTTAGATGTTAACAAATCATCTCTATTTATTTATTTTTATATTAGATTTAATTAACACAAAAATAACTTTAGTATTTGGATTCATATAGTTTTTAATTATTCTTTAATTCAATGAGAGATGGATACCCAAAACATTAAATATGAAAAATCATATTTACAAGCTGGTGTAAAGCGTACACTATTCTCACCATTGACTTGGCATAATTGTAGGAAAAGTTTTAAAATTAAAACTCTTACAAATCAAATATTGTCATTTAAGCGATGTGGAGAGTGTATCCTCTAGACTAGCTTATAAATAGAATAACTTATTAAATTTATGCTATATTGATTTTCAATCTTTTATAAATTTATACTATAAAGTGTGGGAGTGAATAATAGTTGATTATTTGAAAATATTTATGAATAGTAGTAAAAAGTAGATGAAAAATAATAATAGAATATTAAATCGTAATAAAAAATAAATGAAAAGTAATGAATAATAGTAAAAATAGATAAATAATAATAATAAAATAAAAAATAAAAAAAAAATATTTGAAAGTACCTCGTAATACTTTGACATCCAAACTACGCTAAATACTTTGGACAAAGATTTGAAAATGTTCGGAAAGATAAAAACTTTATTTAAAACTTTATTGTTTTCTTAAAAAAAGAAAAAAGAAATATCTGATACTTATATGCTCTTTAATTTCCAATCATATATCGGCACTTTATCCAAACCTCCCCCGGAAATTGAGGGTAAGAAAAAGGGCAGATTTGTAATTCGAAAATCATAACAGTCAAGGCGCCGGTTCCGACCGGATCAATAGCGCGGTGAATCGTCCAAACCCGCCCTCCCTCTCTCCCGCTCTTCTTCAAGAAACAGTTACGGAGATACAGAGTGAAACGAGAAAGTAAAAAAAGCTGGAGGAATCAGGCAGAGAGTGAGATCGAGAAAACTGAGATCAAAATGGCGATCCCTGAAGCGGAGCGCCATCGGAACAGGGCTCGACCGGCGGTTGTAACTAGGGTTCCGTTGAGGCGCTTGCTTCGAGTGGCTTCCGTGGCGTGTGGGATTCAGTTTGGGTGGGCCTTGCAGCTATCTCTCCTCACTCCCTACGTGCAGGAGCTTGGTATCCCTCACGCCTGGGCCAGCGTCATATGGCTGTGCGGCCCGCTCTCTGGCCTCCTCGTCCAGCCCCTTGTCGGCCACATGAGCGATCGATGCACCAGCCGCTTCGGCCGTCGTCGGCCATTTATATTCTCCGGGGCAGTGTTGATCGCGTTCTCCGTCCTGATCATCGGACACTCGGCAGACATCGGATGGTTTTTAGGTGATCGAGGCAACGTCAGGCCGAGAGCCGTGGGTGCTTTCGTGTTCGGATTTTGGATTCTGGATGTGGCCAATAACATGACTCAGGGTCCTTGTAGAGCTCTGCTTGCTGATCTCACTGGTAAATCACCTTAGCTTATTATTGTTATTGTTGTTATTATTATTATATGGATAATTTTATCGTTGCAAACATGGATAAGAAAATGAAGAGTTGGCGGGCATTGTAAGAGTGCATTTCCACGCTTGTTAATTATTGACAAGAATATGTCTTGTCTCGAAACTGGTTAAGATTTCTCTATTAATGGATCCCTTGTGTAGAAATAAAAGTACTACAATCTTCTCGAACCAGACTTTGCCTGGCATTAATTTTTTCGCAACGTCGAGAAAACTTTGAGAATGTTCCACATTGCTTATTGTTGGCTGAGCTCAGTCAATATTGAAAAATAAAAGAATGTCACCTGTTGATATGGGGATCATGCAAATAAAATTAATAAGCATTCATTCCGTCAAAGTTGTATCAGATTCTCGATGAATAATGTGATGATTGTGGATGGCTATGGTTATACTCAGGTTCACCATTGAATCGTGCAGGACATCCAGATCATATGTTTATTGTGAGACGTTATCCTTGCAATCAACCCTGCAGACTGTAGAATACCACAATTATTTGAAAAAATGAAAAATCTCTGCACAGAATGATATTTCCAAAATACAATGTAAACGGTGCATCCATCATGGTTCATTAGCATGTACTCATTAGTGTGCATGTATGTAACATGTGAAAAAGATTAAAATGTGTCAAAAGATATAAGTTACGCAAACAACCAAAAAATTGACTTGTCTTGTGCTAAATGTCTGTCATGCTAGGAAAGGATCATCGAAGGACTCGAGTGGCAAATGCATATTTCTCTCTATTTATGGCTGTTGGTAATGTTCTTGGCTTTGCCACTGGATCATACAATGGCTGGTTCAAGATTTTTCCATTTACTTATACATCTGCATGCAATGCTAATTGCGCAAATCTCAAGTCTGCTTTTTTTATTGACATTGTATTCATTGCAATTACCACGTACATAAGCATATCAGCTGCTCAGGAAGTGCCTCTAGTTTCAAGTGACAGATCCACCCCCATTGTTGAAGATGGGCCAGGAACGTCAGGTCATGCTGAAGAAGCTTTCCTCTGGGAACTTTTTGGGACTATTAGATATTTTTCAGGGCCTATATGGGTAATCCTGCTTGTTACTGCTTTGACCTGGATCGGATGGTTTCCATTTCTTCTTTTTGATACTGATTGGATGGGTCGAGAGATTTATGGTGGTGAGCCTAATCAAGGGCAGAATTATAGTACTGGAGTTAGAATGGGTGCGCTTGGTCTGATGCTGAATTCAGTTGTTCTAGGAATAACTTCAGTGCTCATGGAGAAGCTGTGTAGGAAATGGGGGGCTGGTTTTATCTGGGGGATTTCAAATATCCTCATGGCTCTCTGCTTTATTGCAATGCTAGTACTTACCTTTGTGGCAAAGAGTGTTCACACTGAAGGCCATGCTCTTCCTCGAGATGGCATTGTGATTACTGCACTGCTGATTTTTGCAATTCTTGGCCTTCCTTTGGCGGTAAGTCATGCTGTTCTCTTCAGTGAAAGGAATACAAATTTTCTACTTTATTTCCTGGTCATTCATACTCAAGAATAGAGGGAGAAAAGGTGTTAAACCCTGTTGTTTTGCATGCATTATGAATTCATGTCATTATGGCCCATGCACAGTGGTGGAGACAAGGGCGGGCTAGGGGGAACTATTAACTCCCACCTCCTGCTCCTGAAAGAGAACCGGATGATCCCCTCCGGCTCTTTGGAAAATGTGAAAAAAATCATCTTGCTCCTGTAAAAATTTAGAAAATGCCATGGTCTAAAGTCTTCGAAAATCCTTGGAATCTATAAACACGCTACAACAACTTGGGTCCAAAAAAATTTAAAAATAAATAAATAAATATTGTATTTTTTCTAAGACAATAAAAGTTTGGCCCTCGAGATTTGAAAGAAAAAAAAAAGATATTGAAACTTTTGTGTGATATACCCACCTTTTTTTGGTATATTTAAAATGGAACGTGTGATGGTTAAGTCTAGGGAATGTTGCTATCATGGACATTAATTGGCCATGGTTTTAAGATTGAAAGAGTGTTTTTCCTTTTTCCAAAATAGTAATTTTCTGTCCCATATTAATTAAAAGTTAATATATCAATTTTTATTTCAAAACCTATTGTATTTTATACAGATAATTACTTGCTTTATTTATGTTTTTTGATAAGTGAAAAATATTAGTGCTTTCATTGAGAGCTTGCTTTTTTTATTTATTTATTTTTTTATCCTATCTCATCGCAGCTCAACGTCCAAACATCACTCAAATACAAACACTTTTCAATTTCAAATTTTCAACTTTTTCATCTAATAATTACCTAATCATTACAACTTTCCCAAACTTTCAAACAAAATATAAAAAAATTCAACTTTTTCAAATCTCAAAACAAAAATAATATTAAAAAATAATATTTTAACAATATTTTAAATTTAGAATATTTTTATTCAACTTTCTCTCTCTCATTTCCCAAAATCACATAAAACACCTTAACTCAAACTATTTCACTACTATTCACAAACCATTTCACTATTATTCACAAATCATTTCACTACTATTCTCAGATTTGTCATCTCATCTCAACATCCAAACGAGGCCGTAACGTTTCAAATTGATTCAGGGGCGCCGTAATGAACCTTGGTGTGACTTGTTATAATTTAGAGTTTGGGTATGTGTTTAAAATTGGGATGCCGGTTCGAGGAATTTACCCTAAATAAAACCTTGTTCTTTTAGGTTCAATTTATAA
Source organism: Cyclocarya paliurus (assembly GCA_029856935.1). Taxonomy (NCBI): domain Eukaryota; kingdom Viridiplantae; phylum Streptophyta; class Magnoliopsida; order Fagales; family Juglandaceae; genus Cyclocarya; species Cyclocarya paliurus. The sequence continues at coordinate 34,567,989 of CM056947.1, read as the reverse complement.
AGTCTAGCAAGTTTTAATTTTTAGTAAGAAAATAGTAAAGAATTCATCAGTAACTTCTTTTGGTAGCTCTGTGTTTATTTTGGGCAGAATCTGCCCCCTAAAGAGAAGATCCTTGCTCCAAATTGTCTATGCATGGAGAGGGTCGTAATCACCAGGTGTTGTCATCTTGAGCTAAAACATGAACTATCTTCTGATAGGATCTCTCTAGTATATCCTCAATGTTGGGAGCATTTAAGAGCAGTGCAAGTCTTCTGGATCAGGGCATCTAGACTCTACAAATAGTTAATATAAGGATGACACTTTATGTATCATGCGAGATCTCTATTTATACAATGATTGTTAGATTGTATATTGCAGATCACTTACAGCGTTCCGTATGCCTTGATATCCACACGCATTGAGTCTTTGGGACTTGGCCAAGGTGGGCATTTTTTTATGGCTAACTTGCCAAATTTTTATGAGGATGCTGGGTGCTGAGCTGCTTATCTAAGTGGTTGGTTCTTGCAGGATTATCAATGGGTGTCCTAAATCTGGCAATAGTGATCCCACAGGTATGGTTGCCCTTACTCCCCTTTGTACTATGTGCATATCTGCCATTCCTAAACTAATTGGAATCAACATATGTTCTTGATAGAGTCTATTTTATGTAGTTATTTTAATAATCTACATGTATCTTCATCACTGTGGCCTGTAGCAGTAGCATGATTTAATTACAATTCAATTAAATTGGTAGTTACCAAGCTAGCGAAAATTTATAGTTCGATTCCTCTGTTTGTGTTACTTGATTCACAAATTGAGTATAAGGGAGCGGTAAATGGTCCTACATTGTCTTGGAGGGAGAAGTTGCAGTTTGTAGTTGTTTCAAAGGAATCAGGTTAAAAGCTAACCTAAGGTTCATCTTTTTATTTCTGTTTATTAACTGTTGTTTTGACGGAGGAGGCAAACAGACATTGAAACCTCAAAATGTGATCTGAGTTGCATGGAGTCAAAGATTTTGAGTGTGAGTATGAGGGTAGTTCATGGGAGGGAAATATAATTTGTCTTTAACTGTAGTTCTATATTTTCTTGGAAATTTTTGGATTAAATTGGAATTTACATTGTGTTATATTGAAATATAACTTTTAATGTGCCAATTAAAAAAAAAAAGAATATAATTTTGGTGAATAATCTTCATTCCTTCTTCAGAACGGGCATAGTAAGTGAAGAAAGCTACTTGAATTTGGATGCTTCCATGTGTAATGATGCATCAAGTAGAACAGGAAAATATTGGGGACTAGATGTTGCTGTATTGTGCTCTCTTAATTTGTATGACTAGTTATTCAAATCTTAGGTCTATGTATTATTAAGTAATAGGTGTATCAAACTCTCTATATGTCCTTTCCTCCTTCTGCCTCTCTCAATATGGTGCTTCATATAGATTGTTAGACCATTCTCTGTTAGCCATTTTCTGTTAAAGTGGCTGATGTTTTATAAAATACGATAGCTACAAGTGACAAGCATGGGTTATTTACCGCCTTTTTTTTTTTGACATGGGCATGTTAGTTGAAGGGTGGTGGATTTACACTGTGAACCCTTTTTTTGATAGCTTAAGCTTTTGGTACTTATGGTTTGTAGCATGGATTGATGGGTCTCTCTCTCTCTCCCTCTGAAAGATTCGTGGTTTGACCCTCATTCTATTAGTATCTTTTGCTTTTGCATGTATGAGACCTATTTTTAGTTCCAAGTTATGTGGTGGCTGTGATGGATTATGGCAAAAGATGTGGGGGGATAAGGCGTGGGAGTTTGGACAGCTTTGAAGAAGGATAGGATAGTGGTAGAAGTGGGGTAGTCTTGAGCTTATGGTGCCAAGCCACCAACTCTCTCTCTCTATCTCTCTCTATCTCTCTCTCTGCTTTTTGATTTTTATTTTACAAATGTTTAGTTGGGTGGATGTGTCACCTCAACTTATCCCTTTAATGCATCACCCCAATAAATCAATGTACTAGTCTGTCCAGTTTTGTAGGGTTTGGCTGGTTATATGTTCTTGTCTGAGATTTATTAAGGAGGTGAACCGTAATTTTACCCTCTTGTATAGTACAAAAACTAGTAAAGAGAGGGAATTTGAAGTTTGATTTCTAGCAACCTGTACTTTTTGCTTTTGTACACGCCCACACATCCACATTTATGTCATTTTTTTAATTTTTTGAACATTCATTTTCCTAACATATTGAATTGTTTTTATTTTTTGGCTTTTTATAAATATATATTTTAAAAACTCAATACATTTTTTAACATTCAATTTCCTAGCAGATTGTATGTCTTTCATCATTAAATAAGTGAATTTGAGATGATACAATACATGCTAATAGAGCTATGATATTCTTCTTCTGAAACTCTAGTGAAAACATGTCAGTTGCCAAATATATTTTGTCTACTGAAAATGACTTTCATTCACAATGTACTTGATATGCATACCACTGCAGTTAGCCTGTATCATGTAGTAGAACATTTGCTGCATGTATGATAGGATGATAGGAACACTCAACCTTCTAGTAAGGGCCACTTACAAAATTATATGGGGGTTTTTCTCTCCACTAAGGGCCACTTTTGAAATCAGAGGTTAATGTATATTTCAACACTCAACCTTCTAGTAAACTTCTAGATAATTTGGAAAAATAAGGACATTGTAAACCCAGATTTATCTTACATCCAGAAGAGGCGTTGATCTAAAACCATGCCTATAATATAGAAGACCATCTTTTATGGTGAATATATGCATGAAATATCCACACCCCTAAATTGTTGTCTAGGAGCAACTTGCTTTGGTTCACTGATGCCAATAGACAGCAGAACTCTTAAGCCTGGAATCGTCTGGATAAAAAAAGAGTCTGGCTGTCCTAGGCATTGTGAAGATGCAGGCTTACTTTGCAGCACATCAAAGCATGACCTCACCTGAGCATCACGCTGAGGGAAGAAGTATAGGTTTATATGTTACTCTTAACCTTTGAAAAAAGAACACGTGCAGTGAATGTTGGAAAAAGAAAAAATTTACCAATTATGAAATAGTGACATTTATACTTAGGAGAACAGTCATGTTGCTAATTACCCTATCTGATATCATTCAAGCGGTTAGGTATCTTATTTAACTGTTGTTTTAAATGAGTGATATTCTGTAATTCTGGAAATAGAAGTGTAACAAAATGCCTCTGGTAGCATATCATTAGGTTTCTTTATTATAATTCTTGAGTCATTTAATTTATGAATCTTTTGTGTTCTGAGAGCAGGTGGTGGTGTCCCTGGGAAGTGGACCATGGGATCAGCTATTTGGTGGTGGAAATTCTCCAGCCTTTGCTGTGGCAGCACTTGCAGCCTTTGCTAGTGGACTTACAGCCATCTTAGCTATTCCGCGATCTGGTCCTCAGAAGCCCAGAGGCCTCACATGAGGTATCATGCTGTATCTGCTTTCTTCATTACTTTATCAAGTTAGCTGGTACCCAAAATTTGTAAATAGCCATTGTTATTTCAACCTATTATATACAAATAATTTGCTGGTCATTTCATCCCAAAAGTATCCCTACCTTTGTTTTTTCTGCCCCCTCAATATTTGGTTTTATCTTTTAAGATATTCAAGTAATGAGAGTCCTAAAGTTTCATCTCATTGGCTGTTGACATAGGAATTGAGAGCTGATTACAAGACCAACTTTCCATTATTGTTTTCCTTCTCTTTTATTTGAAATATTGGAGGTTTTATGAACTGTGTCTCATTCATAGCCTAATGAAACCTGTTACTGAGCCATGAATTCTGTTTTAAAGTAGCGAGAAAAGTCTGGACTGAAGGCGTGGATCTCCATTTACAATGGGCAACGGTGGACATTCTACGTAAATAATTAACGATGGAAAATAGTCATTGTTGAAGCAATAGGTTTTCAGACATGCTTGAAAGCTGTCACCAAATGCTGTGTGAGACGGGTTATCTACAATTAGTGGAGAATTTCTTCAACAAAAATGGATCCCAACTGGGGAAAATGTTGCTTTATGGCTAATTGCCTTGGAAAAGTAGGTGAAGCCTCATCTCTGGATTCCAAAAACAACTCTCAAGACTAATTCCTTACCAACCAAGATAAGTTGCCTTTAATTGGGAATTATTCCTCAGGAAAATGAATTTTGTTTTAGGGTAAAGCTGACTGTGCTTCGGTGGTTCAATGAAGTTCTATTGGAATCTCATGCATGCTGTGCATGAATTAGTTGTGTGAATATATATAGTTAAGTGTGCTTGGTGGCCAACAATGAATATATGAATTATGCTGATTGAAACCTTGATGAAATTGGAGACACGTCTTTTACCTCTGATTTTTTTGTTGTTAGGAACGGTGGAGTGATTTTTCTTTGGCAGGTTTCCTTTTTTATTGTGCTTTTCTTTTTTTCCTTTTTTTTTTTTTTTGGTTTGTTTTGCTTGCGTCTGAACCTTGGAATAAATTCTTGCGTTTATTGCACTTACCAGTATCAATGAAAGTCTGTTTTTGCTTTGAATTTTCCCATCAATGCTACGAAGGCTTGTGACGTATTTGAAAATACGATCATCTTATGTACCATTTGTTCAGATTGCTCATCTTTGCTCAGATTGCAGCCAATTTGGGCAGCGGTGCAGGGGACGGGCTCCTCCCGGGCAGGTGACCGGGGGCATCTGCCCTAGGAGGCGGGGTCATACTACATCCTGCCCAAGTTCCTTGCAACAAATCATAGAGCATTTACATGCTTGAAACCTCGTTGCATGCAAATGTGTATCAAGGACTCACTATCTGTCATGCTTGCCGTACAAAGATGAAGCATGCATTTAGCACATTAGGCGCTTCTAGTTATTCAACAAGCATCTTAAGGGTATAGTTTGAGAGATAAAAGCAGCAATTTTTTTTTTGGCCTTTGGACTTGGTGAAAGGGATGGAATATATATATGAATTTGTTCGAGTTTGAAGGAGGGGAGTATAATCTTTTAATTAACAGGAAATAATTCTAACAGGTCTTGTCACTTTCCCAAATCCTTTTCCCCAAACTTGCTTTGGAATTGCATTTTTAAGTCAGTTTTGATGCCAAAATAATTTCTGAGCTCCACTTAACAACTTGGTGTAATGTGTGCATCTTTTCTGATGGACGTTGGTACAAATGAATGGCATCACCACGTGATCAAACTTGTCAATTTCTTTTGCGACTCTGTTAGGATCTCTACAATTTGGGCAGAGCCCCCACCTTCCCCTCCCACAAAATGAGATGCTAAGTTCGAAAATGTCATTCAATTAATTTTTTATTTTTTATCCCAAAGTTTTTTTTTTTTTATTTATGAATTATTTTGGGGGCTCGACATATAGCTTTCATGTACAGGGACTTGCTGGTGTAGAGACACATGGAGTCTGACATTGTGGGGGAGTATGGTTTTCAGGGGAAGTAATATCTTATACAAGGAAACAAAAAATTCTGATTCTTTGAAGTTGCTGAAGACTGAGAAAGAAAGGAAAGAAAAATTAAACTCAACTCTGCTCTCTTTCTTGGTTTGGAATTTGGGGTTGATGATGGATGGATGAATGGATGCAATGGTAGGGCAGCCTTTTCTCTGTTTATGGCAGCAGACACAGCCAAAGCTCACTCCCACAGAGCGACAGAGTCTCTGCTCTGTTGTGAGAAAGGGAATACATAATAAATGGTTGTAATTGGCGCACGTAAGTTGTCTTTCAGTGTTCCCTTTCTCCCATCTGCCTCTTCTTCTTACTACTCTCCATTAGCACTCCTTCCCACTAGTGGTCCGATTCATGGCTCCACATATCCATGAAGATAAACTTTTTTAATAAAAACAAATTTTTAACAAAATAAAATAAAAAATTGCAAATTGCAGTAGAAAGATCTACCAGATCATCTTCATCTTGCACTTTATAGGGGGTTCAAAACCCCACCTGTTTCCTTCATTGGCTTAAGCCCAAACTCACCCACAAAAACCAAATTTTCAACCAGATTTTTCCACTTCTTTAACAAAGTACACTTGTTTTCAGTGTTTTAACTACTACTCTTGTGTCCAAACGAGTAAAACAAAGAGCTAAAACAGATGGGGCCAGGGAACAGAATTTACACCAAGCTTGTCACCTAAAACTAGAGCAAGTGGTTTGAAGGATGTTTTGGGGGTTGTTGTAATGGGATCTGGACAGCAAGAGTCATGCTCGGAGTGGGTTTTCTCACATGGGTTGTGCAAGAAAGAGATCATGCATGATGCATGCTTGCCTTAGAACATGCAAACATTCAAAGCTTGCTGCAGCCAGCCAGCCAGCCAGCCATTGTCAAACAACATATATGCCTTTTGACCCTTGTCACTTAACTTCACAAGTAGGCGAATTTGCTAGCTCTTCGATGATCCCTTCCCCACTTCAAGTAGTCCCACAGATAAACTTCTTTATCCTTGTTCGTACAGAGATCAGAAACCAAACTTGGGTTTAAAAGATTATCCACGTACGTTTAAAAGGACAACCAGTATCATTTAAACAAAGCAATTAAATGACCTGATTGGGCGGTAAAAAGATACTATTATTTCTCTAATCTTCTTTCTTTCCCCTATAATTTTAGTATTGAGGATAAGATCAGCGTTCCCACGTAACACCTTTAAGGGTAAATACTTTTGTCTTTTATGGACTCCACCCAAACGGCTTTCAATATCAAGGAAGAAAATGAATATATAGGAAGAGTAATGTTATTTACAGTAGTAGAGTATATAAGTGTTGTATAATTGTTTTAAAAAAAAGTTAAATCTAATATTAAAAGTTAAATTTTTTTTTATGTGAGCTCCATATTAACTCACTTTTTAAAGAAATTGTGCGGTATTTACACAGTCCGCGATTGCAAATTCTTGCTAGCCCAAAAGTTTGAGAGAGAGAGAGAGGCCCCCAAAAAACTACGCCCAAATTCTCTTTGCTAAGTTGACACGTGCCTGCAGAAACAACACTAGGGCCTAATCCTTTCATCTATATATAAACCCTACCCCCCATCCACCCGTTCTGGCCATACTCACTGCAAAACAAAAGAACTGCACACACAAGCACAAAGCCACGCACAAGCCTATTTTGTACATCCTGATCATCCCTCTCATTAACCCCTCCTCCTAAACTTTATTCTCTCAGAAAAGGCTATCATGTGTAACCCAAATCCATCTGCTCCCAAGAAAACCCATTCCGTAAATCTCAATCAATCCACGGATCTTCAGCCTGATGACGAAGAACTTCAAAGGTGGCCAACTCCTCCTGAGGTAAAAATGGAAAAAAGATCCATGCACACCCACCCTTTTCGTGATCACATATATAAAACAAACATATACCAATACATACATATATGTATACATGTATACATACATATTGCTAAGACGACACTTGAGAACAGTAATGATAAAGATAGCTATCAAAATATACTCAACTAATTTACTTTTGTTTCCAATATTCAGGCCTTGGAAGAAATCAAAGCCATCGGGAAGATCTCAGGCCCAACGGCCATCACAGGTCTACTTCTATTTTCAAGGGCCATGATCTCCATGCTTTTTCTTGGCTATCTTGGAGAACTTGAGCTCGCTGGAGGATCTCTCTCTATTGGCTTCGCCAACATCACCGGCTACTCTGTTATCTCCGGTTTGGCCATGGGCATGGAACCCATCTGTGGACAAGCTTACGGTGCAAAACAATGGAAGATTCTTGGCTTAACTTCTCAAAGGACAGTCCTTCTACTCCTCTCCACCTCCATTCCCATCTCTTTCATGTGGCTAAACATGAAGAGAATCCTCTTGTGGTGCGGCCAAGACGAAGAAATATCTTCCGTGGCCCATTCTTTCATTCTCTTCTCCATTCCAGACCTCTTCTTCCTTTCTCTTCTTCACCCTCTTAGAATCTATCTAAGGACTCAGAGCATCACATTACCATTAACTTACTGTTCAGCCCTCTCTGTTCTCCTTCACGTCCCCATAAATTTCCTTCTAGTCTTCCATTTCAAGATGGGTATTGCAGGGGTTGCCATAGCAATGGTGTGGACCAATCTCAATCTCTTCCTCCTACTTTCTTCCTTCGTATATTTCTCCGGTGTGTATAAAGACTCATGGGTGTGTCCGAGCATGGATTGCCTTCGAGGTTGGTGGTCTTTGCTCGCCCTGGCGATCCCAACTTGCATCTCCGTTTGCCTTGAATGGTGGTGGTACGAGTTCATGATAATGCTGTGCGGACTTCTAGTCAACCCGAAAGCAACCATTGCATCCATGGGAATCCTCATACAAACGACCTCTCTAGTCTACGTCTTTCCCTCTGCTCTTAGTCTTGGGGTTTCCACAAGAGTTGGGAACGAACTCGGCGCAAACCGCCCAGCTAAAGCCAGAATTTCCATGATTGTTTCACTAGTTTGTGCAGTCGTTTTGGGCCTCAGTGCAATGCTGTTCACAACCTTGATGAGGAATCAGTGGGGTCGATTCTTCACAAGCGACTCTGAAATTCTCGAACTTACGGCAATTGCATTGCCAGTCGCCGGCCTATGCGAGCTTGGAAATTGCCCACAAACCACCGGCTGTGGAGTATTGAGAGGGAGCGCAAGGCCAACTATTGGGGCAAACATCAATTTGGGGTCATTTTATTTGGTGGGTATGCCTGTGGCCATCTTCTTGGGGTTTGTGGCGAAAATGGGGTTCGCCGGGCTGTGGCTGGGCTTGCTTGCAGCACAGGCATCCTGTGCCCTGCTCATGATGTATGTCCTCTGCAGAACAGATTGGACGGTTCAAGTAGAGAGAGCAAGAGAACTCACACAAACATGTACAAATTCTTCTCCTTTGCCAATATCATCATCAACACCAGAATCTAACACTAAGAAATCCATCAGCAGTAAGGCTAATCTTGAAGAGATACTCTGCGTTGGTGATGAGTTTGTGAAGTCAACCTCACTTGAAACAGAGCCTCTGATCTGTACTAGACAAACCGTGCATTGAGGACATTTTCACCTCCCCATTTTTGCCCCCCACCAACTGAGCTGAGGTGAAAGTTAAACATTAATTGTAATTAGATTAGAACTCTTCTTATGTTTGACCTTCTTTTTCAAAGTTGATGTATTAATAAAAACAGAAATCTGTAGAATAGAATCAAAATACATGCATCGGTTCTCCATACTCGGCATTGTGACTCCGTCTGTCTGCAAGTGTGCGTGTCTGTAAGAGAGAGAGAGAGAGAGAGAGAGGAAGAGAGAAAGGGTTAAGCTGTCGGATGTTTTTGAGGCCTGGGAAAAAGAATCTACCTTTCCTGTTGTTTCTTTCCATATTAGGAAAACATCTTGACTACCTAAAAAGGAAAAATTAGCATAATCCACTGTAAACTAGGGCTAAAAACAATCCTATACCTTAAAAACTGTTGCTATACGTCATCATGTAGGATGTAGCCGTATCATACACTACAACCCTAGCCATCACCTACGTACGTACGTAACTATAACCAGTACGTACATGATCATGATAACATGAAGATTAATACAAAGAATGCAGAAATTTATTACTCCAAGAAAGGACAAGATTATCATGAGGTTTTTCATCCGATCCATACATATATATATATATATATATATATATCCCAGAATTGTGCTACAAAAAATTAAAATGGAGAAATTATTAGAATATTCTCATGATCTGATCAACGATTGAGTCTGCAGCATTTTCCCCCAAAGAAAATGCATGTAAAAATGAAACGCACTTTCAGTACATACACGCGCATATACGTGCATACCCACGTGGGGTTATTTCTGCAGAAGAAAGAGCATGCAGTAGAGAAAGGATAATAATTATTGGTAGTAGGAAAAGACATTAATGTGGAGTCGGGGTGGAGGCCAGGGGCACCTGCTTCGAACTGAAGAAACAAAATCAAGCTATTATTGCCTATGTCTACTTCTCACATGACAAAACAACAGAAACAGTGCTCTCTGTATTACCAGTTCGCCATCCCCACACCCCAGTACCAGGCCACCACTCACCATTTGTTTTTTTCTGCAGAACCAACATAATATATAATATACCACCGGAAAAGAAAAAGCAATTGTAGTACTTAAATTAATAAAGTTAGTCCAAAAAATAGGGCTACTAGAGCCGGCCCTAGTATTTTAGAGGAAGACTCTTCATTCTCTCTAGAAACTCTCTAAATCGTGCAGAGGGAGAAGTTTCAGCTCCTCCCTCCCTCATCTTTCCTTTCTCTCATCTATAATTTTCTCATTTTTTTTTTCATTTTTAGATTTTTCTTAGGGGTAAGTATGAAGGAAGGCCGATTTGCTGGTCTCTAGCATCCGGCGACCACCATGCGTCCTACTACAGGCTTCCCAAGCATGCCAAGGCACAAATCTTTTAGATGGGCGAAAAATTTCACCGAATGGACCGACGCATGAGCCACAAGCGTGGCTCAAAGAGAGCGCATGTATTCTACTCGCCACCACTCAATATGCCCTTCTGTCACCACGCATGGTCTCTCTAGGTCTAAGACCACCGACTACTTTAGACCTGACCGTCTACCATACCTCCAGGGTGGCGCGTGACTCTCACTTTCCATCACTGCTACTGTTTGTGTTATTTTCTTCCTCCAAGGTTAAAAAGACGGATTTATATCTTCCCAAGATGTAATCCATATTTTTCCCATTTATTTTTAATTTCTATTTGTGATGGTGAGGAATATAACTTTTAAGGAAGGTTTGGATAGTGAGTTGAGTTGAGTTGAGATGAGATCAGATAAGATGAAAGTTGAAAGTTGAATAAAATATTGTTAAAATATAATTTATTATTATTATTTTTGTTTTAAAATTTGAAAAAAGTTGACTTATTTATTATATTTTGTTTAAAAGTTTACAAAAGTTGTAATGATTAGATCAACTCATTGTCCAAACAAGGCCTAGTTTTATGGCTTTTAATTGTAGAGCTTAATTACTAATAAGTTATACTATTAAATTGCTCCCAACTTCAGACACATTATAAATGGCAACACCCTACTATGGATTGGCTGAAACTGAATGTTGATGGTGCAATATTTACTGAGCTAGGGCAGACTGGTGTTGGTGTTGTTCTACGGGATGCAGCAGGTAAGGTTCTAATGGCAGCAAGCAAATCTGAGTGTGAGGTTGAAGACACAGAGGCTATAGAACTTTTGGCCATTTTTCGAGGTATGCAATTACATGCTACAATGGGAATTTCAAAACTTGTGGTGGAAAGTGATAGCTTGATCATTGTTGAAGCTCTACAGGATGACAGTATGAATAACTCTATGCTGGTTGTGTTATTCCATGAAATTAAAAAACTATCTTCTTGTTTTGGATCTTGTAGCTTTTCACATGTATATCGGGAGGGGAATATGGTAGCTCATAAGTTAGCTAGGAATGCGTTCAATGTTGAAAGTATTAATTTATGGTGTGATTGTATTCTACACCGTATTTATCAAGTCTTATGGCTTGATAATTGTTTGTAATCATGTTTCCAGTTGATAAATGAAATTATCTTTCCTATCAAAAAAAAAAAAAAGAAGCTATTTACTGTCTAACTGGTAACTAAATGTGTAAAGTGTTTTTTTAGCCATATTTGAGGTAGAAATGACTTTAAAGGTCATTTAGATTTTATAAATTGTGACCATATCCTTCATAGAAATCAAATATTGTAGTCAAATAATAACAAAAATAGGCTAATAAGATTTTTAGTAAGTATAATGAAAAAAATCCCTTCAACAATGCATAAGATCAAATGGCAAATCTGTAATTATCTGAAAGTTGTATGAATATTTTTGTCCATTGACAGTCTTATTTAAAATCGGAACTACATTCCCCATTATCCAAAAAAGCATATTTGAAAAAAGTGTCAAAATGATTTTTTTCTTGAAACGTACTTTTTAGTATTTTTGAAATTGAAAATTACTTTAATATATAACAACCAAATAACCTAATATTATCATTAAAGAGCTTTTGACCAGGCTATTTAAGCACTTTTCACGACCACTAACGCAACCCCAAACTAACAAGCCGGCCCTTAATGCATGAATAATATTATTCATCTACAACATTATAAATTACGTTCTCAATCTTTGGACAAAGCCTACATGCACTTTGTACGTGGTTAGGAAAATCGTGGATTTCCAATACTGAGGTTTTAAGGATTTGGGTTTGTATCTGATCATCATCATCTTGTCTATAGAACATGATTTTGTATAGAAATAGCCTGCGTGCTTCCGGTTGGAAGAAACGTCCACATGAGTTTTTGCAAGGCTTGGATAGAAATTATGCTTCAATATGTACTAGATATATCATCTGTAACCAAAAATAAAACGTTACCATTATTACCAAACTCATGCAACAAGGCCTCGTTAATTTTGTTGTCATACTTTTCAGGCTTTATGGAAATGCTCCATTGCAATATTATTGTTAAAGGATTATCTGGCTGACAAACATTCCATTGCAATATACAGGCATGAAAATAAATGGACAATGATAAAGAAACAATTATTATTATAAATTCATTTGAAATGGAAGGTATTTTTGTCGAATATTAACTTCTAAATTTGTTACAAGAGTATGATTATTTTATTAAAAAAATGGCTTCCATTTAAAATAAAGTTGTAATAGGAGTTGTAAAATATATATTTTTTTTGATAGAACAAACATCTTCATACGAGATAAAAGAGATTACAAACATTTATCAAACCTTAAGGTTTGAGAAAGAAAGTCAAAAGGAGTTGTAAAACGAGATAAATAAATACAATTAAACGAGATGTGAGTACAATAAATAATTGGTCCTATTCAAGCCACGCATGTATCTCACAGAATACAATCTGCAGCAGAATGCAAACACTACATGCAACATCACCTCATTCAGACCTGCAACGTCCACAACAGCAAAATGCAGCAGCAGCCCATGCAGACATGCAACGTACACAACAGCACTCACCACTACATTCCAAAATCACTGCAACCAATCATCCACTATAAACAATTACATTACTCGCTGTATAATGTACTAGGCTAAACGAGTATTTGTTCATCTTGTGTATAAATTGAGAGGCACTGCCTCATTGTAAATGCGTGAAGTTTTTCATCAATATACAGGAAGTTTTAGCATGGTATCAGAGCATACCTAAGGACTCATCGTCCACCTTCTTCCCATTGCCCACCATGACTGACTCATCTAGCTCTTTTCCTCCTCCTCCTCCTCCACGGTCTCCAACCCCTTCTCCATCTCTATTTCTACCTAATTTTTCACATATATTATCTATTAAACTTAATCCTGATAACTATCTCCAATGGAAAATTCAACTTGTTCCTTACTTAAAAGGCCAATGTCTCTTTAAGTTTGTGGATGGTTCCCATCCAGCTCCACCAAGCAAGCTTCCCAATACCTCACCCAACCCTGAGTATGACACTTGGGTTCAACAAGACCAGATTGTTATGTCAGCCTTGATTACTTCCTTGTCTAAATCTGTTATAGCTCAAGTTGTAGGTTGTGCTTCAGCTCGTGAAGTTTGGCAATCCCTTGAATCCATTTATGCATCTTCCTATTAAGATCATTTGATGCAAACTCAACTTCAACTAGCATCTCTTAAAAAAGGCTCAGACTCTATTTCAGCTTATTTTCAAAAAGCAAAAGGCTTAGCTGACATTATGACTACCGTAGGAAGGCCCCTTCCTTCCAATGAATTTGTTCCCTATCTTTTAGCTGGCATTGGCCTCGATTACGATGCCTTAGTATCATCAGTAACCACTCGGATTGAGCCCATTCCAACTGATACCTTGCTTGGACATCTCCTAGCTCATGAGGCTAGAATGCAGCATCATGCTGCAACAACTTCTTTATTTTCCCTTCCTGAAATGTCAGCTAACTTTTTTCATCTCGATCTACTTCATTCAGTCGAGATCGTGTAGTACGTGGCTGTAATAACTCTGGCTATAACCAGGGAAATGGTCGCTTAAACAGGGGTCGTGGCACCTCTGGTTTTCTAGGTATGTCTCAAAATGCTTCTTCACCCCCATTGTCTGACTCTAGACCAGTTTGTCAAGTGTGTAATAGGCTTGGTCACACTGCCCTCACTTGCATTTACTACTTCAATCAAGCATATACCTCTGTGGCTCCGACTTTAGCTCACTACACAAACTATAATCCGAACACTGCCTAGTACCCTGACACAGCGGCAAAAAATCACATTACGAGTGATCTCACAAATTTGAACTTGCATTCTGCGGAATACACATGTGTTGAGCAACTACAAGTTGGTGATGGCTCATCTATGCCAATATCACACTCTAGTTCAGCCCTTTTCCCATCTACTTCTTCCAAATTTCTTTTAAACAAATTGCTGTGTGTTCCTCTCTTTACAAAAAATCTAATCTCAGTTAGACAATTATGTTATGACAATAATGTGTTCTTTCAATTTTTCTCGAATTGGTTCTATGTGAAGGATTGCAACACAGGAAGTCTACTGCTCCAAGGGACAACAGCTCCTAATGGCCTCTATACCTTCCCACCACAGTTTCCTCAAGTGTACTCAAGCTCTCCTTCTTCTTTGTCACAATGGCATGCACGCCTTGTTCATCCATCTCTCAAGATTGTCAAATCTATCCTTGCTAAACATGGTCTCCCATTTGATGAGTTTTCAGCCATGAGCTTTTGTAATGCATGTGCTATGGGAAAGCATCACCGAAAACCTGCTCATGCTAGAGTTACAAAATCTATTGCACCTTTTCAATTAATCTTTAGTGATTTATGGGGTCCTTAACCTCATGTTTCAAATGAAGGTTTTCGTTCTATATCTCTTTTGTAGATGATTACTCAAGGTACACATGGTTATTTCCTATGCAACATAAATCACAAGCCGTGTCCATCTTTCTCAAATTTAAATCATATGTTGAGTTACAGTTCAACACAAAAATTAAACAAATGCAAACTGATTGGGGAGGAGAGTTTAGACCTTTTTCTGAAATCCTCTCAACTCAGGCATCATCCACAGAATAACTTGTCCACATGCTCACACTCAAAATGGCATTATAGAGCGAAAGCATAGGCACATTGTGGATTTAGGCTTAGCACTACTTGGTCATGCCTCCATCCCACTAACCTTTTGGCCTTATGCATTCCAACATGCCATACATTTAATCAATATACTTCCATCCTCCTCCCTCCATAACGCATCACCACACCTGCTTCTTCATAACACTAAGCCTAATCTCTAATTTATGCGTGTGTTTGGATTAGCAGTTTGACCTTTAATCTGTCCCTTTAACAAACATAAATTTGACTACGCGGCCGTGCAATGTGTTTGCCTTGGTAAAAGCCAGAATCATCAAGGTTGCATCTACTATCATATACCAACTAAACGTGTGTATATTTCAAAAGATCTTCAACATGATGAAAACTCATTTCCCTTTACCAACGTATCTAAGCCAAAAATTCCAACTGAACCTCAGTTTGCGTCTCTTCCATTAATCGACCTCAATTCAGCTCAAGTTCAACCAACTCCATCTATCCTTGGCCCACCACCCAACCCACCTTCCTCCCCATCTTCTTCTACTTCAGCTCAAGCCTCACCCTCAACACTCAACTCTGAAAATCTGCAGCAAGTAAGTTCAATGGTGACACACTCTAAAACTAATTCTGCTCGGCCTCGTCAGTTCACTATGGCACAATTAGATGGCCACCTCCACGAGCTCATATCACCATGACCTCTTTAATTCCTGAAACACCAACATGCTACTCAACAACCAGCAAGTATCCTGAATGGAGACAAGCCATGACAACTGAATTCAATGCCTTATTGGCAAATGATACATGGTCTCTAGTATCTCCCTTGGAAGCTTTTAATGTGGTTTCATGCAAGTGGGTGTTTCGCACTAAAAGACTCTCCAATGGAAAACTTGAAAGAAGGAAAGCCCGATTGGTGACGAAAGGGTTTCTCCAACAGTTTGGTATTGACTATGATCAGACAATTAGTCATGTTGTTAAAGCAACAACAATCAGATTAGTTTTGGCTCTAGCAATGAGTAAAGGATGGTCAATCACACAATATGATGTCCAAAATGCGTTTCTACATGGACCACTATCTGAAACTGTGTTCATGACACAACCACCAGGGTTCATTCATCCTCAATACCCAACAAACGTATGTAAGCTACGGAAAGCTATTTATGGCCTTAAGCAATCTCCAAAGGCATGGTATTCATGTTTAAGCCAAAAACTGGTTGATCTTGGAGTCCATCTATCATCGACTAATTCTTCACTATTTGTTTATATTAATGGCAGTGATATCATTTATGATCTTGTTTATGTAGATGATCTACTTGTAATAGGATCAAATTCAACTCTCATTGCTCACATGCTTAAGGCTTTAAAGCTTGAATTCCCAATCACAGATCTTGGCAACTTACATTTCTTTGTAGGAATTGAGGCAACATTCTCTCCTGTTGGTCTCTTACTTACACAACGCAAGTATATCTCAGATTTACTTGAAAAGACAAACATGAGTGCATCAAAGCCAATCAAAACTCCAATGGCTACTTCGGAGAAACTAAGCCTACATGACGGCAATCTGTTTGAAGACCCATCATTGTATAGAAGCACCGTCGAATCCCTTCAATACTTATCTTTCACAAGGCCTGACTTGGCCTTTGCTGTCAACAGGGTATGCCAGTACATGCATGCCCCTAGAGTACCACACTGGTAAGCTGTGAAGAGGATATTACGCTATCTCAGACACACCACTAAAGATGGCCTCTTATTCTCTAAATCAGATTCCATGAACATCACCGCATACTCAGACGTAGACTGGACAAGGTACCCGGATGACAGAAAATCAACCAGTGCATACTATGTCTTCTCAGGCTCTAATTTAATCTCATGGTCCTCCAAGAAGCAACATACAATCGCCAGATCATCTACTGAAACAGAATTCAAGGCTGTAGCAAATGCTACCGCAGAGATTATTTGGATCCAACACTTATGTCGTGACCTTGGCATTCATCTTCTCACTGCTCCAACGTTACTCTGTGACAACTTAGGTGCAATGTATTTATCCTCCAATCCAGTTTTTCACGCAAGAACAAAACATGTGGAAATCGATTTCCACTTTGTGCGAGAAAGGGTTCTAAATAAGTCACTGTCCATGGCCTTTATCTTAGGAAAAGAGCAGCTTACAGACCTACTTACCAAGCCACTTTCTACTGCTAGGTTCCAGTTGTTGTGTTCAAGTCTTCGTCTACATCCATTACAACTCAACTTGAAGGGGGCTGTTCAAGCCATGCATGTATCCCATGCATCTCACAGTATATGATCTGCAGCAGAATACAAGCACTACATGCAACAACACTATGTGCAGCAGAGTGCAACAGCACCTCATTCAGACCTGCAACGTCCACAACAACAAAATGCAGCAACACCCCATGCAGATATGCAACGTACACAACAGCACTCACCACTACATTCCAAAATCACTACAACCAATCATCCACTATAAACAATTACATTACCAGTTGTATAGTGTACTAGGCTAAACAAGTATTTGTTCATCTTGTGTATAAATTGAGAGGCACTGCCTCATTGTAAATGTGTGAAGGTTTTTCATCAATATATAGGAAGTTTTAGCAGTCCCAACCATTTCTTAGGATAGGAGAGCCCCACTGCTTGAATGTTTTGAAGAGAAAATCTTTAAATCAGATGAAGTGAAAATTGAGTTTTCCACTCTCCAATTTAGAGAGGGACACGTCAGCGATCTCATAAGATTAATTACCATTGAACCAAATGCGAATAATATATAGTAACATCTTCAGTAAACATCCCCCCTCCCCCCCCAAAAAAAAATCTTACACATTGTGTTTGTACTTCTTAACTAGTACTTCACCCATAAGCCTGAAACTTCTTAGTAGAGAATGCGAAAGGATTTTCTTGCCACATTCTTTGCTAAATTGTCAACAATTTTTTTATTTATAAATTTTTCTTATATATCATCAAATTCTAATTTGGTCACACTTAAAATTTTATGGTAGTTACATTTTTTCCCTGTTTTATTTCAAGAAATTAAATTAGAATATAATATTCATCTTAGATTGTTTCTATTTTAAAGTTTGTAATTAACAAGGTGAAACATATGTAACAAAAAAACCCACGTTCATTGGATAGCTTGCTACGTGGTATACTACTATACATTATTCAACAAAATACAAAATTTAGTTTATGATTTATATATATTACCTCTTTTTTATAATTCCTATATAGATCATTTCCGTAATTCAACATGTTGATCTCTTAATTGAAAGAGCAATGCTACACAACCTCCCTAACCTCTACACACCACATTTTAAAAAAAATTTAATTTTTTTAGTTTATTTTTTTTAAACTAATTCAATTCTTCTATTCATTATTCATATATTAAATATTCGATAAAAGAAAAAATAATAATAATTAAAAAAAGTGTGGTGTGAAGGTTGTGTTGATTTTTTCTAATTTAAGAGCATATATGAAAAACTTGAAAGAAAAATTACTAGTACTCATGGAAGAATGGAAGTTTGATTTTTTTTTTCTTTCTTATTTATTATTCAGTTTTTTATCACTTCGTAAAAAATTTATTCCTAAAAGCTTTCAATTCAACTATTTATTCCAAACCTAAAATTACCTAAGCTCTCCAAACTGCGCTTGATCTAGATAGGCTGTGTGTGTATGCTAGAGGTCAATAGGTGACCCTACAATATTAAACATCTTTCTTTGAAGAAAAGCTGAGAAAAAACTAGGAAACTGAAAATAGGCATATAATAGACCACCATTAACAATGTTTGGCCTAAGTAAAGTCGATAAAAGAGAAAAGGAGAATATAAACCAAAACCAAAATCCATGGACTCGTAAAACCTATCTCTAAAGCAGACACCAGCTTGGCTGTGTTACAAATAAAAACAATCTTAAAATCAAAGCATCATAAAAACTTATTTCTATCCTATAACAATCACAAATTAAGAAACAGGTTGCAAAGCAAAGAGATCCAGACTTTAGCAAACTCGAATTGCAGGAAACCGAACCCGATCCATGTTCATTAATAAACCTTTGAGTTTTCAAAGGGATGGCTGAAAGTTGTGGTACTACTCGATCTGTTACTCCCTCGTGCTCCATTAATCTTAG
The DNA here is from genome assembly GCA_029856935.1 of Cyclocarya paliurus. Lineage (NCBI taxonomy): Eukaryota > Viridiplantae > Streptophyta > Magnoliopsida > Fagales > Juglandaceae > Cyclocarya > Cyclocarya paliurus. The sequence goes on along the minus strand of CM056947.1, from coordinate 34,548,854 downwards.
CTAACCAATCTGCAACCTAGTAACTTGCCTCTCTAAACGTGGCAATATATATATATATATATAATGTGCTGAAAAAATGCGTTGTTTCTGAGTCACCCATATGATCGAGTTTGTTACTTTACATGAGAGAATAATGCATGAATGGCTACAGTATGCACATGACAATAAAATTCCGCATGATATATATATATATATATATATATATATATGTATGCATGTATATGTTTTTCCTGATGATCATGTTCTCCCGATCAGCGGCTTCAAGGGGACAATAAAGATGAGGACCCGGCCTGTTACCATCGTACTAAAAAGCTTCTGCAATATTTTCCATGGGGAATGAGGTAGCACATAGATTAGTTACTTATGCTTGGAATGTTGATAATATTTCTCTGTGGGAAAATGTTCCTACTTGTGTTGATCATTCTCTTTGGATTGATCAAAACAATGATTGATCAAAACAATTTGTATTGAAGTTTATGAATGAATGAGTGTTTGGTTAACCCAAAAAAAACAAAAAGGCTTCTGCAATTTGGTTAATTCGGACGACTGGCCTATAACTTGAAACTTGGAATTATAATTATTAAGGACCCCTATTATGTATAATATAATATAATATATCTAATATAATACAATATATATTACGGCCTTCTGCATCGTGAAAGGGTATAATCATATATAATAGAGTACCCACACATGATATATATATATATATATATATATATATATATATATATATATATATATATATATATATATATATATGCATCTAATTCTCAATATCATGATCACGGCCTCTGCATAGTTTTTGCGAAAATTATTAAATATTAGCATTTTCCCAACTATATATAAAATCACTCTTTAATTTTTAAGGTTTTCCAGTACGTACTATATATTGAACTTACATATATATCGCATTAATTAATCATTTAACCCTTTCTTGGATATTATATGATTAATTTGCTGTAACACTTGAATTTGTTTCTGTATAATCATAATTAGGCAATTGGGTATATTGGATCATGAAACTACATACATTTGATCTTCCTATAAATAGTAATTAATACGATGCATAAAATTTGATCTTCCATGCATGCTGATCGAGTACTTAGTTAGCTTCGAACTAGTTCTGTAAAATGAGTAGTACTGTCTAATCTATATATATATATATATATATATATAATCGATTGACCATGCAATATGGCATGAAACTAATATTGACTTCACCCATATCATCATCATCTTCTACTATCAATCAAATTACAAAAAATTTTCACTGCATGCAATATATATATTTTGATCATCTTCGATTAATGTTATATATAAGTGATCACACACATATATATATGTTGAGAAGTTAATGTATAATATCATGTTGATTGATCTTACATTTTTAGTATGAAGAAGAAAGAATGATCATGATCACATTGATCAGTTATTACACACTAAAATTTAAGGAAACTTGTGTTTTAAAACCTAACTACAGAGAGAGTGAGAGCAGCTGGTAATCATAAGTATTTTGTGTTTTACAACCTAACTTTCTCGGAATCCGGCTGCATGACTTTACATATAATATATATGGTTTCGAGTCCAATATTATTAATGTTTGCATGCATCCGCTCCTTTACATTCAATATGATATTTTCTCAGTTGAATATATATACATTTATATATATATATATATATATATATATATATATATATATATATATAAAAGTCTGTGAGTGACTAATGGCTGATTTGACTGCACTCACATAAAAAAGAAAAGAGAAAAAGATCAGGCTACAACATTTACAACCTGCATATATATATTCTGTGTGCATGCATCTCTCTAATATATATTTATTAATTATTAATAAAAAAAAAATGAAACCCACAATTCATTCAATAAATATATATTTCTAGTACTTTCCCTCCGGAGCATAATTCATGTATTCCCTATGAACTTTTGCACAATAAACAAACAGTACTTTTGCTTCCTGATAAACCCGAAAAAAATTAAAAAGAAAAGATAAATGGAAAGGGGGGAATCTACTTTCAATTGGCTCCTATCATGGGACATACTGCATATATATATCAGTCGGAACCATCAATGTCCAGCATGCACCTCATTTAAAGGAAAAAAAAAAAAAAACCTTGGAATCGAATAAATTCAGCCCATGGACGAGTCAATGACAAATATTTCTAATCTCTTATTCACCAAGTGTCCGATGAGAAGGTGACACGTGTCACGCATCTCAAGCCCACTTTTCTCAATTTAGTAGTTCACAGATGGCATCGTTTCCATGGAACAGAAAAATATATAGAACAGACAAAATTAACAATGTAAACCGCCCCATTGGTGGAGTTAGTGGGAGAAAGGTACTGTTTTTACTTTTTATACACCAAAAGAATTCAACAAAAAGGGACACTTTATACATTAACAAAAGGATTATGCTAAAAGTTTGAAAAGAATTCCTTAGCATGTTTTAATATGATTTCTTTAATGAAATTGCTTGAAATTTCAGGCAGAGGCAGGTCTAAATCTGGCAAATGCATATGTTCTGCTTTCTTCACAAGTGTCACTTCAAAAACCACATGACACTCTTCCCATTTCTGTGAAAGAGAGCAGTGGCACTGTGGCAGTGGGTTGCCTGTGGCCCTTATCTCCTTATTATTGTGAGTGAGTGATGGAGGGCCGGCTGTGGGCAGTGGCCACTAAAGCTTTGTACCATAACAAGTGTCGAGGACCTTCTTCTCTAGGCAAAGCAAAAGCCTTTGTGCATGTCAACAACTCCCCCAGCCCCAGCACATATATTTTTTTAAGTATTTTGTTAATTATCATGCATGTTATTCTACCACTTGCCGAAAGTCATTATTTATATGTATTTTTTTAAACTTTTTTTTAAGGCTAAATTGCTGAAAATAGTGAGGTATTGTTTGCAGGGGCCCCCGGCCTTTTCTTCCACTAAAAAGTGAGTACCCCATGCATGCCTTCACCTGGCAAAAAAAATATCTAGGTTTTCGGTCCAGAATTCTGGTCAATCTTTTCCACTGGAGAGAGTATAGATCATAGCCCGCAGCCATTTCCAAGCTGGATCGAGATACATGCACATATCCTCATTCTCATGAATATTGATTGCAGTATATATATATACTACTTACATAACATAGATATATATATATATATATATATATCCATTTAATACCAGCACGATCAATCATTTGTTAAGAAAACATGTGTAAATTTAATGACAGAAACGTTCAGTAATTTCGATCACAATCAGACAGAGAGCCGACCATCATTTTGCGCTTCTAGAGTCCTAGTTGTAAAGTAGAAACAACAAAAAAGATGCGATGGGTGCGTGACAAAGGCTAGCTATCTAAGCTAGCTCTGCCGTGCTGACCGAAAGGACTGTCATTCAAATGTGGATGATCATGATGTAGTACAAATTCAAAGATGCCAATCTTGTGGGCATTGAGCATGGTCACGCACACAAGTTCACAACGTAGACAGCAGTGCCGTAATGGCTTTCTTTAGGGGTCCCGGGCCCTTCCCTAGCTAGCTAATAGTTCATCTGCTTGCATCTGCATCTGCATGCATGGATATGTAGATATAAATGCAAATAATGTGGGACCATTTCTTCTTTCTTTTCATCAGTACTGCTACTGCCACATCCAGTACTAATATTGCACCAATATTATGTAATTCGAGGGTGCCCTTATTAGCTAGAGTTGTCCTTAGAATTGTGGGGGCATTGCATTGGTACCACTTAGAGGGAAACAAAATTGTTATTTGTAGGGCAGGGAGTTTTGTTCTTTGAGATCACCATGGAGGTCGATGTAGGCCCGAAGATATATTGTATTTGTTTCAGTTTCTTAATTTAGATTAGAGGTCTCTCTCCACAATGTTTGAATGTCTCAACAACTCACAAAAACTCATGTTGCTGGTCCACTACTACTTTGTATTTGATCTCTTTCTCTTTGATCACTCACTTACTAACCCCATGATTAATATATATATATATATATATATATATAGGTTAACACGTGTGACAAAGTCAATGAAGGAGGATGAGCCACGTACTCTTGCAACAACATTAGCAAAAAGCTGAGATGAAGATGGAATTTTTTACATTTAAAGGATGAGAGACGACAACACCAAGCAATTTATGTGTGCAGAACACGTGGAGGATATGACTAAAAAAAGTGTCGGAGACCATATATATATAGTTTTAATCATCCTAAATGCAAGCATCTTTGCTTTGAAGTGAATTAAAAGAAATAAATTAATAAAAGATGTCGACAGGCCCTAGCTAGCCAGCCAGCTCCAAACTTGAGTGGCTGGATTTGACATTTTTTTGTATAATATATAAATATATATATTTATATATATAGATAATATAAAAGTCTTTGACTCCCATTTCCATTTTGCTTTTGCTGTTTTGACTTTCTGGGCTTGGTTGGGTGATCTTCTTTTTAAGTGTTTTTGCAGTACTTAATTGAACAATCAACTAATAATGAGCGTGCGAGAGAGAAAGTTGGAAAAAGAAGTCCAAGAAGCCATGAAAACCAAGGACTTGGATGGCTAAGATAGATATATATAATACATAAATGTTGCTTCCATTTGATTCCTTTTTATGGTGGGGGTTTTGGAAAGGTCAAAATCCAAGATATATAGAGCATTAATGTGGATATTATTGCATATATATATATATATATATATATATATATATATATCGGCCATTCAGCAGCTTGATAATGATGAGAATAGGAACCCTACACCAATTGGCAATGGCCAGCTGATCAGTCAAACAATATATAGTGAGATGTTCAAAAACGCTGCTACCAATTATAAGCACAAAGACACTGATTTGGGTGCCTTAAAAAGCATCATTTGATCAGTCAATGAGTCCTGGTAATTTGTAATACGGAAAGCCTGCCTATTGGTAGATTATTCTTATATATATAAATATATATATATATATATATTTATAGAAGCTGCCAAAACAGCAAATACCTGATCTGTGGTTACGTTTCAAAAACAAAATGAACGACCTGATCTCTTTTCTTGGTTTATTTCGAGTGGTGTTTGTACAAAGAATTGGGCCAAATTATGCTGATTGTTTAAGGCCAATATTAGAGATCTTGGCCATGAATGCTAGAGGGTTATATATTATTATAAAATCACTACTTGCTCTAAAAGTTTAAGCGGGTTGACTAGACTCCCTTTCGATAAGTGGACTCAACATGTAGAATATTTAATTAAATTGAATAGAGTCATGTAGAGGCCAGTAAGATTCGAATTTAATATCTCTACTTTGATATTATGTAAAATCACCACTTATCTTAAAATTTTAAACTAATCTGAAGATAAATAGTGATTTGCAATTACACCAATACTTATAAGCAGTGCGTAACGGCCATGCAGTCAAAAGTTTCGTTAAGAATATGAACATCTAGAATTGTGTACGAGGGAACTCAGATCAGGGCAAAACGAACCTTCTTTCTCAAGACAAAATAAATTTAAGTTTCGTTAAATTGAAATAAAAAGTACGAGAGGAAGAAGGGTACAATAAATGAATTACCTAGATGCATGAGTGATCAATATTGTTTAATAAAAAACTTGAAAAATAAAAAGTAAATGGGCCAATATATAAGTTCTTCTAGTCTACGACCCAAGAATCCTATTCATTTTGATCCTAAGAAAGAAATGGATTGAGTCAGAATTTCTTCCATTTTCCCAAAATTTTAAACTAATCAAATTAAAAGATTATATATATATATATATATATATATATATATATATATATTTAATCATTTAATTAATTAATATTTCAACATTCTTTCTAAGTACAAGTGGGTCAGACTCTCCCACATGTACGTAATTTTGTTTAAGCGAAATAGGCCGTGTCATAATTAGTTTAAACTCTAATTAAGTTTCGCCCACCATTTCACTTACAAGTTATATATGTTAGACTCAGTTATCAAATAATTAGGGGTCTAACTCACAAGCCAAAGGGACTCTTAGAAAATAATTAAATGAATAAACTACTCTCTTCCGACCCATAAATCTTTTTTGGATAATTAATTACTTGAGTACATGATCCATAACTTGAGTTCATTCGTGAAGGAAAAGTCTACTCCATGTATGAGAAGTGTTCTATCACAAATTAATTGGTTAGATTTACTTCTTCTTACTAATTTAAACTATGCTTCAGTTTACATGTAACATTCCGAATTGTATATAAGAAGGCCGTGGTGAATGGAATTGGCACATTGCTTGAGAGACCAGGAGAAATTCTAACTCTTTATAATGATTTTAAGGGCTCCAATTGTTACATTGGTTAGTAATTTGGAAGTATAAGCCTAAATATGACCAGCTTTCCTTGAACCATTACGTTGCGTTCGTGGAGGATAGCATTGAAATTACCTAATTAGTTTAGCGACCAAGAACTACGAAAAACATATGAGAAGGCAAAAGCTAAGGGATCGAGAAAAGGTTGGAGTACAATGTGATAGATAGTATTCGAACTCAAAATTTCTTGTGCTATATCATGATCACAAAAATTTACCCAACTCATGCATGCATGTAGAGTTCTTTAATATCATCCATTAAAGTTTCTGCCAAATTATCTATATGATCAATAATATATTCTATAATCAGTTGCTAAAACTAATTAAAATCGTTCCAAGGCTTGTGAATTTGCAATTTAATCTCCCATTAATCTGAAATCAAGTGAAGAACTCCTCATATTCCAAACAATAATATATAATAAAAACAAGTTTTGTGAAGATAATTCATCATATGATCCTGTGAAGACTTGGGTGGGCCGAACCTCATGAGCTCTGTCCAATATTGTATTTGTCTTTGATCAGTTGGTTCCAGAAATGGGTTGGGTTAGGCTTGTGTGTGTGTCTATGTATATATGTGTGTTTTCCTCCCCCTTCGTTTTCATGAAAACCTATCATATATGTACAGGCCTACAATCAACCAATTATCAACAGTTAAAACTTGAGAAAGAAATTAAAAAATTTATCAATTTATCTTTTAAAATTATATATTTTTAACTTCAATTCAAAATGAATTTTCCACTCAGATCTTTGCCTATGTTTCGGTCTAAAAAATTGTAAAATCAAATTAACTTTAACAAAACTTCAAAAAAAAAAAAAAAAAAATTCTTATCAAAATTTTATCCCATCAAATTTTAATAGAGAAATATTTTAGTTAAAAGAGAAAGAAATATTTTATCCCACTCTGAATGATCAACCCAATCCCGAATATACCCGTTGGCTCTTACAAGATCAACTTAATTATCATCTCTGCTCTTAATTCCTCCTTGACCGATATAGTCCTCTCTCATGCGCTTGACTGCACTACCTCACGCCAAGTATGGACTACATTAAAAAGTCTCTATGCTGCCCAGTCCTCAACATATATGATACAAACTCAGTTTCAGCTTGCCACTTTTAAGAAGGGTTCTGAACCCATTTCTGAATACTATCACAAAGCAACTTCTCTTGCTGCATCTCTTGGAGTTGCTGACCATCCTCTATCTTCTTCTCAATGCTCCATCTATTTGTTGGTTGGCCTTGGCTCAGACTACGAGTTTGTGGTCATTGCTATTACCACACACCCAGATTCCCTTTCCTCTCATCAGATTTACAGTTATCTTTTTAACCATAAATCGCTTTTGAGCCACCAAACCCAATCGTTGCTTTTGGGTACTTATCTTGTAGCCCATGCAACAAGTCTGAGAGCAGCATTGCATTCCAACAGGAGTTGTAACTCCTTCTCATAAGGTGGAAGACATGGTCATGGGTGTGGGGGATTGCCTCCAAATTTTTTTTCTCCTCGACCAAATACACGGCCTTTATGCCAAGTTTGTTACAAACTTGGGCACACTGCCCACTCTTCATGCTCTACCACATCCCCCTTCTCCACTAGGATGTAGGTTTTATTTTTCAATCATTGATGATTTTTCTAAATATGTCTAGATGTTTCCTTGACAATCCAAATCAAATGTCTCTTCTATTTTCTTGGCTTTTCTGCACTATGTTAGTAACACTTTTTCTACTAATGTTGTTTCTGTGCAAACAGATTGTGGTGGAGAATTTCGTCCACTTCATCCTTTACTTAAATCTTTTGGCATTACTCATCATGTCACTTGTCCATATTCTCATGCCCAAAATGGTAGTGTTGAAAGATGCCACCGTCACATTGTTGAAATCGGATTGTCCCTTTTAGCCCATGCTTTCGTTCCTCATAAATACTGGGTTGAAGCTTTTCAAACTGCAGTTTTCCTAATCAATTGCATGCCTACACCAATCCTTCATAATTCATCTCCATTTCAAATATTATTTCAACAAAACCCGGACTGCAAATTTTTATGCATATTTGGTACAACTTGTTGGCCCAAATTAAGGCCCTTCAATCGCCACAAAATTGATTTTCGGTCTCAACTTTGTGTATTTATGGGCTATAGCCCAGATCATAAAGGCTACTCTTGTCTACACTTACCTAGGCTGTACTTATGTCTCTCGGGATGTTTTTGCTGAAACCGAATTCCCTTTTAAATCTACTTCATCTTCGCAGCCCAGACCTTCTCGTTCATATTTTCCTATGATAAGCCTAGCTCCTTCCTCTCAATTAGGCCCACTCCTTCCTAATCACTTAAGCCCACCAGCCCAACCCACTTCAGTCTCACCTTCCATGATTTCTAACCCTATCATTCCTGAGTCCCCTCTACGTGTTAACTCTCCTTTTGCGGCGTCTTCATCCTCTCAACTCGGGTCTCACACAAATCTTTTTTCCTCTCCTCCCTCAACAATCTTGTTACCTGCTTCATCTAATTTACCATCCACTCACAGTCATCCACTGCCCTCTAATCCGACCCCCTCACATCCTATGATCACACGGTTTAACTCAAACATCCACTGCCCTTTAATCCGATCTGACGACACTGTTCCTTGGCCAACTCCCAGGACTTCGCTTTCCCTCACCTCCTTTTCCTCCCTTTCTATTTCAGAGGAACCTTCCTCTTATACAAAGGCCTCTAAGCATCCGAAGTGGCGAGCAGCTAGGGTTGCCGAGTTCCAAGTTTTGCTTCAAAACCAAACTTGGGTTTTGGTCCCTTCCTCTTCAAATTTTAACATTATTGGTTCTAAATAGGTCTTAAAAACCAAGCGAAGGTCTGATGGCACTTTTGAGAGTCTCAAGGCACGCCTTGTGGCCAAGGATTTTTATCAACAACTCGGGCTTAACTACACTGAAACCTTCAGTCCTATAGTCAAGCCCATCACTATCCGTCTTATCTTTTCCCTTGCAGCTGCTTCCAAATGGTCGTTGCATCAATTGGGTATCCAGAATGTGTTTTTACACAGAGACCTTGAAGAAGATGTTTACATGCAACAACCACCCGGGTTCGTGAATCCTGATCTTCCTTCCCACATCTGTAAGTTGAAGAAATCTATCTCCGATTTGAAACAAGCCCCTTGGGCATGGTTTTCTAAACTCACTGAAAAATTAATTTCTCTTGGATTTCATGGTTCGAAATCTGATTGTCTCTATGTTTTAGTCTATGTCGATGATATTATTGTTACTCGTTTAAATAACTTGCTTATTTTTTACTTCATTGCTGCACTTGGGTCTTATTTTCCTGTCAAAGATCTTGGTGTTTTACACTATTTTTTGGGTATTGAGGTCACTCGGAATGCCAATGGTTTGTCTATTTCGCAATCAAAATATATCTCTAATTTGTTATTGCGCATCAATATGCATAGATCCAAGCCTGTCACGACACCTATGTCTTCCACTATTAAGCTCATTACACTCGAAGGTTCCTTTTTTGAGGATCCTCAACTTTATCTTAGTGTAGTGGGCAGCCTTCAATATCTGGCCTTTACTAGGCCAGAATCTCATTTGTTGTCAACAAAGTATGTCAGTTCATGCATTATTCACGGCTTCCACACTAGCAAACTGTAAAACGTATTCTTCGTTATCTCTATCTTACTCAACATTTTGGTCTCCATTTCAGTGCATCTTCTTCACTAACATTATCTGTTTTCTCTGATGCTGACTGGGCTGGTTATCCTGATGATCGTAAGTTCACTGGTGGTTTTTGTATTTGGTTCTCATCTTCTTTTTTAGGGCTCTAAGAAACAACTCACAATTGCTCAGTCTTCTACTGAAGCCAAATACAAAGTAGTCGCTAACACTGCTTGTGAACTTATTTGGCTACATTCTCTTTTGAAAGAACTTGGTATATTTTTTAAGGATCCACCTACTTTATGGTGTGACAATTTGGGTGCAACTTACTTAACTTTCAATCCTATTATGCATATTCGCATTAAGTATATTGAACTTGATTTCCAACTTGCAGATATTTTCACCAAGTCTTTATCCTCCGCTCACTTTATTCAATTATGATCAAGCCTCACAATTTTGCCTGTGGTACTTGAATCGCAGGGGACTATTAAGGCAATTGTGCTACCAGCTCAGCAAGAGAATAGTCTAGAAGAATATGGGCATACACTACTGGGTACTGCAAGTGGTCCCAAGGTTGTTTTTAAATTGCAAATGAAATTCTATGTAAATGTAATTTATGTTTTTATGCGATATACTGTATAAATAAGAATTATGAGTCATTGAGGACTTTTCACAAACACTTGCTTTATTATTTTCTTCTCAGTACTTATTAAAAGAGAGCTTGTAAAAAAAATTATGATTAATTATTAAAAAAATATAATTTATATAAAACTCGACTACTTGACTAATAGAAATTTGAATAATTTTGTATTTATTATTTTACTAAGAGTATATTACATATTAAAAATAATAAGAAGAAATCACGTTCTTAATCCTATGCATGTAACTAAATACTCATGAATATAATCATTGATATATGTGTATATATATATATATAAAGCTGTAAAAATAATAAATATATTTGCAAAAACTCAAGTTTCGATAGTTAAAATTATACAATATAAAAAAAATAAGTATTTTGTTTTTTTTTTTTTTTTTGAGAAACAACTTCTTCCATAGATAACAAGTTACAAGATTTGATGAAACACTGGAGTTTCCTCCATGTCTACTATGTAGTCTGAAACAGAAAGAGCCTGTTTAGCTAGATTATGAGCAACATAATTACCCTCCCTGTTTACATGTTTGACCAAACATATGTCCAGGTGGGCCATAGTTTCTAGAGTGTCACTGATGGCCATCCCGAAATAACTCATGTTGAGACTCTTGAGATTAAGATCATTAACCACTTGTTTGCAATCACCTTCGAGAATGACCTTCCTCATGCCCAGATCTAGTCCAAACTTGACTGCTATACCAGCTGCAATGGCCTCTGCTAGATTAGGATCAGGCATTAAATCTTGCTTTTTCCTCAAGGTTGCCAAAAAGTTACCATCTTCATCTCTAACTGCTACACCAATACCTATTTTACAGAGATGTTTATCTACAGCCACATCCCAGTTAACTTTACAAAAACCTTGGGGTGGACATTCCCATGAAGCTGTCCTAATGTTAGCTGCACAAACTTGATGTTCTAGGCTTGGATCAACTGAACACAAATCCGACTGCTGCTGCCTCACTCTATTTATCACTGCCTGGGGATGTATCAATACATTTCTAAAGACGAACTGATTCCTCCTCCACCAAAGATTCCAAAAGGATAAGGACAATTCTAGCATTTCTTGTTTATCTAACTTGTTGAACATGTCTTCAAAAATCTCAGTGAAATTAGTGTAAGAGCACTTACTCTTTTGAATCTTTGTTGAGAGTTTACTCAAAACATCATTGGCTGAAACACACCCCCACATGATATGCACAGTAGTTTCAGGCTCTATCAAGCACATTGGGCAGATTGGATTATCCAACACTTTCCTTTTGAACAGATTACACTTAGTGGGCAGTATTTCTCGACAAGCTCTCCAAAGAAAATTCTTTGCAGCTGGAGGTAAATGGAGCTTCCATAGCTTGGTCCACTTCTGATCTCTCTGCATAGTGATGAGAGAAGTCTGACCTCTTCTTTTGTCTTGCAATTCTCCTTGTAAATGATATGCACTTCTCACTGAAAAGGAACCATTTGCAGTGTTCCTCCAAATTAATTGGTCTTTTTGATTACTCTGGCTGATTGGTAATTGCTTGATAAGATCAGCCTCATTGTTGTGAAATACTTGCTGAAGTAAAGGCAGATTCCATTCCTTCCCATCTGGCTTGATTAAGACTTCCACTTTAGCATCTGTCCTCAGGGATTTGTTGCCACTTTGAGGTTTGTAAGTAGTTGGTTGTGGTAACCATGGATCTGACCAAATCCTCACTGTCTTCCCATTGCCTAATCTCCAATGAAGACCTTGTTGTAAAAGTTCTCTAGCTGAAAGAATACTTCTCCAAATGTAGGAAGGTCTGCTGCCCATTTTTGCTTGAAGAAAATCAGAGTTGGGAAAGTATTTTGTTAAAATTAAGTAACTTGTAAACAAGGTTTGAACCCACTTAAATAATAAAATCTACTTTTCGTGAACATAAAATATAACTCGTTAATCAGTTTGATTTCGACCTGCTTTCCAATAAAAGTTGAACAAACAAGCTGGTTTGATCACCCATTACTCATTTTTAAAGTCAAGTCGCTAATTAATTACACTCGGATACCTCTAATTACTAGGTGTAAAGTTCATTTTTCATCCATCTTAACTTCTAATTAGGGGCCAGCGATGGATGGGACGTTGGCAATGAAAAACTGTTGTAATTAATAATTAATTATCCTAATGAATGATGTAATTTATCCTTTTACTTACACACTCATGATTTTCCATTTGATTTTTGTCAATGTGTGCTGGTGGTGTTGCTAAACAAATCGAAAGCCAACCAACCAGTTAATTACCAAAATCTAAAAAGTAAAAAGTCCACCCCCATGTGAGGAGATTTTTTTTTTTTTTTTTATAACTGAAAACACCTTCATTCAAATACTTGGAAATAAAATTACAGCATAGAATCAGACCAAATAATTTGGGCAATACAATGAGGATAAGACCACCACCAAATCATCAAATCATCAAAATTCCATGCATACTTTGCCATCCCATGGGCTGCACCATTGCCTAACCGACCATTGTGCTGTAGAAAACAACTTGTAAATCGTTGCATAAGTTGCTTTATCTCCATTACCAGATTTCCATGAAGAGATCTTGAAACTTTGTCACTCTGGATTTCATTCACCATAAGCAAAGAATCGCTCTCGATAATGAGTTGTGATATTCCAAGAGGTAAGCAAAGCTGCAAACCGCGTAAAATTGCTAGCGCTTCAATTTCGATAGGATCATGAATCTCGTGTTCCTTCTTGCAAGCTGAGAAGATCACTTTGCCCTGATCATCCCTTAGTACAATTCCCACCCCAGCACTGCGTTGGTTTGCGAACACTGCCCCATCCACATTTAGCTTTAAGAACCCTAGATCGGGGGGCACCCATCGACAAACTTTCTTCTTTCCAAAAGAGTCAAGCGCTTGAATGTGGGATTTGTGAGACACCAAAGCATTCTCCATAGCCTGCATAGCACTAGTTACAACAGCTTCATGTAAAAACTGATTCCTTCTAAACCACATACCCCAAGCTATTAAGAATAACTTCTCCAATTCTCCATTGTTTCCTCCATTTTGTACTTGCATTGCAAGAGCAAGCAGATTTATGTGGGGAGCATCTGTGATGAGATCTGGAAATTGATCAGACCACACTTCTCTTACAGTTTTACACTTTAGCAAAGCGTGAGAAATATCTTCTTCCTCCTCATTGCACCACTTACACGTTGTCTCCTCAACAACTTTTCGAATTTTAAGGTTCAACAAGGTAGGTAAGCCATTTTTACAGGCTCGCCACGCAAATATTTTAACTCGATTTGGCACCTTCATCTTCCAAAGCTTTGGCTAAAATTGCCTTTACATTTGAGCTTCTGAGCATTCCCCGACCTGTTCGTCATGTTTAAGTGAATTGAAGAATCTGTAACCACTTTTGACACAATACATCCCATTCTTACTGTGTTCCCAAATTAGGCAATCTGCTGCATGTTCAGAACTTAACAGTATTTTGAAGATTTCTGTTGCTTGCTGTGCTGGAACTAGTCTTTGTATCTTCGCGACATTCCACCATTTTGTTTCACTATCGATTAAGCAGTTGACTGTATCACTTTGACGAGCCAAAGCAATTCCTGCCGGTCTTGGAATAAGTTTATGTTGAGGCAACCAATAGTCTGTCCAAATATTGATGGACTTACCATCACCCACTCTCCAACGGTAACCTTTCAACAATTGTTCTTTTGCCTCCCAAATTTCTCGCCAAACATATGAAGGATTTGCACCTAATCTGGCTTCTTGGAAGCTGATCTTTTGGAAGTACTTAGCTTTGAAAAGCCTGTGTAACAAAGACTCTTCTTCAGTCATAATTCTCCAACTTTGCTTTGCAATGAGTGCCAAGTTAAAAGTCTGCAAATTTTTGAAACCCATTTCACCATCTCTTTTAGTCTCACACATTTTTTTCCAGCTTAGCCATCGAATTTTCCTTTCTTCTTTCTGTTGTCCCCACCAGAAATTAGCCATCATACTTTCCAACTCAGTGCATAAAGTAGAAGGCAATTTGAAGCAGCTCATAGTATAGGTAGGAATAGAAAGAGCAACAGCTTTAATCAAAACTTCCTTACCTCCTTGAGAGAGTAATTTTTCCTTCCAACCTTGCATTTTTGTCCACACTTTATGTTTCAAGTCTAGAAATGTCTTTTTCTTCTCTCGTCCAACCATAGGTGGAAGACCCAGGTATCTCTCATATTGCTGATGACTTTGAACCCCCCAGAATCTGAGCAGCTCTTGTTTTTGAACTTGAGACACATTCTTACTGAAAACCATGGAAGTTTTCTCTTTGTTCACTTTCTGACCTGAAGCCTGCTCATAGAGTTGTAGTAAATGTGAAATATGTAAATTAGTCACCACATTAGCCCTGCAAAAAAGAACACTATCATCGGCAAAGAGAAGGTGGTTTAATCTCGCGGCTCCTCTGCATATGCTTAATCCTTCAATTTGCTTTGTCCTCTCAGCTTTGTTTAAAAGAGATATCAACCCTTCCGTGCATAGCAAAAAAAGATAAGGGGAAATGGGATCTCCTTGTCTCAATCCTCGTGAGGGGGAAGTATTGGGCCTTTAGGTTCACCATTTACTAAAACTGAAAAAGAGACAAATTGGACACACTGCATCACCAACTGTACCCAGTGAACATTGAAACCCATCTTTAACATCACCTTCTCGAGAAACCTCCACTCAACTCTATCATAAGCCTTACTCATATCTAGCTTCAATGACATATATCCTTTTTGGCCTTTCCTCTTTTGCTTCAAGAAATGAACCATCTCATAGGCAACCAATACATTATCAGTAATAAGTCGACCAGGAACAAAGGCTGATTGAGTAGGTGAAATAACCTTTGACAAAATACCTTTAAGACGATTTGCAATCACTTTTGATATTACCTTGTAAACAACATTGCATAAACTGATGGGTCTATAATCTGAGACTTCCTCTGGCTTTTTCTTTTTAGGGATCAAGGTAATAAAAGTATGATTAAGCTCAGCTGGAAAGTACCTGGAATTGAGTGCCTTTAGAACTGCTTCAGTAACATCCATTCCCACAACATCCCAGAATTTTTGATAGAATAGAGGAACCATACCATCTGGACCTGGCGCTTTGATGGGATTCATTTGAAACAGTGCCGCCTTTACCTCTTCTGCAGTATAAACTCTAGTTAATGAATTATTCATGTCTTGGCTAATTTTTCCTGAAAGGTCTTCCAAAAAATCTATATGGCCTGGTGGATCTGAGGACTGAAACAGGGTTGCAAAATATTCAACTATAATAGCATCCCTATTATCTCCAATTTGCCAAGCACCAGCAGAATCCCTAATTCCCTTGATCAGGTTCTTTTGTCGTCGTTGAGAAGCTCGACTATGGAAGAACTTTGTATTTTGATCCCCTCCTTGTAACCACATGATTTTTGCTCTCTGTTGCCACATCAATTCATCTCTTTCTAACCACTTTTGTAGTTCAGATCTGGCTTCTTTGTGCTTATCTCGCATTTGACAGCATGGATCCATCTGTAACAATCGTTGTAAACTCAATCTAGCTTTCTCAATATTTTTTTTCACATGGCCAAAACAATTCTTGTTCCAAACTGAAAGTTTTTCCCCACAAAGCTATATTTGTTTCATAATGGTGGTCATATCCCGAGTACCAGACGACCCTATCCATACTTGCTCAATTACCTTTCTGCACTCAGGTTCATCCACCCACATGGCTTCAAACCTGAATAACTTCTTAATACAATCATTCCTGCTATTGCCTTGCTGCTTGAGGATTATGGGCACATGGTCAGAGTAGGGAGCCATACAATGATAAACTTCAGCCATAGGATTTAGCCACTTCCACGGCATATTAGCGAAGAATCGATCAAGCCGTTCACAAACACTATGCTGCATTTCCCTCCCATTCCACCAAGTGAACGGATGGCCATTGAACCCCAAGTCTTGCATCTCACAATCATCTACCATCTGTCGAAAAGCCATCATTTGTTTCTCTGCTCGAACTTTACCTCCATGTTTCTCTTTGTTACATAAAATTTCATTAAAATCCCCCATCATCACCCATCCTTTTCCTGCATCAACTGGTAGAGAACTAAGCAAGTCCCATATTTCCTGTCGACGTGCCGTCTCAGGATGACCATAAACCCCCGTCAAAAACCAACTAGCTTCATCATGATCACTACTCACAACATTAGCAACCAAAGCATGAATATGATATTTAGAATAATTAAGAATGGTAAGTTGGAGGTTTTTATTCCAAAACAAAGCTAAACCCCCACTCCTACCTTCACTACTCACAGCCAAACAATAATCAAAACCCAAACTATACTTGAACTTCTCCATAACATTCGCTTGTAAACGAGTTTCTTGAAGAAATAAAATATCAGGACCTTCTCTTCGGATTAAATCACGAAGCGCTCTAATTCCCAGCGGGTTCCCAAGCCCACGGGAATTCCAACTTAGAAGAATCATTGCTTCCGGCAGGGCTATTGAACAGCCTCTGCCGATCTCATAAAATTACGCAACACTCTAGTATCCTCATCCATTGCAACAACCGAGCCATTCAAATTAACCTTACATTTTTTCCCCGGTTTTGGATCAAACGGGCCAATGATCTCTTTATTCCAATTTCGTTTCTTTCTCAGAATCACACTTGGTGGGACAGAAAAATTACCTTGATCATGTGATCGCTTTTTCCCTTTAGCTCTCGGTAGTGGGCCAGGAATTATCAGCGGAATTGAAACTTGAGTTGTCGGGATTGGTATCTCGATGTTACAGGCAGGATAAGTTTGAGTGGAGTCTTGTAAACTTTGTCTAGTGCTATGGTCCACCGCAATGTCCGTTGCAATGAGCATACCCAGCTATCCCTCATCTGCTTTTTTATTATCAACAAGTGGCTGCTCGAGAGGAATATTGCTAGCTTTAATTATTATAGCCGCTTGCTTTTCATCATTCCTTGCCTTTATCTTTGTCCCACGTAGGCCCTCACTGCTGTTCTGATGTTGTGTAGTTACTGTAGCGTCACCATCCCCGCAAGCTCCAGCCGTACCTTCGCAAGGAAGCACGCCAACTCCCTGATTCTCAGTTAGTACAGAGCTCATACCTTCCTCAAGCCGTTCATTTTGAATTTTGCATGTCTCCGAAGACATAGGAATCGAGAGGCTCCCCGTCAGGACCCTGAGCAGACCAACCTGACCAGTATCACCCTCCTCTCCCGTAGTATAACTTCCACCAACCTGACCAGACCAGCAGCTAGTCTCCTTATTCTCCACCATAAAAGTATGACGTCTTCTACCTCCGAAATCAGCCCGTAACCAACTGCCAAATTGAGTGGGTGACTCCCTGTTTTCGTTCGGACATGTCTCTGAGGAATGCAGAATTCGGCCACAGTAGAAGCAAAAACGAGGAGCTTCTCATATTTAATTGGGATCCAGTATTTCTCACCCTGCAGTGTAATGAATCTCCCACGGGCTAACGGCTTGTAAAGATCCAGTTTAATCTTAACTCTCAAAAAACATCCCCACCCAATCTCATCATCCTCAATGTCCACATCTTCAACAGCCCCCAGTGTAGCACCCAGTTGAAAACCAGAATCCCGATTCATTCCAACCAAGGGCATATTATGGAACTGAACCCAAAAGGATGTAGATTCGAACTTCATTTTACTTGGTTGAATAAAACCTTGAAACTCATCTATTACCAACAAATTCCCATCGAAAGACCACGGTCTACCATCAAGAATTCTATGTTTGTTAGCATGAGTCTCGAACGTGAGAATAAACACATTTATACTGACCTCTTTAAATTTTGCAGGTTTGCTTAACCTCCATATTTTCCTCATCATATTCTCCACAACGTTGCTGTTAAGATGGCGTTCAGAACATATCTTCCCAATGAGACAACGCTCTCCTTTCTTTCGGGCCTCTGATACAGCATCATTGTTTAAAATAAGTTCACGTTCCTCTTCTTTACTCAAACGCAGATTCCTCCACATCTCCTGCAAATTCTCCATCACAAGCAGATAATTTCACAAACTATCATAAAAAAACCACCTCTGTTGCTTGAAACAGCACCAGAAGGGAGTAATTAAGTTTGGGACCATCATTAATAAAAAAATTCACTTTTTTATGAGGACTTTTAATACGTTTTTTCAAAATGTACAGGTGAATCTTACAAACCCTAGACTGTATACCCCTCGTTGATCTCTAGAGAGGCATACATCCAGGAGTAAGTCTTGTCTTTTTCCAAATCCTCAAAAGGAAATATTCTAGTCATAAAAGGATTATACAAAAGTAATCTCATAAAATGATGTAGCTTGATGTGATTCGTCAAATTGTAAAATTATTTTTATAATAAAATAAATCTAGCAGATCAGATGAAACTATATTAGTTTGTGAGATTATTTTAGTTATGTATTTTTTTTTTGGATGTAATAGTACTCTTTTCCAAATAGAACCACAAGCATCTAGATCCTGACACTTAGCAATCATAAAATATAATGTCGTTACACTATACACTATCTAGATTTTACATGACATAATTTAATTTGTAAGATTTAAAATTTAAAACTTATCTAATCAAATTATGCCACGTTGATAGCATGGTGTAAAAGCCTTAGAATAGAGATATTCTAACTTTGACCTGCCAAGAGTCTTTGCCGCTCTTAGGAAAGATGAGTTTCCTCTCCTCTTCCAGTAGTCTTTGCCTTTATGTTTCCTACCTAACCCATACCTAAATCTTCCTACCTTCCATTCCCACCAATCCTAGCTATTCACCAACCTTTGTTTCATCATCATGTCAACAGACACTCAAGGAATCGATCTTCTCTTTGAGCAAACTAAAGCCTTGACTTGGGAGGATATCATACTGGTCCCAGCTTCAGAACATGCAGCAAAGATATCCAACCAAGCCCTTATAGGTAAGTTAGCTTCTTCCAAAGCCCTCAATAAACATATCTTCCATACTACCATCCGTGTGGTATGGAGTTTTATACTAGGCTTAAACATTGAAGACTTGGGAACAAACACTTTCCTTTTCACATTTCTCTTAAGTGTAGAAAAAAATAGAATATTCCATCAAAGACCATGGAACTTTAAGGGATATCATATGGTCCTTAAGAAATGGCCCCCAGGTCTTAGTATTCAAGAAATAGATCTTTCCTTTCTTGCATTTTGGATCCATATATGCGGACTTCCTTTGGAAATGATGACTGTTGATAATGCAATAGAGATTGGTAAGGTTTTGGGTAAGCTGATAGAAATCGATTATACCTCTCTTCCGGAGAACAGTGTTAAGCCATTCTTACACATTTGGGTTGAAATCAATACGAACAAACCACTCTTTGAAGGCTTTAACCTAACTAGAATCAACAGGAAGCCCGCAAAAATAAGCTTCAGATATGAAAGACTATCTGAGTTTTGTTATGGATGTGGTTGTCTGGGACATCTTCAACAAGCTTGCCCAATATATACTAGTTCATCAGATGATCCTTGGTTTGGACACTGGATGCGGGTCGAAAGTCCAAATTCTCGCTGTTCATATTTCGGGATGCCAAGGACTGAAAAATCCCTAAAAGACCAACTTCAATCATCTCTCTACATTGAAAAACTGCTTCCTAACCTTTGTCCCTTACCTTCAGTGAAAATAAAGGAGGCAAATGCTGAACTTGCAATGATAGCCACAAAGAAAAATAATTCGGTAGAGCACTTGGGGAAGGGTAAAGCAGTCATTATCAGCACTGAAAATGGTAAACAAAAGGAATTCTGCATCAAACAACTTTTCTCTGGTACTTCTGTTAAGAGCTCGACTAGCAAAGAAGATGACACTGCTCATTTATCTGAAGTTCAAACCCCCTTTCCAAATAGCATGGGTCCAAGAGTAGACGTGGTACTACCACGTGGCAATCTCTTAAGCAATTAGCAAACAAGTTTGTCGGTGGCATTCAATGATACTACTAATCTGGTTCCCAAATCCCCCACAACCATGCCAGTAGACGTAAGTATGCCATCAACTCATGTTTCCTTTTCAGACTTATCAAAAGCAGATGTGCATCCAGGTCCCTTTGAAGTCAACTTATCTCCAAAAGTTCAACCCATTGAATTAATGAGCCCAACCCCAATCAAGCCTGCACCCAACCCATCCTTCCTAAACCAAATCATAGCACAACTCCGAAACAGCAGCAACCCAACACTCGATGATCTCTCAAAGCCCAATCACAACTTGTCCCTTCTTGTGAGCCCCTCAGGTAGAGCATGTATAGAGTTATACATTCCAGCTTGGCCCATCATCTTCTCATAACCAATTACGTCCTAACTGATTTCAACCCACCCAATCTGAATTTTCTTTGCAAACCCTAAAACAGGATTTCATGACCTCAGTGTTCACCGTCCTTTTATCCTCACC
This sequence comes from Cyclocarya paliurus, assembly GCA_029856935.1. Taxonomy (NCBI): domain Eukaryota; kingdom Viridiplantae; phylum Streptophyta; class Magnoliopsida; order Fagales; family Juglandaceae; genus Cyclocarya; species Cyclocarya paliurus. Next base: position 34,527,851 of record CM056947.1, on the reverse strand, counting down.
AGCTAAGTCATTTGAGTCAACACGCAAAAGGAAACTCATCAATGAGAAGAATCCTGACCCCCATCCCCGCACAAAAAAGTCCTACTTTCTTCAATTATCACAATAGAAGAACCTGGAAGCGGCACTAAGCAGTTTGATGGAAGTAGACTTGATGCAGAATAGATCACTGGCAACCAAAAGATTGATAACAGTATCTTCGAAGATGGAAGAGAAAGGAATCAGAATGAACAATCCACACCAACCTAAAAAATTCAAAGTGAAAAGCAGCCAAGAAGGAGTAAGAGGAATGTCCGAAATAACACTCGCTATGCTCCGTACCAGTGACAAGATTTGAAAGCATCGGGTAACAAAATTTAGACTCAAACCATGAATCTCTTTCCCATAAATCCAATGACTGGAGAGGTAGGGTCTTCACTGCCAAAAAAAATTTCCATGAGGTTTCTTGCATGGAATTGCCGAGGTATTGCCCAACCTCATGCAATTAGATCTCTTAGGGCAAATATCAGAGTCTATAATCTTGAGGTTGTTTTTCTGTTTGAAACACTTTTATCTCCTAGTGAGAATGCTTGTATTGTAAATATGTTGGGTTTCTCTTGTTTTGTTCACTCCCCACCTACTGGTAAATGGGAAGGACTTTTGTTGATGTATCGTCCTGGCTTCGATACGGAACATGTGAATATCTCTAGTAATATAATGTCTATGTTGGTCTACTCGGATCTTGTTCATATGCCTTGGCTGTTAAATCTTGTGTATTGTCTTGCCCCTCTCCATAGAAAACAACATTTTTGGTCGAGTCCTTCCTTGGTCACTAGTGACTTTAATTCCATACTTTTCCAATTTGAAAAGCTAGGGGGTAAGCTTTTTTCTCAATCTTCTAAGTTGAAAGGTCTTCCTTTTTTCATGAACAGATTTGGATTTATTGATATTGGGTTTAATGGCCCTAAATATACTTGGTCTAATAATAAGGAGGGCCATAATCTCATTAAAGAAAGATTGGATAAAGGGGTTGCAAATTTGCCATGGCCAGACTTATTTCCTCAAGTTTACATTAAAACTCTTACCTGAGTATCCTCTGATCATGCCCCAATTATTCTGGACACCTCTGATAGAATTAGACCTCCCAAAGCTTTTAAATTTGAAGAATTTTGGTTGAGAGATCCTTCTATTTTTGGTACTATCAAACAAGCCTGGAACTCCACCTCCATCAGAGGAACTCCATCTTTCATTCTCTCAAAAAAGCTCAACCAAACAAAAAAATGCCTTCGTGACTGGAACATCAAAAACTTTGGTCACATTCAGACTCAAATAAAAAATCTGTCTGAAATTCTCTCTTCAATCCAGAGTCAACAAACTGTTCCTGATTCTAACTCTCTAGAAATTGACTTGCAATCAAATCTAGATGAACTCCTTTACAGGGAAGAATATTTATGGTGCCAAAAATCCAGAATCTCTTAGTTAACTACAACAAACTTGAACGCTAAATTTTTCCATGCTTCTACCATGATTAGACGTAGAAGTAATAATATTGATTGTCTCAAAATTGGCAAAAATCAATGGTCTTCAGATACCTCCATCATATCTGCAAAAATTCTTGACCATTTTAAGAGTATTTTCACCACTTCCAATCCTATTTCCTCGGTACATCTTGATCAGCTTTTCCCAAGGAAAGTAACGGACAATGAAAATACTTTCCTCTGTAGAATCCTGTCTGATGAGGAAATTCACCAGGTTGTCAAAAATCTTCCTTCCTCAAAAGCTCCTGGCCCTGACGGTTTCACTGGTCTTTTCTATAAAAAAATTATGGGAGATCATCAAGTTTGATCTTTTAGCTGCGGTAAAGAGCTTCTTTTTATCATGGTAAACTTTTCAAAGAGCTAAATTACTCCAATTTGGTTTTGATCCTCAAGGTGAAAAATCTGAATGATGTCAATCAATTTAGACCTATTAGTCTTTCAAATATTTGCTATAAAATTATAGCAAAAATTCTTGCTAATAGGCTTAAAACTATCTTGCCTCATATCATTTCCCCTTCTCAATCGGCATTCCTATCTAATAGACTCATTCAAGAAAACACCATTCTAGCCCAAGAGATTTTTCATCTTATGAAGAAATGTAGGGACCAGAGCTTCCACAATGGCCATTAAAATTGATATGGCCAAAGCATTTGACTCAATGGAATGGTCATTCATCTTAGATGTTCTTCTTAAATTTGGATTTAACTCTCTATGGATATACTGGATCAAAGAATGTATTTCAACTGTATCCTACTCTATAATCATTAATGGCTCACCATTTGGTTTCTTCAAAACTATAAGAGTTTTAAGACTAGGAGATCCCCTATCTCATTTTCTTTTCATTCTAGGAACTGAAGTGCTTTCTAGACTCATTTTCCAAAAGGAAAGCCTTAGCTGCCTTAAAGGTATAAAATTGTCCAGAGGGGGCCCTTCCATCTCGCATTTACTCTTTGCCGATGATCTCTTCTTATTTAGGTCAGCAAACAATCAAACTGCCCAAACCTTTGCAGAGTGTCTAGACACCTATAATTCCTAGTCAGGTCAAAATATCAATCAACAAAAATCCTCCATCCATTTTAGTGCTCAGATTAACCTTGATTCTATTAATGCAATCAAATCTTACTTTGATTTTAGAGTCTCTCCTCCAAACTCTAAATACTTAGGACTGCCTCTCTCAAATGGTGTTGATAAGAAAAAATTCCTCTTTGACCTTCTCGAAAAAATTCATGAAAAGCTTCAAGGTTGGAAGTCAAAAATCTTATCTCAAGCCTCAAAAACTGCTCTGATCAGGTCGGTAGCTAACTCAATCCCCTCTTATGTTATGTCCACCATGCTTCTGCCTAAGAATATGGCAAACAAAAATGAAAAAATCGATTCCCTTATAAGAAGATTTTGGTGGGGGTTGAAGACAATCAGGAAAAGAAAAAAATTTACCCCGAAAGCTTGGAAAACTATTTGTTTACCAAAATCTATGGGTGGTCTTGGTTTGAAACATACACCAACTTTCAACTCTGCCCTCATATCCAAATATGCTTGGCTTTTCCTCAATAATACCCTCAGTTTGTGGAAAGAAGTACTCTTAAAGAAATGTATGGGGTCTTATACTTTCTTAAATGTTCGTTCCCCCAAAGGCCACGGATTCAAGTATTTGGAAAAGTTTACTAAAGCAGAGGGATTTTATTCGATGAAGTACCTGTTTTCAGATCAACAATGGAATTTCCACAAGAGTGTGGAGTGATCATTGGATCCCAACTCTCCCTTTCTGTCTGCCACTACCCCATCCTCATAATTCAATTATGGATCACTCAATGACTATTTCTGAGCTCACCTTAGAAGAACCCAGGCGATGGAACACCCTTCTTTTAGATACTCTTTTCTCTGAAAATACCTCTATAGAGATTCAAATAATTCTCCTAGCCAATCAAACTTTTCAGTTCCTACTCAATAAGACCATTTGGCTAAACCATGCATCTTGGAAATTCTCTGTAAAATCAGCCTATGCTGCTATGGTCTATGAAACTGGTATCTCTTCTAACAATAGCCTGTCTATTATCTGGAAGAATCTATGGAAGATGAAACTATAGGATAGATTGAAAATGTTCCTCTGGAAAATAATTCATGACATTCTTCCCACAAAGACAAATCTTAGCAAAGTTATCCCCTTTGAGGAAGAGCAAATTAGATGTCTCTTGTGCAGAACTGAACCTGAAAATCTCACCCATCTTTTCCTAAATTGCATATTCTCTAAAGTGCTATGGAGAAAATCCAAATGGCCGATTGACACTTCCTACTTTGCAAGTCAACCTATTCAAAATTGGATTAATAAGATTATTAATCCAAATCCGAATTTGAAGATACCAAAAGAAGAGCACAGAGAATTCCAGACCTTTGCTAGTATCGCTATGGACAACCTATGGTTCACAAGAAATAAACTGGAACATGACCAAGCAAATCCATCGATATCTACCTATTTGGAATCAGTCCAAAGGACCTTCAAACAGCATATAAGAGCATGGGTAGCGATAGAAAACCAGCTTGAAGAAAATGTAGAGAGATTACCGGATAGCTACCATCTCCTTACTTTTGATGTTGCTAATAGACAACATGGATCTATTCTTGCAACTCTTCACTGGGGAGCCAATGAGGAACTATTATTTGCAAAATTGAACCTCATCAGAAACGTTAGCTCAAATGTTGGTGAAACATCTGCAGCTTTAATGGCTATAAAAGAAGCGGAAAGACTCAAACTGGAAAAGATAATTCTTGAAGGTGATTCGGAAGTTATTATCCAAGCAATCTCTAATTCCTCTTCAACCCAAGAATGGATCATGAGCCCAATCATTAATGACATCCAATACCATCTTGACTCATTCAAGGAATGGAAGGTGAAAAAAATTTATCGATCAAAAAATCAATGTGTGCACAACTTAGCGCGATGGGAAGTGGAAACGCAAGCCTTTGACAATATTCCTCTAATCCAAATTCCACCAACATTGCTACTATTCCATAGTGAGAAGGATCCTCTCAACAATATTGTATTGTATTAAATTTACTGCTTTCCGAACAATATGGTATTGTAAGTATTATTTTCATTAATGTTATGCTACTTGCTTGAAAGAAAAAAAAGAAAAAAAAAAAGAATAGAGATATTCTAAAATATATTCATAAAGTTGTACGTGCTTGCTTGTAATCTGATTATAGTCTCCCATAACATAAATTAATGTGCAATGAAGTTTAAGATTCATTTTTATATATTTATAAACGGTCCTTGTATAGTGCCGCCCAGTTCTTACTGTCGGCCGTGCTCCTAGTGCAAACTTGTTTTTTTAAAAAAGAAAAATATTTTTTAAACATCTTAAATGTTTTTTTTTTAAATAAACAAAATTTTTAATAATAATCTTTTAAAACATTTTAAAAAATAAAATGTATTAATGGCCCTCTAGTAGGGGTGGGCAGCGCCCGCTGCCCCGCCCCGCTTCCGCCCCGCCCCCGCACGGGCGGGCGGGCTACCCCGCTCCGCACATGCGGAGGCGGGGTCCCCCGCCCCGCATGGAGAAGGATCAGCGGGGGCGGGGGCGGGATGACCCCAGCGGGGCCCCGCCCCGCCCCCCGCTCCGCACTGCATATATAAATTATTTTTTTATATATTTATATATATAAATATATTATATATAGATATATACAATTTATTAAAGACTTAAAATTGTATTCAAGTCATTGGATTGCCTTGGCCTCCTAAGCCAACATTTATATAGGAGGCCAAGGCAATACAATAGTCATCCTTGAGCAATGTGGGACTTACTACTAAGTCCCACATTGCTCAAGGATGACTATTGTATTGTCTTGACCTCCTATATAAAGGTTGGCCTAGGAGGTCAAGACAATCCAAAATCTAACTCTAATGAGTTTAAGATTTTTTTATATTTATAAATTTTAATTTATTATTTAAATTATATTATAATTTGAGTCTAAAAAAATATTTTTAGACTAATTTTTTTTTTTAAAACACAAGGGTTGGGCTAGGCGGGGGGCGGGGCGGATGGGGGGTTTTCCCCCGCCCCCCGCTAGCGGAGCGGGGGACCCTGCCCCCGCCTCACGGGGACGGGGGACGGGGGGAAACCCCCATCACCCGCATGGTGCGGGGCGGGGTGCGGGGGAGGGTACCCCCCGCCCCGCACCATGCGGGTATCACCCCTACCCTCTAGGCCAAGGGCAAACTAGCATTTTCTATTCCTAAAATATTAATGGTCCCCTCACGTACGGTAATTTGACAAGTTTTATATAATATCCACGAGTTATTTTTCGGAATCAAAATTTATTTCATTTTAAAAAAATAATTAGGTATTAGTCCATTGATATTTTAATTTTCTTTGCTAAGTATTAAATTCATTTACCACAAGAAACTATGAATAACACAGAAGATATATAAAAGCAAGGCAAGACGCGCGTGTACACGATGTAGAGCACTACACAACCAACATAATAAATATATTTTTAAATTTTATATATAATATTTGATATTATTAAATACTCAATAAATATTATATAAATTTATATCTTAAAAATTTGAACAGAAACTTTAAAAAATCTAAATTTAACGAGATGCATGCATGGTCATGTATTTCTTTTTCTAAATATACTATGTCCTAAAACTCGACTCTTAATTATAATAATTACACTTACATATATAAATATAATATATTTATATATATATATATATATATATATATATATATATATTTATATATTACTTCTGCGCCATTTGGTATTATATTGTTGGAGATAAAAATGAAACATCTTCTTCATCTTTATCAACTTCTTACTTTATGATTTTACCTTTAGATACGTACGTTAGTATCCTTAGTAATGTTTCTACTTGAACTCCAAAAATTAAAAAACCTTTGATTTTATGAGAATAGGCAAAGTTCCAAAATAGACAGGTCAACACTCTTTATAAAACTAATCTTAAGTTCTACTTGCCTATCATTAATTTCCAAAAGAAATAAATTAAATAACTAAATAGTGTAAGATGACTTTTGCTTTTCGAGTTTTTGACGTGACCACGAGAAAACACATGAAAAACCCAAAAAACATGCCATGCATGCCGACTTAACTTGTACTTTGAGTGATCCATGCACTTGTATTACACTGATACGTTTTGTTCATCCTAAGAAAATTAGCATAGGCTAGGCCGTAGCCTCAAAGCCTGAATATTTTAATTATACCTTTTAAAAATATTAGGTTCTTAAATTAAGTTCTACCAATGCACATTTTTTATCTAGAGTTAATTTGTTATTATGAAATTATCATTTATCTCAAAATATGAAGCCAGCGGATGGAAATTAGATGTAGATCATTTAATCACATTTATATTTGTCTCATTAATAAGTTAGTCCAAAAGGAGGAATATTTAATTAATAGAATCAAATGTAGAGTTAGGATCTGAATTCAGAATCTTTGCTCTGATTTAAACTTTTGAAACAAGTAGTGATGTAATCAATCACGTAGGCTTGTGCGCAAAATAATACACAAAGAAATATGTAAAAGTGACTGTACATAAAATTTTTTTAATTTAATTTAAAATAAAAAATTTAAAATTTAAATCTTACAAATTAAATCTTGTTATTTAAATAAATAACTCTACTTTCCATTGTCAATTACCTTTATCTATCAAAATTGGATCAAGGTCTCAAGTGGGATCGAGAAAAAAAAATTCACAAAGTTAGCCTACAAAACTTATTGCTCAATTAATACTTTGCAAAATATTTATATTAGCAATAATAATTAATAATGTAATGCTCACATTGTATATCGGTCTTTTTCTCACTGAAATTCTCAAGTTTAAATAAAGATTTGAGTTATTTTTCCATCAAAACACACGTTAACAAGATTTACATAAAAAAAGCACCAAAAGATGAAATTATCCATTCATATATTGTGAAATCTTATAGTTTCAAAGCAAGTGTAATTTAGGCCAGCTAGTTTGGATACTGACTATTTTCACTATTATTTATTTTTCACCTACTTTACATTACTATTCACAAAATATTAAAATCGTCTAACTATCTAAAAGCAATCTTAATTCTTTAAGGAATGAAATGATCAAATAGTGTTAAGAAAAAAACTTAAATCAACATATATTACGTATAGATACACACCTTATGAGGAAAACTAGCAGTGAACAGAAACACAAAAATAAAAACCCAGAAATAACTGAAGTGCAGCGGCGGCAGAGACTCACTCGAGGAGGAACCACGCGGCAGCGTGCGACGGTTGGACTGGGTAGGTAGTGGCGGCACGGCTGGAGAGCAGGCGTGCGGCAGAGATGACGTCAAGCTGGGCTGAGCACGAGAGAAAGAGAGGGAGAGGTGAGCGAGAGAGAGGGCGAAGAGAAAGGAGAGAGTAAACCGAGAGGGATACTCACCGTGAGGGGTTGCTATGGCCTTAGGTGGCCTGTGGGTGTCCGGCATCCTTTTTCGTGCGGGTGGTGACAGCTTGGAGCGGTTGGTGCGGTGCGGTGGTTCGGTAGGTAGGATCTCTATTTCGGATGGCTAAAAACAGAGGAGTTCGTGGCTTGCAAAGGAGGCTATAGGAGGTGTTGGGCGGCGGCTTCGTGTGGCTGGGCACGGTGGTGAGGTCTGGATGGTGAAACAAGGGCTGGTTTTTGCTATGTTTTTAGTTTGTAAAACAGGGGCTTCGGTTGACAGTGGACCAGTGGTGGTTGTTGTATGTTGATGGCTCTTGGTGCAAAGTTGCCGGTTGTTACTGGGGCTGAGCAGTGCTTTGCAGGGAGAGTCTCACAGTGGCAGCGTCGTGGTGTGGGGCGGGGGTTTAAGTTGTGGGCTTGGTGGCTTGGTGTTGTGTATTCGGGTGGCTCCAGACGAGATGAACACTAAGCTGTTGTTGCTCTGTTTTCGAGAGCTAAAACAGGGGCCTCTCATGGTGGTCATGCGGGAGCTGGCGGCTTGGTGCAGGGTGGCAACGGTTTCGCGTGTGCTGGGTTGGTAATGAAGACACAAAGAGAGCTAGCTCTGTGGGTGGCTGGGTTGTGGTTCGACGTGGAGGAAGCAGATGTTCTAATTTGACCTACAAGAACAGGGTGGTTTTCAGTTCTTTGTCTCTCGGTTGAGGTGGTAGCCGAGGTTCACAATGGAGGGTGGATGCTCAGAGGAGTTTGGATGGCTGAGGGTGTGAACAGAGGGCAGCGGGACTTATTCTAGGGTTGAGGATGCTTAACATATTTATAAGTTATAAGTAGAAAATAGATAAAACCTAAAGCAAATGGAAGGGGGACTTTGCATGAAAAAGTAAAAATGGACGTGAAACCGTGCAATGAGTCTAGAATTGTTCCACGGACCTGGGCTCTTAAGCCAAAAAAATATGATCGGCTCACGTTTTGATGAAGTATGGGATTAATGCATGGGCTTTTTTCTTAAGTTTTGGGCCTCGGCTCAATCTAAAAAAAATATACTTGTCCCATAAATTTTCTGGATAAAAATCTACTTTATCCATTAAAAGATTTTAAAACCCAATTATCAAACTCATTGAAATAAATATATTCTGCTGAAAATATCTTATGCCCAACTCTCTTCCAAAAAAATAAAATTTACTTGCAAATCTCAAATGACCTTTTCATAACTATAAACTCAAAAATTTGCAAAGTGGGCTTGGCTGGACCCAGGTGTTACAAGGCTAGCCCGTTTAACCTCACCGCTTGGCAAATTCATTAATTTTTTTTTTAATTTTTTAATTTATATTTATTTATTATTTTCAAACATTTTTAAAAAATATAAAAATATATCAATACATTAATAATCACTTTCTTAACTATTAAGTAAAAAAAATTAAAATACATAAAGTGTCAAAATAAATAGACAAAATAAGTGAGCAAAGTAGCATTTCTATTTTTTCAAATAGCAAGAAGTTGACATTGAGATCGAGCAATATAGTCTCCTTATAAAAAGATAATAAAATAATATAAAAACAGGCAGTTATGTACATTCTCCTAAAAGCGTAAGAGATAACCTCATGAAATAAGTTTACATCATCCATCTGATATTATAATTTGATTTGTAAGATTTAAATTTTAAAATTTATCTTTCAAATGAAAATATATCACATGAATATTTATGTGTGGTATAAAAATTTTTAGATAGAATTATTCGATAAATTTTACAATATTTAGTACTATACAAATGAATTTATCTGACAATAATATTGAACATTCAATAAATATCATGCGTGTTAATTTTTTTTTCTTTTACATTGCGTCTGAAAGTTTGGTCTGGTGTTGGTGTTGGAGTATAGCCTCACAAATTGAGCAAACGGAATTAAAGTCTAAAAAAACACGTGTCAAAGTAAGAAAAGATGTAGAAAGTTAATTATTTTTCTGTTATTATCTTTTTATCTCTATAAATACATTATGTACTTGTATTAATTCATTAAGTCAATTACATGAAAGTCTTTTCTCTTCATCTCCTCTACTTCTATTTTTGTGTTCATCGAGTTTTACTTTCAAGTGTTCATCAGAAAGTTGACATGGTATCAGAGCTAGAAACATGACCTAATATGTAGTGCCAAAGATCTAATTGAGTTGAAAAAAATTAATAATAATGCTCAGGATTTTTCTAATGCTTGGGATTTTTCCAATAATAATCAATCCTACCAATCTGCCTCAAACACACAGCAACTATGAAAATCTTCAAGAATTAAACAACCACCATTTTTCTTGCAGGGACTATTATTGTGGTAATGTTTCTACTGTTTCAAATGCAAATCAATCATCTGCTTCTACGGGTTGTTCTGTTAATTTAGGTAATCTCTATCATATTTCTATTTTTCTCTCTGTCAATCGACTATCCACATCTCATAAAGCCTTTCTAGCATCCATTTCAGCCTCCCTAGAACCCAAAACCTACAAACAAGCTGCCAAAATACTTGAATGGCAAGTTGCTATGCAAAATGAAATAAATGTCTTAGAGTTAAACAAAACTTGGGAACTTGTTACTCTTCCTCCAAACAAACAGACCAGACCATAGGTTGCAATTGGGTATTTCGAATTAAGTACAATGTAGATCACACTATAGAAAGACACAAAGCTAGATTAGTAGCTAAAGGCTACACTCAACAAGAGGCTTAGACTTCTTTGATGCATTTTCTCCAATAGCCAAGATCACATCTATTAGGTTGATTCTTGCTATAGCAATAGTTAAAAATTGGCATATTCACCAACTAGATGTGAATAACGTTTTTTTACATGGTGACTTACATGAAGAGGTTTATATGAAATTTTCCCCTGGATTGGCTGCCAAGGGAGAAAACAAAATTTGTAAACTTGTCAAGAGCCTTTATAGTTTAAAGCAGGCCTTTAGGCAATGGTTTGCAAAATTTTCCACTGCTCTACTTGATTATGGCTTCACTCAAGGAAATTCAGATTGTTCTTTGTTCATTAAGAAATTTGAATCCTCTTTTATAGCAGTCCTAGTCTATGTAGATGATGTTCTACTGGCTAGTGACAGTTTACTAGAGATTGAATTGCTCAAAAATTTCTTACATGACAAGTTCACAATTAAATATTTTTGGGAACTCAAATACTTGGCTTGGAAGTGGCGAGGTCTAAAAATGGCATATCAATCTATCAAATAAAGTATGCCTTAGACATACTTCAAGATATTGGACTTCTTGGTGATTTACCTAACAATCACTAGACCTGACCTTGCATATTCAGTTCAAGTTCTGAGTCAATTCCTTGCCAAACCAGCTGTTAGTCATTACCAAGCAGTTGTTAGAGTACTCAGATATCTAAAAGCTACACTAGGACAAGGTCTATTCTTCTCCTCTTTATCAGAATTGTAGCTAAAGGCCTTCTCAAACAGTGATTGGGCAGGGTGTGTTGATACTAGGAGTGTAACAGGCTTTGCTATTTTCCTAGGCAACTCATTGATCTCATGGAAAAGTAAAAAGCAGGCTACCATTAGCAGATCTTCTGCAGAAGCAAAATATAGAGCCCTTGCTTCAACAACATATGAGATCCAATGGCTCCTCTATGCCTTGCAAGACTTAAACATCAACCACCAACATCCAACACTACTTTATACAGACAACAAATCAACGTTATCTATTGCTACCAATCTAGTTCAACATGAGAGAACAAAGCACATACAAATTGACTACCATCTTGTTCGAGAGAAGTTGCAACAAAACATGATTAAACTTTTCCACATTCCTTCAAGACTGCAGCTGGCAGATATATTCACAAAGCCTTTAGGCTTCCTCTCTTTTCATCACACTCTTCACAAGATGAACATCCTTAATATACATGTTCATCTTGAGGGGGGTGTTGGAGTATAGCCTCACAAATTGAGCAAAAGGAATTAAAGTCTAAAAAAGCACGTGTCAAAGTAGGAAAAGATGTAGAAAGTTAGTTATTTTTCTGTTATTATCTTTTATCTCTATAAATACATTCTGTACTTGTATTAATTCATTAAGTCAATTACATGAAAGGCTTTTTTCTTCATCTCCTTTGCTTTTGTTTTTGTGTTCATCGAGTTTTACTTTCAAGTGTTCACCAGAAAGTTGACAGTTGGGATATATTAAGCTCTACTTGCATATATATTATTATCTTGAGTCAATATGGGATGAGAATTAACTATAATTAACCTCCAAGTAATAAGCTTAATTTATCATTAATGGAAATTAAAACAACCAAGTAGTTCTAGATCATGAATAGTGAGCTGACTGCAGGTTTATTTAATTAAAATTAATCCAATGGTTGTAAGGACATGAGTACGATTAGTTCATCCTACAAATTAATCACTATAAAAAAATTACTTATTTGCGACCAGTTATTTTCAGCGAAATGATTATTTTTAACTAAAATGAGTCTGTTTTTGTCACAAATAATTATTTTCATCACAAAAAAGTAGTCACAAATATCCGTTTGTCTTGTAGTGAATTAAATAGAAAAATTTATATCTTAACAATTTAACTGAAACTTTAAAAAATCTAAATTTAACGATCGAGATGCATACAGCTAGCATGGTACTCATGTATTTGTTTTTCTAAATATACTGTGTCCTAAAGTTTGAAGCAAGGATATGAATTATATATATCATGTTAAGTTCTACTTGCCTATTATTAATTTCCATAAAAATTAAAATAGCTAAATAGTGTTACATGACTTTTGTTTTTTGAGTTTTTTATGTGAACACAAGAAAACACATCAAAAACCCAAAAAACAAGCCATGCATGCCGAGTTAACTTGTAATAAAGCTCCGTTTGGAAAGTGAAAGTACTTGATCTCATCTCATCTCGTCATTATAATTTTCTTAAATTCTCACACCAAATATAATAAACAATTCAATCGTTTCAAACCTCAAAACAATAATAATATTAAAAAATAATATTTTATTCAACTTTCAATATTTATTTAAAATCATCCCATTTCATCTTATCTCATCTCACTATCCAAACTGTACAGTGATCCATGCGCTAATATTACACAGATACATTTTGTTCATCCTATGAAAATTAGCATAGGCCAGGCCGGCCTTGGCCTCAAAGCCTGAATATTTTAATTATACCTTTTAACAACATTAGGTTCTTTAAGAAAGTTCTACAAATGCATGTTATTATCTAGAGTCAATTTGTTATTGTGAAATTATCACTTATTTCAAAATATGAAGCTAGCAGATGGAAATTAGATTTAGATCATTTTATCACATTTATATTCGTCTCATTAATAAGTTAGCACAATAGGTGGAATATTTAATTAATAGAATATAATTTAAAGTTAAGATTTGAATTCAGGATCTCTGCTTTGATTTAAACTTTTGAAAAAAGTAGTAATATAGCCAATCAAGTAGGCTTGTAATGAGCAAAAGAGTAGGCAATAGAGTATGCAAAAGTAACTATATATATATAAAGTTTTTCTAATCTGGCTTAGAACAAATTTAAAATTTGAATCTTAAAATTCAATCTTGTCATTTAAATAAATAACTCTACTTTCCACTGTCAATTACCTTTATCCAAGGTATCTTAAAATTTTTATTCAAACTTATAATAGGTCTCAAGTGGGAGAAAAACAAATTCACAAAGTGAGCCTACAATACTTATTTCTCAATTAATACTTTCCAAAATATTTATTTTGGCAACAATAAATAATGTAATGCTAACTTTGTATATCTGTCTTTTTCTCACTCGAAATTCTCAAGTTTAAATAAAAATTTGAGTTATTTTTCCGTCAAAACACACATTAACATTTACATGAAAAAGCACCAAAAGATGAAATTATCCATTCATATATTGTGAAATCTTATAGTTTCAAAGCAAGTACAATTTAATCTTTTTAAGGTATGAAATGATAAAATAGTCCTCATTGTGGATGCATTTCACTGCCACCACTTCACGATCACCTGCAACCAAAGATTAGGCAGCTGAGGGGTTTGATGTAACTTCTTCGATGCCTAAGTCAGTGACTGGAATAATAATCATGTAATTCTCAAGAATTGGATCCCTTTTACATACTTAGGTTTTCTCCTTATATAGAGCTCCCTAAACTACTTTTGTGATAATAGCTATCAACTATTCAAATTCAAATCTGGAGATGAGAGTTTATCCCTTAGACTCAAATAATAATTATTTTTTATCCTTTGCTACCGCTGAGTGGTTACTCAGTCAGTATTGGCAGGCTAACCGGGCCTTCTAGATGTTATTGGACTTTTCGGTAATGGGTCACACTTTAGTCTAGGATTAAGGCCCATGCCCATGTGGGGACTAATCGGTCGGGATGTCCTCTCTAGTTACCCCATGAAGTCTTATTACGCATGATGTGATGGGACTTGAGCCTATGTGCCGTTTCATTTTTAGAGGCCTGTTAGTGCGTCGTGTCATTTCCACTCTTCGGGCACGTCAACTGTCATTTTAACTCCTATTTAATTCCCCTTTTTCCCTCTTCTTTCAAACTTCTTCTTCCTTCACATTTTTTGCATATCTTTATGAGTTCTTGCCCTCTCTCCCTCTCGCGAATCCCTGAGTTCTTTCATGGCTTTTTCCTTTTACAAGGATAAGGCTGTGGTTTCGGCTCACAGTTCTTCACCACCCCTCAAATCTCCTCCTCAAATAGCCGCTACTCCTCCGACATCTATATTCGTGGGCTCCCATTGGTCCTTGACTATTTCTTCTTGTGACCAGGAGAATGTTCAAGACACCTTCAACATTCCTAATTCTATGGTGTTGATTGTGCCTACTCCGAATCAAAGAGCCCTGATACAAAAGGTATGGTCGTTTCTGTTACTCTCTACTTTCCAATGTTTACTATGGGGCTTCGATTGCCCTTTATGAGACCAGTTCGTGATGTATTAGACGTCTTAGGGCTCTCCCCCGCTCAATTGGTGCCCAATGTCTGGAGGATTCTGGTGGCTTGCTGAGTTTTGTGGCAAAGGGTGCTGGGAAAAATGTTGGCAATGAGTACCCTAACCTAACAGCTCATGAGTTTTTGTCTCTACATGGGTTTAGGCGTTTGGAGGGGAGTGTTTGCATTTTTAGATCTCATAGCAAATTGGTTGAATTGGAGCGTAAGTATTCTAGCGCCAAAGAGTGGGGGAATAAATTTTTCTTTATTTTTGGTTCAGGTTGGGAATTTCCTATCGATAAAGCTTCCACTCGGGAATTACCCATTTGGGCTCTTTTGTCCTGTTCTCGACTCTAATGACTTTGAGATTATCCTTTCTCCTTGTGAGGAGGCCCATATAAAGTTAGTAGAGTCCCAGGCCCATGTCCATTCCAAGTTATGCTTCTTGAATGTCCTTCTAACACCGAGTAATATTGAGAAGTATTTAATTGCCCCTAGCCAGGCCCATATATTTGGTCGGGAACTTTTGGGTGCCCCTTCGCCTGCGGGCTATTTGAAGAGAAAAATTTGCCCTGGTGTAGGTGGGCAAAAGAAAAGAACACTTATGAGGGCTCGTATCTTGCCTCACTTAGACGAGTCTATTTCATCCAAGGGTGGTTCTTTCCGTTTGTGCCAAGTGGAGGTAAAAAATTAGCAACTCCTTAGAAAAAACCAAGTGGGGCAAAATCTCAGGCCGCTAATGTTAAGTCGACTTCTTCGCGGGAAAAACTGAGTAAAACCACTTATCAGATAGGTGGAAGAACAAAGTTGGCTATTTCTCTGGAGAAAATGAGCACTATGGCAACTTTTGTGGATCTGCCAACTTTTTCCCTGAATGAAGTCAGGTCTTTGGCCGAAGAAGATCTCGAAGAAATAATTGCGGCAAAGATGGCCGCTGAAGCTGTTGCTGAGCCTTCATCGGCACCAGTTGAAGATTTGTAGCAAAAATGTGATAACACTCCACAAGAATAGGACATTGTGATTTTGAATCCCGACCTACTTACAACACTTCCATCCACTTCTGCGAACTTCCAACCCTTTGAGGCTTTTATGCCTTTATTTGATTTTTACCCCACCAATCGTTGTTGGGCCCTCTGATGTTTCCCTAGAATTTCTCGGGTTGGAACATGGCGAAATGGGAGTGTTGAAGAGATAGTAGCGGCGTCTAGTTGCCCCCTCGCCTCGAAAATTTCAGGTGGGGTTACCCTTGACTTGCCCTTCGTGTTTTTGGCACTCTCCCTCACTAGCAGTAGTAGGGTTTCGATTCCTTCCTCAGCATTCAGTGTTTCTCCCCGAGGAAGTGGTGAGCCATTATTGATGGCTCCCGAGGAGGATCTTGGGATTGATCGGGTTGTTCTCCTCCAGGATGAAACTAGTGCGAGAGATAACGCTGAAACCTGCTTGGGTCTTCCTATTGATCCACCTGTCAACATTCCTTCGTTTGTCACGATTGAAGCTGCTTCTCCTCAGAAGTGTTTTGCTACAACCTCCTCGCCAGCCATCAACTTGAGAGGTTCCTCAAGTTCTCATTCGTTAATTTCCTTGGCATCCCTAAATACTCGCCGAGCGGAGGTCATCAATGCTTTTGTTCAACAGCTTCATAGTGTTTTTGTGCTAGTACACCCTTTATACTCGTTTTCCTTTTTCTTAATGTTTTTTTAGGGAGTCGATCGCCTTGCCGCCGACTTGGCAGACAACAGGCTACAATTGGAGGATGAGAAGAACCAATTGGCCAACGAGTTAGCCCAGCTTGAGGCTCGTTCCCACCTATCTGATGGCGAGTTGGTTACCCTTCGTGCCCAAGTTGATTCATTTCGCTAGGAGTTGGCAAATTCTACTGATGCCGATTACTATCATAAAAAAATAGCAACAATCGGGAAAGAGCGAGATGAACTTGCCACTTGCCTAAATCAAATAGAGGGAGTTGTCCAAGAAAGGAACAACTTAGTTGCTTAGGTTGCGGCTTTTAACAAAGAGCAAGATGAGTTGGCTACTTGGGTGGAGCTTGCCTTAAAAGAATGGGATGACATGGCCGCCAGCTTTGATTGTGCCAAGGTAGAGATTGAAGAATTGACCAAGTCCAAGTCCGACTACACTTCTCGCCTGGCCTCTTTTGGAAACGCACAACGAGAGCTACTCATGAAGCTGGGGATGGCCGAAGGAATGAAAGCTGAAGCTGAGAAAAACTTGGCCAAGGTGAAGAGCCTTATCAAAAACAGCGACCGTCAATATCTTTAGCTTGATGAAGTTGTGAAGTCTGCCAGGAAAAAAATTGCTATCCTGGAGCAAAAATTGGCCTAGTTGGGCCCTGCTTTGGAGAGTTCTCAGAATGGCCTCAATCGGGTTCTCCACCAACTAGGTGCCGCCCCCATGGCCCGATTACAAGCCTCGGGCATAGGTTTCAAGTTGTGCTTGAAACAGCTCTGTGAGCTTTTTCTTCGGGAACCTACAATAGATTTGTATACTTTAGAGTGGAAGTCTATTCGGGCTAGTGAGGTTGCCCTCCATTTCTGAGATGCCTGACACTTTCCCTCGCCAATCCTAGCCTTTGTATATTTTGAAGTTCTCGCACCCCGTGAGGGATTTGTTTTAACTTTTTCTGAAGCTATGTATATAATAGAACTTTGTAAGCCGTTTTGAGGCTATTGAACTTTGTTTATCAGTTATTAAGCATTTATTGTTGTTTCTTGTTAACCTGCATTAAGATATCAACGTATGTTATTCATACCTTAAGTATTAGGCTATGTTGTCCACAACTTGAGGCTAGTGGGAGGGTTCCCCGACCACGTCAGCTTTAGGCGAGAAGGTGTTAAGGGGAGATCCCTCGACCGTTTTAATATTTAAGTATTAGGCTAGTGGGAGATCCCTTGACCACGTCCCCTTTTTGGCGAGAATGTATTAATGGGAGATCCCTTGACTATTTTAACCTTTAAGTATTAGGCTAGTAGAAGAGTCCCTCGACCACATCCCCTTTTTGGCGAAAATGTGTTAATGGAAGATCCCTCGAACAATTTAACCTTTAAGTATTAGGCTAGTGGGAGATCCCTCGACCACGTCGCCTTTTGGCAAGAAGGTGTTAACGGGAGATCCTTCGACTGTTGTAACTTTTAAGTATTAGGCAAGTGGGAGATCCCTCGACCACTTCTCCTTTCTGGTGAGAATGTGTTAATGGGAGATCCTTCGATCGTTTTAACTTTTAATTTTTTTAGGCTAGTGGGAGAGTCCCTGGACCACGTTGCCTTCAGTAGAGAAATCCCTTATTTTGTCACAGAGATTAACAAGTAAATCAATAAAACAAAAAATTTTAGAACACCGGCATTTATTATTGGAAATGGGAGTGACAAGTAAATCAATGAAATAGAAATTTTACATATATTTCCCTTAGGCGTACTATTTTCGTAGATGCTTTGCATTCTATGGGTGGGGTAGCACACTCCCCGTGGCATCTTTGAAGTGGTAACTTCTCGGCCTGTGGTTTGCAATCACGATATAAGGGCCTTCCCATCGAGGGCCCAACTTTCCTTCGTCTCCCATGGTGACACCAATCTCCTTAAGCACTAAATTGCCGATTTTGAAAGATCTGGATCTTACTTTTTTGTTGAAGTACTGCTCTGCCTTCTTTTTAGAAACTAAAACTCTGGCTTCTACATCAGGCATTATTTCTTTTAATAGATCTAAGTTTCTTCCAACCTCACCACGTTTTCTTCTTGGTCAAAGCTTTCCCTTCTATAGCTTGGCAATCCTACTTCTACTGGAATCATGGCCTCACTTTCGTAAGTTAGGGCAAAAGGTGTTTCTCCCATTGAGGTTTTTGGTGTTGTTTGGTAAGCCCATAAGGTCTCTGAGAGTTTGTTGACCCATACTCCCATTTTGTCACCCACCTTCTTGTTCAATATCCCTACGATAGTTTTATTGGTTACTTCAACTTGCCCATTTGCCTAAGGGTGGCCCGAGGAGGAGTACTTGACTTTGATTCCTAGCTCTGCACCATTGGCAATCGTGTTCAGAATCAAACTGCCTTCCATTATCAGAAATGATACACTAAGGTATCTTGAATCTGCATACTACTACCTTCCACAAGAACTTTGTCACACTTTGGGCTGTTATTGTAGCAATCGTTTCAGCCTCAACTCACTTCGTAAAGTAGTCGACAACTACAATGATAAACTTGGTTTCTCCTTTGCTGGGGGGCATAGGGTCTGCTAAGTCTACCCTCCATTGAGCGAATGACCATGATGAGGTTATGGATCGTAGCTCCTCTAGAGGTGCTCCTAGGATTGGTGCATGAATCTGGCATTGGACACACTTTTTCACGAATTCTTTCGCATCTCTGAGTGTGTTTGGCCAATAGTATCCTGCCATCATAATTTTTGCGGTGATTGACCGTCCTCCTAAATGACTCCCACATATTCTCTAGTGTATTTCCTTCATTACGTACTCTGCTTCCTCCCTGGTTATACATCGCAACAATGAGTTTGAAAAACCTCACTTGTAAAGCACCCCGTCTACTATAGTAAAATGGGTCGCCTTGTTTTTTAACTTTCTCACCTCTTCCAGAGTTGGGGAAAGATCCCCCGTCTTCAAATACTTTTTTATATTAGCAGCCCATCCTGGTGTGTTTTCCCCAATCTGCAAACTCTCCTCTCCCACTACAGGACTAGCTACAGTTCACAAATCTCGCAAATCAACCTTCCATGGTAGTGTCTCCTCCTGCTTTGCCGAGGATGCTTGTGCCAATCGGTCAGCTTTGAAGTTATTTCCTCGAGGTATCTTCTCAATTCGAAAGTATTTGAGGCAATTGCACTGCTCCTGAACTAGATGGAGGTATTTTATTAGCTTGGTCCCCCTCACCAAGTATTCCCCTGTGATCTGCCCGACTACTACCTGTGAATCGGCTCTCATCTCAACTTCCTCACCTCCTAACATCCTTGTTATTGCTAAGCCAACAAGCACTGCTTCATATTCAGTTATGTTGTTTGTTAACTTGAAATCTAATCACACTGCATGGTACGATTCTTCCCCTTCCTTTGTTACTATGTATACGCTAACTCCTCCTCCTACTCAGCAGGATGACCCATCTACATACACTCGCCATGGATTCTTCTCTAAAATTTGAAAACTCTACTACGAAGTTGGCCAAGATCTGTCCCTCCACGATGCTTTTTGGTATGTAATTGATGTCATACTCACTTAGCTTGATTGACCACTTAACTAATCGCCTCAAGGTGTCTGGTTTCTGCAACACCCTCTATAAAGGCGATGAGGTCATCACATTTATTTGATGAGCTTGGAAATAAGGCCGTAGGTTCCTTGCTGCTACCACCACAGTGAAGGTGACTAACTCGACTTTTGGATACCTGGTTTCAGCTCCTCTCAGGGCACTGCTTACGTAATACACAGGCTTTTGTTCCTTCCCTTCCTCTCTCACCAATGCTGCTGACACAGTGTCTGTGGTCATCGCTAGATACAACGACAATGGTTCTCCTAGTTTGGTGTGGTTGAGCAACGACGGTTTGGCCAAATATTCCTTAAGCTGGGTGAATACTTCCTCGCACTTATTATCCCAATCTTGTGCTTTCTTAAGCACCTGAAAGAAAGGAAGACATTTGTCCATTGATCGAGATACAAACCTATTAAAAGCTGCTATCTACCCTGCCAGTTTTTGTACTTCATTTATGCTCATGGGTGATTTCATTTCTATTTTCGCTCTGAGTTTCTCAAGATTTGCTTCGATTCCTCTTTCTAACACCATAAAATCGAGGAACTTTCCCAAGCTTACTCCGAATGTACATTTCGTTGGGTTGAGTTTCATTCGATACTGCCGAAAAACCTGGAAAGCCTCCCTAAGGTCGTCTACATGCTGGACAAACTCCATGCTTTTTACCAGCAGATCATCTACATATACTTCCATGTTTCTCCCAATCTAGTCTTTAAACATTTTATTTACTAACCTCTGGTAGGTCGCCCCAGTATTTTTCAAACCGAAGGACATCACCTTATAACAGTATAGTTTTCAGTCATTTATGAAAGCGGTTTTTTCTTGACCAGTTCCATTCATCCTGATATGGTTGTATCCTGAGTATCCTGATAAAGCTTAACATTTTGTGTCCCGCTGTTGTATCTACTATCAGATCTATCCGCGGTAATGGAAAACTATCTTTTGGATAAGCCTTGTTGAGATCGGTGAAATCTACGCACATTCGCTACTTCCCATTGGATTTGTTTACCAATATTATGTTAGAAAGCCACTTTGGATACTGTGCTTCTTTGATGAATCCAGCCGCCAATAATCAATCCACTTCCTCGGCGATTGCTTTGTACTTCTCGGTGCTGAAATTTCTCTTCTTTTGCTTTACTAGGCGCACCTTTGGGTCTACATTCAACTTGTGTTAGATGACCTCATTGCCTATCCTGGGCATATCCTTATGACTCCATGCAAATACGTCTTTATGGTCTAGAAGGAAGTCTATTAGTTGTTGTCTCTCTTCCTTTGCCAATTTAGTCTCGATCTTCACATGGCTCTCGGGATGATTTCGCTCAAGAGTGACCAGCTCCAAGGGCTCATCTGCCTCCCCATGCTTCAGAT
Source organism: Cyclocarya paliurus (assembly GCA_029856935.1). NCBI lineage: Eukaryota > Viridiplantae > Streptophyta > Magnoliopsida > Fagales > Juglandaceae > Cyclocarya > Cyclocarya paliurus. The sequence continues at coordinate 34,506,361 of CM056947.1, read as the reverse complement.
CATTTTCATCTTTAGTCTCAAGCTTCGTCATCATTACCCTGGGCCCTCGCAGGAAGATCGCCCTTCCTCAGTATCCACAACACTAACTTCTCCTCGCCCCTGTCTGAGTTACTGCACATAACAGTCTTTGGCTAAGACATGCTCGTAGCATACCTCGCCTATTCCAGCTCTTGTCGGGAAGTTCATTTTCAGATGATAAGTCGAGGTGATGGCCTTTAATGCATTCAACGTGGGTCACCCAATGATTGCATTATATGCTGACCGTCACCACTAAAAACTCGGTCATCGTTGTGGCAACGTAAGGGTCTATGCCTATAGATACTGGCAATGTAATGGACTCCATGGGTTGTACCGCATCCTCGATAAACCTTTTTAACGTAGTTGGTGCTGGCTTCAATCGATCCGAACTGATTCCCATTTGGCTGAAAGCATCCCAGAATAGGATATTTGTCAAACTTCCATTGTCAATCAATATTCTCCTAGTGTTAAAATTTGCCACCAGCATTGTTACTACGAAGGCATCATCATGGAGATATACAACTCATCGACAGTCCTCATCGCCAAAGGATATTGTGGGGGGTAATGTGACACCCCATATTTTAGTGTATTTTAATTGAAAGAATATTTTATTTAATTTAAATATTAGTTTTCTTGTTTTAATTTATCGTGTTTAATATTGGTTTAATTTTTGATTTTTTTTAAGTTGTGAAATTTATTTTGATGTGCTTGCTTGATATTAATTATTATTTACATTTAAATTTGCTCTTGCTTAATTTATTTTATTGTTGGATTTGAATTATTTTATTTATTAATATTGAGTTGTAGTGTTTTTATTTGACTTTTATTTATTTTTATTGTGCCTTTTTCATTTGTTGGACTTATTATTTTCCGACTGGACTTGTTTGGGTTTATTTTTCTTTTTCTTTTGAGCCCAGCCCATTGAATTCCAAGCCCAAACCGTGAGCACCCCAACCCAGCCCATTAAACTCCCCTATACGGCGTCGTTTTGACTAGGGCTTAACTCCTCTTCTCTTCTCTTCTTCTTTCTTTCTTTCTCCTTCTCCTGCGCAGCGCCGACTGCTTTCTCTTCATTTTCAGCCCAGTTTTCGTTCTCCCCCTCACCCGTGCGACAACCTCTACTTTTCTTCTCCTTCATTTTATTTTTTTGTTTCTTCCTACTATTTTCACTGTGCCGTTTGATGCGTCTTCTTCCTCTCTATTTTCGGTTTCGGTTCTTCCTCCTCAAGTCAGTGAGTTGCAGGTCTATTTTCGGTTCTTCCTCTCACTATTTCCAATTACTTCCAGTTTTTCTCTCCTTACTTTCGGTTCTTCTATTTTTCTTTAGCATCTGTTGTTTTCTTTCTCTATTTCGGTTCATCCATTTCATCTATATTTTTCTCCATTGCAGGTCTTTCCGTGAGCTTCACTTCCCTTCTTTCTGTATTTTTTCTTCGGCTCATTTCCCTTTTGGATGGTCTTCGAGTGCCCTGTTTTAGCCCCTTGCCGTGCTCTGTTTTTATCCTTGCCGTGATCTGTTTTGGCCATTAACCCGTGCGTTTCGCTCGGCTTTTTGGCACTGTTAATTCTTGTTGGGAGTTGCACCTTCCAACCATTTTATTCTAGTTTTATTTCAGTTAATCAAAGTTATCAAACCCTCTTATTCCGAAAATATCATTTTAAAATTTCTTTGTTTTCAAAACTCTTTTTCATCCTAAAATTTGTGATTTTTAGTGATTTTATTTTGAGCTTATTTTTGGCGTTAAACAGGGTGTTTGCGAGCTTGATATTTCAGAAATTTACATTTAAGTACTGTAAATATTTTTCTAAATAATTTTTTAAATTTAAATATATTTTTACACTAACTCATTTTATTGTAATTTGGTTGATTGTGCCGGACTGAATCCGAAGAGTAAGGAGGTCGACTGAATTGGAGGATGTTGTTGTTTGTGTGATTAGTTGTATTGAGACTGGTTAGTTGTTGGATATTGATATTGTGTTATGTACATTGCATATTTACACGCTTGTTCATGTTTGTAAATGAAAATTAAATTTTTGTATAATTGCATACATGTTCATGTGTACATTTGAAAATTGGGTTTTCATGTGTGAGTATGGATTTTTGGGTGCGTGTGTAACATGACCCCAAGCCGAAATAGGGCATTATCTCGGTGGAGCTCCTCTGGTCACTCGGGAGCGGATAAACTGAGTGACGTCCCCTGAGTTGTCGCCGGGTGACAACTAGATCGGATGAGATGGTAACGCTCTTGTGCCGACTCCGTGGCCTCTCTATTGGTAGGGGCTAGAGAATTCTTAACTACGAATGCATTGGGTGCGGAATTAAGGATCGCTCGTTATGAAATCACATGCACAGTTGTTACCCATGGTGTGACGAAATGAGCCAAGGTGTGCTGATGGTCCTTAGGGGAGATCATGATGCATACGGATAAAAATGGATTAATGGCCATTTTTTGAAAAAATGACGTGTGTTGGATAAAAGATTTTGTGTGAGTCATTTTCTGAAAAAATGATGAATTATTGTTTTGTGACATTTTTTGGGAAAATGGTGAGAAATATTTTAATGGAAATATTTTTGGCCAAAATGGGATTTTGGCTTGCATTGAAAAATATTCATTTTCAGGAAAAATGATATTTTGGGTTTAATACATATTTCATCATATGCATGCATGGTTGATCGCATTAATGTATTTTTATCTCGAGGGTTGTTTGGATTATTACTTACCTGCGGTACCATTTTATGGTATCGCAAATTTTGATGTTGAAGATGCAGATGTTAAGCCTGAGGATTTTACTCCACGGGAGGAGTGATATGAGATTACTCATATTTGTATTTTCAGCATTTATATTATATTTTATGGGACAATGGTATAACTTTTAAAATGTTTTTATTTTTGGATATTTGTATCAAACAATTCTGGTACTTAGTCGACTTAATTAAATTATCCGCTGCTTATTTTTGTTGTACACCATTGCATGTACACACACTTGGCACTTATCGTTGGAATGTGTGACCCGTGTTGTCATCATACTGACGTCACGATTCTCGTGTTTCCGTACGTGGGAGTACGAGCGTCACAGATAACCTGTACCCGAGGCTGTTTGATGTGTCTTTCCACCCTAAAGACCTCTTCATACCTTGCCCACCTTGCATACGCTTTTCTTCCTGAGGAGGTCGGGCTACCTTTAGCATATCCGCCGGCGATCGTGTGTATATCGCCCAATGGTTGGTTTCTACGATTATTATCCGTTTTTGGCCTCTGGTCGCAGGATTCATGTGATCCCTTTCTCTTCTAAGTGATTCCTGTCACCTGAGGCTTTTACTCCTCTATTTCTTGTGTTCGGGTTTTCATTCTTTTGCGCGTCGTGGGAGGGTAGCATTTTGGGCGACCAAGCGTTCTAACTCGCCACTATCTTTCATATGTTCTATTTTTTGTTTCAGGTTGTAGCAGTCCTTGGTCTTGTGTCCCCCTTATCTTGTGACACATACAATATTTCTTAGATTGCCAATTACTTTTGCTAGTTTGTGCTTCTGCTTTTGTTTTATTGTTGTTATGTGGACTGGAGTAGTGTACATAACCTCCGCCATGTCTTCTTAAACTATTGTCATGCCTAAGTTCCTGTTGGCCCCTTCTCGTCTTCTGGCTCCCTTCTTGATCCTTCTTTTGACTACCTCTCTGCTCCCGTTCGCCTCTTCCTTTAGATCGTGCTATTAGGGCAATGAGTGTATCCTTGGCATTCACAAAATCGTCTGCCCTATCCATGAATTCTCATAGTGTAGACGGGGTTTTCTTGGGCAATTTAGCCATGAAGGGGCTCCTCGCCCAAATACCCCCGAGCAAAGCTACCAACATGATTTTCTCATCCTGGTCATCTGTCATCATTCTTTCTTTATTGAATCGTGCCATGTATGCCTTCAGACTCTTGTCCTCCCCCTGTTTTACTGTTAATAAGTGCGTCGTTGGTCGCCTGCTCCATCGATTGGCCATAAATTGGGTAATAAACTGCCTATCGAGATCTTCAAAACTTTCAATAGAGCCTGGCCACAATGCCTCGAGCCATCCTCTAGTCGTTCCCCTCGGTGTTAAAGGGAAAGCTCTACATGCAATCTCTCCTGAGAACCTATGGAGAGTCATATAGGCCTTGAAAGTTTCCAAATGTTCTATCGGATCCTTGGAGCCATTGTACATGTCTATCAACGGGACTTTGAACTTTGGTGGAAGTGGGACTGCCATGATCTTTGAGGTGTAGGGAAGGTTGGTGCCGGTTAACAATTGGTCAACCGTTGATGATGTGTTTATTTTTTGGCCATTTCTTCATACTTATCCATCAAGCTATGTAAGTCATGGTGCATCTTCTTCGTGTCTTCATCCTCTTGATGGCTTTTATGGGCACCCGCATTGTTTGCCTCCGTCTCCTCTCTGTCAGTTTGACTGGGTGTTGCATCTTCTCTTGACGACCCGTTCCGCGTCTTGAGGGTCTCATTCTCCTTTCGCAGTGAGTCTATTTTCGAGGTGAATTTCCTCACTATTTCTTCCATTTGTGCAAGTCTTTCCTCCATGTTTATTGAAGTCTCTTTCTGATCTCTAGTTGCCTAAGATCGAGTAGTGATAAGTATGTGAAAAGCACATTAATTTGTAAGATATATTGCTATCTCACATATAGCTCCAACTGTTGTGGACGTGTTTTACTGCTACCACTTTACGATCAGTTGCAACCAAAGAATAGATGGCTGGGGGGTTTGATGAAACGCCTCCGATGCCTAACTCAATGACTGGAATAATAAGTACGTAATTCTCAATAATCGAATCCCTTTTACGTACCTAGATTTTCTCCTTATATAAAGCTCCCTGAACTACTTTTGTGATAATAGCTATCCACTATTTAAATTCAAATTTGGAGATGAGGGTTTATCCCTTAGACTCAAATAATAAATAATTATTTTTATCCTTTGCTACTACTGAGTGTTACTCAGTCGGTATTGGCAGGTTGACTGGGCCTTCCAGATGTTATTGGGCTTTTCAATAATAGGTCACACTTTAAGCTAGGACTAAGGCTTGTACCATGGACTAATAAGTTGGAATGTCCTCTCCAATCTTAAAAAAAACTTAAATCAACATCTATTTATAATATTATTCGTAGATACCAAGTTAATAATTAATTGTCCTATCAAGTACGGAGATTTGACAAGTCTTTAAGAAATTAATTAAGGAGTTCTAAGTCCATACGTATATGGAGTTCATTTCTTCTAAGAAATAAATTCGTTTACCAATAAGATCAAATCAATACATAAGCACCTACAAATTATAACGTACGTAGAATCAAAAGACAGCCATGCAAAACGTGATATATACCCTCTTTTTTTCAAATAGCAAGAAGTTGACGTTGAGATCGAGCAATATTGTCTCCTAGTTAAGAAGATAATAAAATAATATAAAAACAGGCAGTACTTATGTACATTCTCCTAAAAGCGTAAAAGATAAGCTCATGAAATAGTACGTTTACATAATCTATATAGTATAATCTTATTATAAGAAAATTATTTATTTATGACTAACTATTTTTTAAAAAAATGACGACTAATTTTCTATCAAAATGAGTTAATTTTTGTTGTAAATAATCTGTCATAAATGTTCGCTTTTCTTGTAGTGTTTGATTTATAATATTTAAATTTTAAAATTTATCTTTCAAATCAAATTATATCACATGAATAATTATGTGTGGTATAAAGATTTTCAAATATAATTATTCAATAAATTTTGTAATATTTTGTATTATACAAATGAATTTGTCTGATAATTTTGTATTATGCATGTTATTTTTTTGAGTTAGTCTCAGTCCTCATTTGTCTTTGTTCATACAAGCCCATATAATTATATTTTTTTAAAAAAATAAAATTACAATAATATCATTTTTAAAATGATTTCTTTTCTTTTATCCCCATTCATCAATGGAACTGCACATGTAGTCTCACTCAGAACTGCAAATAAAATTTCTCTATTTTTTTTTTCTCTTTTACATTGCGTCCGAAAGTTTGGTTTGGTGTTGGGATATATTAAGTTCTACATGATGCATATCTCGAGTCAATATGGGAAGAGAATTAACTATATTTAACCTCCAATTAATAATAAGCTTAATTTATCATTAATGGAAATTAAAATAACCAAGTAGTTCTAGATCATCATGAATAGTGAGCTGACTGGATTATTTAATTAAAATTGATCCAACGGTTGTAAGGACATGCATGCATGCAGTACAATTAGTTCATCCTACAAATTATTTAAAAATAATCGCTCTGAGTCTCAAAAGTTGAATTTTGCGTAGTTCAGACGAATTAGCTGGTTGCATTTTACGTACAACATAGTTCAGACAACAGTTTTAAGGAATTTAAGTTCAAACATTATAACATATATATGTTTTCTTTCTCTTTCATTATGTTTGATCATGAAGGGATATATATAGTAATAAGTTCTACTTGCATGCATTCCAAATTAATGTTATTTGAAGTCAATATATTGAATATGATATATATATAACCTAAGAGTACTTCTAGAATATTTAATTGTTAGGTTTCCAATTTGATCGCAAGAAAACAAGCTGTCCTTAAAATAGAGAGTTGACTTTGTTTAGAAGTGATCCAACGGACGTTAAATGCTGCTAGGGACACGTACGTACGATTATTGCTTAATTCATCTTAATTAAGAAAATGATCATACTAGGTAGGCCGGCCGGTTGGTAGCCTCAAAAGTTATATATGCTGAGGGAAATTCAAAATTGAAGTAATATTATTGCTGCATGTATATAGATGACTCAATTAATTATATGCTTGATGTCACAAATTAATTAGTTTTAAGAATATATTGGTCTAATAAAAAAAATTGATTATTAATTATTATTAATGGAGCTAAAATGATGATTTATCTGTTATAAGTAAAGGCTATCAATAAAATTGGGGTATTATCATCTTCTCTAAAAGAAAATGATAAATCACATCATGTTTAAGAATAAAAACTATAGCTAGCTAGGACATATTTTTCCATGAATGTCATACGTAGAATAAAGATTTTTTCCAACCCATCAACTACTTTCAGCCATAAATTCATTTGGAATCAATTAATTTCGATTATCCAATCGATCAAAACCCAACATTAATTAACATTAACATAAAACAGTAAAAAATTAAAGATTAAATTACTCATCCATATATCATCAAAAGTCTTAGTTTTAAGGTATGAAACGTCCCGTGCAATAGTCCTCATGATCAGAAAGAAGTTGAGAAAGAATAATTATTCAGTGGGTACCATGCATCCTCGATCCCTTATATAAGTCATCAAACTTGAAAGAGGTTTGCATGCATTTAGGAAAGAAATTGAGAAGTCTAGTCATTCAGTGGGTGAGATTATTACAGTTGAAGAGAAATGGCGGCCATGACTGTCAAAATAAGCTCCAAGGAAAGAATTAAACCATCATCTCCAACACCCCAACACCTTAGAAATCACAACGTTTCCTTTATGGACCAACTTGCACCAAACATGTATATTCCCATCATTCTTTTCTATCGAACCAAGAATGACCGGGACATTGATCACGTCCAAAGATCCTCTCAGCTTAAAAAGTCCCTTCAACAAACCCTCAACCTCTTTTACCCTTTGGCTGGCACCTTCAAAGAAGACTACTCCATCGACTGCAACGATAATGGAGTCGAGTTTTGTGAGGCTCGGGTTGGGTGCCAGTTATCAGAAGTTCTCCAACAATTTGATGCAGAAATCCTGAACCAGTTTTTGCCATTTGGAGCCCACACTAATGGCGCGAAACTTGAAAGCAGGGAAGTTCTCTTAGCTATCCAATATAATATCTTTCAATGTGGCGGAGTAGCCATTGGTGTATGTGTTTCCCACAGGATCGCAGATGGAACTTCAGCAACAACATTTCTTAATGCATGGAGCGCTACGTCCCGAGGAGACGCTGTAGCTATATGTCCAAAGTTTGATGTGGCCAATTTCTTCCCAAAGAAAGATATGAATTGGTACAATGGAGACAACTTCTTGTCAAAGGAAAAGGTCGTGACAAAAAGATTGGTGTTCAACAAATCAAGCATAGCTGCTTTGAGAGAAAAGGCTTTTCCAGCTGCAAATTCCCAGGTGAAGGCGCAGGACTACTTTCCAACCCGTGTGGAGGTAGTTTCAGCATTGATATGGGGACGTCTCATGGCGATATCTAAATCAAAACCAGCACCAGCAAAATTCATTCGAGCAAGTCATGCGGTCAACTTACGTGTGAGGATGGTTCCACCCATGACCATGCATTCCTTTGGGAATCTTTGGTACAACGCTTCTGCAATTGTATCACCAAACGAGAATGTTGACAATGACAACAATCTAGTTATTCTCGGGAGCAAACTGAATACTGCAATAAAACGAATCAACGATGATTGTGTGAAGCAACTACAGAGCGATGCAATATTGGATTCGCTCAAAAGGCGGTCGAGCGGTTCCATTCAACTGGTGGCATGGAGTCCTACAACTTCACTAGCTGGTGCATGTTTCGTTTCTATGACGTTGATTTTGGGTGGGGGAAGCCAACCTGGGTGTGTTGTCCTAGTATGCCTTTTAAGAATCTCATCGTCATGATGAGTACCAAAGACGAGCAGGGAATTGAGGCATATGTTAACATATCAGAGGAAGACTCGATCGTATTTGATAGTGACCTTGAACTCCTTCCATTTGTTTCTAGGACAATTGGAGACTAACTATTGCCCATGCAACCTTTCGTTGGGGCTAATTTACTTACTATATAATCTTCTAGATTTGTGTTTGTTGCAATATTTAGTATTTCGTTCTTGTCCAATAACTTTGTAACCCTTTAGTACTAGGGTTTGCCTTTAATGAATAGTGGAATTGAAGAAGAATATTTTGCCAACAAAAACTCTGTGCTTTTGCGTACTCTTTTGCGGACTCTATTACTTTGATTGACTGTGTACTTTTTTTAATATAAAATAATTATTTTCACCAATCACATCAGTGAAGTGTACAAAAAATATATAAAAGTGACGGTATATAACAGAACTTTTTAACAAAATGAATACAATGATGGAAATTATTGCATAGTCCTGGAGTACCAAGTTCGTCATAAATATTTCATAAAGGGTAATAATACACTTACAAGGTCTTTGTTATAACTCTCTTACAACTCATTGCAAATAAAGCATTAATGCAAGTATATATGCTTGTTCATTAAAAATGATTTTCAATTTTACAAATATACCCTTCATTTAATATAGAATTGTAAGAGAGATGCAAATTAATCATCTTTCTTTCGTAAATGCATTATTTACTTATATAAGAAGTCAAAGAAATATTTTACAAAATATACAAAAATTTACACTAGATTGAGATTACAATTATATATATATGTAGTGGAATAAATTGTAATTAATGGTATTTTCAAAATATGTCATATGAGATGACTGATTATTTTAAGTTTATTGGAGAGTTAGTTGTTTATTTTTCCATCTTGGTCCCTCTCTAAGCTAATTTTATTGGGTTGAAAATAAGCATTTTGGGCCAAATATTGATCAAAGCCCAAAAGTAAATTATATAATTGGGTTGGCTAAAATATCGGAGCCCATTAAGTAAATATTTGATTTACTTAATCATTAAAAAAAAAAATTTCTCATAACATAGATAAAATTTATTTACTGAAAATTATTCCTAAAATGTCAAAAAGATCTTTAACACTTAGCATCCTCACTACGTTGTATATGCCCATTTGCCGCGAGTTCTTTTAACAAGACTAATGTTTCTTTATTGCCACAAAACACTTGCGCCCAAAAAAGTGGGTAAAAGTGTTTTTGAAAACTAGAAAACGCAAGTAACTAAATAGTGACAAAAGTATTATATTTGAGACAAATCTATTTCTTTTTTAGGCAAAAATAGACGGTGGCATTGTCAAAATTCTTTTTACGAACGAGGGTCAAAAACTTTGTCTTTGATCAACAATCATTAATATGAGCACCCTAAATATTTTTTACTACTCTCAATCTCTCCAACCGTCTCTTGAACGCCATTCTCTGATCATTAATTATGTAATTGGGTTCTATCCCTAGTTCTCGCTGCTCCTTTTCCCCTCTTGATGCTACAAACAATTGCATTATTCATTTGCAGCATGTACTAGCATATTGATCTATCACTTTCATTTTGCAATTGCAATTACAATAAATCCAATAACTAACAAGGATTTTATATTTGTTGCTTGGATCAATTTTGCATATGTACTATTCACTAGTCCTCTAGCTAGATACTTCCCCCTATTTTTTGGGCAATTATTTTTCTTATCATTTGTTATTTTGGGGAATATTAACTCGACGATTATGCTAACGTCTTATTTATGGTGAAAAAAAAACTGAGCTTTTGTGTTACAGTTTTTAACAATAATTTAAGGAAACATAGTCTTTAAGGAATTATAGTGTGGTATAGAATCATTAGTTATGGCCTTATTCATTTTGTTCTTTTTACAGTTATTTATCAGTGCCCTAGGGAGTCTTAGATCAAAATTAGGGATCATACTCACTTGATGGGGACTGGAAGGAATGTTTATTACTTCTCCCATCGGGCTAGGCCAAACTAGGTGAGGAATTTGCATCCTGGGTCGGGTCGAGTCTGTCATGGAAGCCCAAAGTTTAGCAGTCCTATCGGCCCATGGATCGCGTAAGGAAGAAGAAGGCCTAGGGCCTAAGCTAGAAACTGATTGACAAGGAAAGATGGGATGCCACCTATCCTAACACCACCCTACAAAAGCACGTTGTGCAGAGCCACTCCACATTTAAGGATCGGTTACAAGACATGGAAAGAGATCACGAAAACACCCCTTTCTCTGACAACGCGCACTGAAGGTGGTCGCACTCACCTACCACTAAGGCGTGGCCCGAGGAAGCCACACCACATTAAAGATAACAACGTGGTATCCTGTATGGGATACTAGAGCCTTTGGTACGGGGTGCAAAGTACCATGTCGACATATAGCATAAAAGCTGAATAGAAGTTAGAATTTGAAATTCTCTCCAAGGAAGAAGAATACTAACTTAGGCATCGGAGGTTATCCTTCAACCCCAGCCTCATCTTATCTGTGTTGTAGGACCGAACTAGACCGAAATCGGTAAAATCGGAGGTAAGGGTAATTGGTGAGTAATTGGTTTTCAAAATGAAAAACCGGTGCATACCGGTTCAGTCTTAAATTTGTTCAAAATTGGACCGGACCGATTACACCCCTAACTGAGTCTAGTACCCAGTGTGTGAAACACGTCATGAATCGGGACCACAATTTGACTTCACCAAAACATATTGTAGTTTTTGTCATGGATGAAAACATCACAAAAAATAAACCAAACCATCAAAAAATATTTTCTGTGACGATTAAAAACTGTCCATCATACCGATGCAACAACTATGTCACAAAATATATATTGTGTTGGTTTACTATTCAACTGTTACAAAAAATCTTTTTTGTGACGGTATATGACCTAACGTTCAATTGAAGGTTCAAACGTGATCAACTTTTGGTAACGGTTGATTTCCATCACAAAAAGTACATTCGAACGTACCAACAATTGTTTGCATATTACTAATCTTCAAACATATAAATCTACATTCAAACGTAATGATTAAATGTTCAAACATAAATATTGTATAACGTTTGAATGTGAATTTAATAATGTTCGAATGCATACATGATAACATTTAAACATCAACAGTTAACATTCATATGTGGACTTAAAAATGTTT
>CM056947.1:34365762-34494466 GCA_029856935.1 Cyclocarya paliurus | reverse complement strand
AAATACTTTTTCGCAGCGATTAACATATGATATGTTAACTTTATTCGCGGCTCATTAAGAAGGCTATTTGCAGCGAACTTTTTCGCCGCAAATAATAATTTTTTGCGGCGAAATCTATATTTCGCTGAATTCTAACTTAAAAGTGAGTAAACAATTGCGACGAAGATGCGGCGCGCATAAATCGCTGTAAATAAATTATTTGCAGCGATTTTGGGTATTATTTGCGGCGATTTGTTGCGCCGCAAAAAATGGTTTTTCTTCTTGTAGTGACGGTTGTAAGCAGTACGATTAGTTCTCATCCTACAAATTAATTAAATATATATAATAATCGTCTCGGAGGTCTCATGAATAGTGAGCTGACAGCTGGTTTATTTAATTAAAATTTAATCAACGGTTGTAAGCAGTACGATTAGTTCATCCTATTTTAATTAATTTTGTTGTATCCTGTTTAGAAGTAATCCAACGCGGGACGTTGCATGCACACGTACGTACGATTGCCCAATTCATCTTAATTAAGAAATTAATGATCATACTAGGTAGCCTCAAAAGTTATATATCCTCATAAAGAGTTTTTCCACCCCCATCAACTACGGCGGCCTTCACCCATAAATTAATTTGGACTCAATTAATTTCGATTATCCAATCGGTCAAAACCCACTATTAATTAACATAAAATAGTAAGAAATTAAATTACTCATCCATATATTATCAAAAGTTTTAGAATTGATTTAGATAGTGAAATGAAATGAAATGATTTTAAATAAATTGAATAAAATATTATTAGAATATTATTTTTAATATTATTATTATTTTAAGACTTGAAAAAGTCGAATTATTTATTATATTTTATATAAAAACTTAGAAAAATTATAATAATGAAATAAGATGAATTAAAATAATTTTTTTTTTATCTACACGAGCTCTTAGTTTTAAGGTATGAAACGTCCCATAGTCCTCATGATCATAAAGAAGTTGAGAAAGAATAATTATTCAGTGGGTACCACGCATCCTCGATCCCTTATATAAGTCATCAAGCTTGAAAGAGGTTTGCATGCATTTAGAAAAGAAATTGAGAAGCGTAGTCATTCAGTGGGTGAGATTATTACAGTTGAAGAGAAATGGCGACCATGAATGTCAAAATAAGCTCCAGGGAAACAATTAAACCATCATCACCAACACCCCAACACCTTAGAAATCACAACCTTTCCTTTTTGGACCAACATGCACCAAACATGTATATTCCCATCATTCTTTTCTATCATGCCAAGAATGACCGGGACATTGATCACGTCCAAAGATCCTCTCTGCTTAAAAAGTCCCTTCAACAAACCCTCAACCTCTTTTACCCTTTGGCTGGCACCTTCAAAGAAGACTACTCCATCGACTGCAACGATAATGGAGTCGAGTTTTGTGAGGCTCAGGTTGGGTGCCAGTTATCAGAAGTTGATCTCCAACAATTTGATGCAGAAATCTTGAACCAATTTTTGCCATTTGGAGCCCACATGACTAATGGCGCGAACACAGAAAGCAGGGAAGTTCTCTTAGCTATCCAATATAATATCTTTCAATGTGGCGGAGTAGCCGTTGGTGTATGTGTTTCCCACAGGATCGCAGATGGAACTTCAGCAACAACATTTCTTAAAGCATGGAGCGCTACGTCCCGTGGAGACGCTGTAGCTATATGTCCAACGTTTGATGTGGCCAATTTCTTCCCAAAGAAAGATATGCATTGGTACCATGGAGTCAACTTCTTGTCAAAGGAAAAGGTCGTTACAAAAAGATTGGTGTTCAACAAATCAAGCATAGCTGCTTTGAGAGAAAAGGCTTCTCCAGCTGCAGATTCCCAGATGAAGGCGCAGCACTACTTTCCAACCCGTGTGGAGGCAGTTTCAGCATTGATATGGGGACGTCTCATGGCGATATCTAAATCAAAAACAGCACCAGCAAAACTCATTGTAGCAACTCATGCAGTCAACTTACGTGTGAGGATGGTTCCACCCATGCCCCAGCATTCCTTTGGGAATCTTTCGTACAGCGCTGCTGCAATTGTATCACCAAACGAGAATGTTGACAATGACAACAATCTTGTATTTCTCGGGAGCAAACTGAATACTGCAATAAAACAAATCAATGATGATTATGTGAAGCAACTACAGAGCGATGCAATATTGGATTCGCTCAAAAAGGGAGTCGAGCTGTACCATTCAACTGGTGACGTGGAGTTCTATAGCTTCAGTAGCTGGTGCACGTTTCGTTTCTATGACGTTGATTTTGGATGGGGGAAGCCAACCTGGGTGCGTTCTCCTAGTGCGCCTTGTAAGAATCTCATTGTCATGATGAGTACCAAAGACGAGCAGGGAATTGAGGCATATATTAACCTATCAGAGGAAGACTCGATCATATTTGATAGTGACCTTGAACTCCGTCCATTTGTTTCTAGGACAATTGGAGACTAAATATTAATGCCCATGCAACCTTTCGTTTGGCGCTAGTTAACTTACTATATAATCTTCTAGATTTGTGTTTGTTTCAATATTTAGTATTTCGCTCTTGTCCAATAACTTTGTAACCCTTTAGTACTAGGGTTTGCCTTTAATGAATGGTGGAATTGAAGAAGAATATTTTGCCAAACAAAAACTCTTTGCTTTTGCGGACTCCATTAATGTAATTGATTGCACTATTTTTTTAATATAAAATAACTATTTTCATCAATTACATCAGTGGAATACATAAAAAATATACAAATGTGACTGTATGTAGTAGAACTCTTTAAGAAAAGAATTACAATGAAGGAAATTATTGCATAGTCTGGAGTACCAAGTTCGTCATAGATATTTCATGAAGGGTAATAATAGACTTACAACGTCTCTGTTATAACTCTCTTACAACTCATTTCAAATAAAGCATTAATGCAAGTATGCTTGTTCATTAAAAATGATTTTCAATTTTACAAATATACCCTTCATTTAATATAGAATTAACACTAGATTGAGATTACAATTATATATATATATAGTGGAACAAATTGTAATTAATGGTATTTTCAAAATATGTCATATGAGATGACTGATTATTTTAAGTTTATTGGAGTTAGTTGTTTATTTTTCCATCTTGGTCCCTCTCTAAGCTAATTTTATTGGGTTGAAAATAAGCATTTTGGGCCAAATATTGATCAAAGCCCAAAAGTAAATTATATAATTGGGTTGGCTAAAATATCGGAGCCCATTAAGTAAATATTTAATTTACTTAATCATTAAAAAAAATGTTCTCATAACATAGATAAAATTTATTTAGTGAAAATTATTCCTGAAATGTCAAAAAGATCTTTAACACTTATAGCATCCTCACTACGTTGTATATGCCCATTTGCCGCGAGTTCTTTTTCCAAGACTAATGTGTCTTTAGAAATAATCTTCCCAACCTCCTACTATTAACCACACTCCACACTCCACCTTTTTTTTTTAATTTTTTTTATCAAATATTTTTTATATGAATAGTGAATAAAAAATCTGAAATATTTTAAAAAAAATAAATTTAAAAAAAAATTTAAAAAAAATATTAAAAAATATGGAGTGTGGAGTGTGGGTGAATAGTAGGAGGTTGTGTAGCAAATCCCGTGTCTTTATTGCCACAAAACACTTGCGCCCAAAAAAGTGGGTAAATGTGCTTTTGAAGACGAGAAAAGGCAAGTGACTAAATAGTGACAAAAGTATTATATTTGAGACAAATCTATTTCTTCTTTAGGCAAAAATAGACGGTGGCATTGTCAAAATTCTTTTTACGAACGAGGGTCAAAAACATTGTCTTTGATCAACAATCATTAATATGAGCACCCTAAATATTTTTTACTACTCTCAATCTCTCCAACCGTCTCTTGAACGCCATTCTCTAATCATTAATTATGTAATTGGGTTCTATCCCTAGTTCTCGCTGCTCCTTTTCCCCTCTTGATGCTACAAACAATTGCATTATTCATTTGCAGCATGTACTAGCATATTGATCTATCACTTTCATTTTGCAATTGCAATTACAATAAATCCAATAACTAGCAAGGATTTTATACATGTTGCTTGGATCAATTTTGCATATGTACCATTCACTAGTCCTCTAGCTAGATACTTCCCCTTATTTTTGGGCAATTATTTTTATTATCTTTTGTTATTTTGGGGAATATTAACTCCACGATTATGTTAACGTCTTATTTATGGTGTAAAAAAAGTGAGCTTTTGTGCGACATTTTTTACCAATAATTTAAGGAAATATAGTCTTTAAGAAATTATAGTGTGGTATAGAATCATTAGTTATGGCCTTATTCATTTTGTTCTTTTTACAGTTATTTATCAGCATCCTAGAGAGTCTTAGATCAAAATTAAGGATCATACTCACTTGATGGGGACTGGAAGGAATGTTTACTACTTCCCCTATCAGGCTAGGCCAAACGAGGTGAGGAATTTGCATCCTGGGTTAGGTCGAGTCTGTCATGGAAGCCTAAAGTTTAGCAATCCTATTGGCCCATGGATCGCGTAAGGAAGAAGAAGGCCTAGGGCTTAAGCTAGAAACTGATTGACAGGGAAAGATGGGATGCCACCTACCCTGACACCACCCTACAAAAGCACGTTTTGCAGAGCCACTCCACATTTAAGGATCAGTTACGGGACATGGAAATAGATCATGAAAACACCCCTTTCTCGCTGACAACGCACACTGAAGGTGGTCGCGCTCACCTACCACTAAGGCGTGGCCCGAGGAAGCCACACCACATTAAAGATAACATCGTGGTATCCTGTACGGGATACTAGAGCCTTTGGTTCAAGGCACAAAGTACCATGTCGACGTGTAGCATAAAAGCTGGATAGAAGTTAGAATTTGGGACTTATGCTCTCCTACTTGATGAAATTCTCTCCAAGGAAGAAAAATAGTAACTTAGGCATCGGAGGTTACCCTTCAACCCCAGCCTCATCTTATCTGTGTTGTAGGTGGCTGAGCCTAGGGATGTAAAAATTAACCGATGGTTTTCTGACCAGCCTGAACCGGTAGAACTAGTCTGGTTTTGGATCGGTCCGATCCAGGACCGGTTCCCATAGTTTCAAAATCGGCCGGTTTTGGTTCTATGCTTTTTAGAACTGGACCGAACCGGTTCCCTTTCTTATATATTTAATCATATATAAGATAAAATATAAAATATATTTTATTTGATCATATACTTTTTAGGAATATTTGATCATATACTTTAAACATAAAATATATATATTAATAATATTTTATGGCCTAATAAATTCTCAACATATTCCTTTTCATAAAT
Source organism: Cyclocarya paliurus (assembly GCA_029856935.1). NCBI lineage: Eukaryota > Viridiplantae > Streptophyta > Magnoliopsida > Fagales > Juglandaceae > Cyclocarya > Cyclocarya paliurus. The sequence continues at coordinate 34,489,164 of CM056947.1, read as the reverse complement.
ACATAATACACTAGTAATACTAATATACATTATTATATTAGCTACATTTTGCTTTAATTAACAAGTATACATTAGTATACTAATGTATATTAGTATATTAATTACATTTTATGCCCCAATAGTAATACTACTAAAACCGAAAAATTGAACCGAACCGGACCGAAATCGGTAAAATCGGAGGTAAGGATAATCGGTGAGTAATTGGTTTTCAAAATGCAAAACCGATGCATACTGGTTTGGTCCTAAATTTTGTTCAAAACTGGACCAGACCGATTACACCCCTAGCTGAGCCCAGTACCCAGTGTGCCAAACACGTCATGAACCGGGACCACAATTTGAGTTCACCAAAACATATTGTAGTTTTTGTCATGGATGAAACTGTTGAGCCTGAACTTTCACTCAAAATAATGAACCAAAAATTCAGAGCAGTTTTACCTGCAAATATACAGGTGTTGTATTACCTTACAAGATCGAATCCACAGGGATTGGCTAATGTGATAAAGAGAATAAAATAAAATAAAAATATTATTAAAAAGAACTTGCAATAAGAAAAAGAGGAGATTATTGAGATGAGGATTTTTAAAGTAACAAAATATAACTAAAATAATAGAATAAATTAATATAGAGAATGACTAAGGTTTCGAAGATCCATCTAATAATTTAGAAAATTGTTTCCAATCAATTTAGTTTAGTTAAACTAGAATAATGATTCCGTCTAACTGGAAGATTTAACAGTTAAGCCCAAGAAAACTAATCTCCAAAGATTAAGTTTGAATAATTGATGGTAGAAACATTCACAAGTCCAATTGATTATCACAGGGATTTTTCAGGCATCCAATGTATTCGGAAATCATAATAGATCAAGAAAAGTATATAGATAATCAAAGTTTATAATAATAACACCAAAAATTCTTTTGATCACTAAAGATTAAGTTTGAACAATTTATGGTAGAAACATTCACAAGTCCAATTGATTACCACATGGATTCTTCAAGCATCCAATGTATTCGGAAATCACAATGGATCAAGAAAAGTACATAGATAATCAAAGTTTCTAATAATAACACCATTCAATTGATCAAACTCACAATATAAACTCTATTGTTGATCCAAAACAATATTTAAATCATTAGACTTTATTTCTAACCTTAGTACGAAAATTTAGACATATTTATCACAACTTCAAACTGAAATAAAATAAAAATAATAAAACTAAAAAATAAAATCACACTTAAAAATAATACTTCTACTCTACTCTAGTTCACTCCCACTCCTAATTACAAACTCTAACTATTTTTTTTCTCTACTTCCTACTTCTCCTCTTGCTCCTAAAATCTACCGAGCTTTTCCATCTATCTCCAAGCCCTTATATAGGCTTCAAAATAACACTGCAAATGAGTGTTGCTTGCAGCCGTCCTTAATTCTGAGCCCTTATGTCTCCCACTCATCAAATTTATTTGAGCCAAAAGTTTGCATCCGTGCATTCAGACCGAAAAGTAACATCCAAATACAATTTTGTTTTCTTTCTTTTCATCTGGTTGCCCATGTGTGTCTTGTTCCCCACATGCAGAAGAGATTTCAGCTCTTTTCTTTTTGTTTTCTTTTTGCTGTATATCCGCGTCTTCTTCATTGTCCAGTATGAGTGCATCCCAACATGCATTTTATTTTATTTTTCTTTTGTTTCCCTGCATCTTCTTCCTGTCTCTGGCACGCTGCAACCGAATGGAGAACTCTGAGAGAGAGAGAGATGGAGCCGAGAGGTAGAGGTAGTGGTTGGTGCTACGGTGCTTCACGGTTTTGGTGGCTGCTGCGGTGTGGAGGCTGAAGACACGGCTCACGGTGGCTGGTTTGAGGCTTACGGTGACTGGTAGCTTACTCTGTTTTTGGGTGTCAAAAACAGGGGATTGGTTTGGTTTTGGCCATGCATGGTGATGGCGAAGGGTGGTGCTTGGCAGCGTGGTTGGTCTTGGCTGGAGCTGTGCAAGAAGAGGCTGTGGGCTGCGGCTGTGGTTGCAACGTGCTGCTGATCTTGCGGATGCAGTGCAGCGTGGAGTTGGGTGGTAGCGGCTGCATGGAGGTAAGGTGCATGCATGAAGTGGTGCTGCCGCTTAGCATGGAGGTGCAATGTGATGGTGATGCATGGCAGTGGTGCTCGTGGTTCACGGGTGGAAGAGCACGGTGCAACCGGGTTGAGGTGGCTGGGCAGGAGTACATGGCTTACAGTGGTAGAGGTGGTTCTCTATGGTGTATGGAGGTTCAGTGGCAGCGGCGCTGCGCTACAGTTGGTGGTCCTGAAGGAAGGCCTATGTGCTGCCCAGAAGAAGCAGCGGGTGGAGGTTGACTGTGTTGAGGGCTCACAGTTGTGCATGAGTTGCAGTGTGCAGGATGGCGCTGCTGTGCGGAGGGCGTGCATTGTTGCGATGTAGCGTGGTGGTTGAGTCGATCTGCAAAACAAAGAAAGAAAATAAATAAATTAAAACAAACAATTTAAAACTAGCAAAACAAAGAAAAATAAATAAATAAAAATAAAAACTAGACAAAAAAATGAAGAGTAAAATATTAAAGTGTGTTGTGAAAAAATATTACACAATTCAATCACAAGTACTAAAATCAAGCATAAATTATGCTTTTAATCAATTTAAATCATAACTTGGATTTATGCCTCTTAATCAATTTTTTCATCTAAAATAAATAATAAAAAAATAAAAAAATAAAAAATATATTGATTTTAAATATATAAAATATGCAATAATGCAGCTCAATCAGAAACCATCACAAAAAATAAACCAAACCATCAAAAAATATTTTCTGTGGCAATTAAAAACCGTCTATCATACCGACACAACAACTATGTCACAAAATATATATTGTGTTGGCTTACTATTCAACCGTCACAAAAAAGATTTAAAGATTTTTTGTGACGGTATATGACGCAACATTCAATTGAAGGTTCAAACATGATCAACTTTGGTAACGGTCAATTTCCATCACAAAAAGTACGTTCGAACGTACCAACAATTGTTCGCATATTACTAATCTTCAAACATATAAATCTACATTCAAACGTAACGATTAAATATTCAAACATAAATATTGCATAACGTTTGAATGTGAATTTAATAATGTTCAAATGCAGACATGATAACATTTAAACATCAATAGTTAACATTCAGATGTGGACTTAAAAATGTTTGAATGTCCATATCTTACGGGGTGGCTGGAGGCGACGTTGCTGTCGCTTGTTGCTAGCAGAGGCTAGGGGAGGGAGAAGAGGGGAACAGGGAGAGCTTTGCAATGAGGGTGGAGCCGAGAGAGAGAATAGGGTAATCGCCAGTGATTACGCCCAAAGAATAACGCGGTAGTTGTAGCACAGCTTTGGGGTGTCGATTCCTCAGGGAGACAGATTAAAGAAAACACAACAAATAATAAAAAGAATTAAAGGAAAATATTTAATGAACAATAAGAAAGGACTGGTTTTGAATGCAATTTAACAAATAAACTTACAAGGATAAAAATAAGGATCACTCAAATTATAAATAGTAAAGCATCAGGAATTCTTTACACAAATTGGGTATTTATGTTTATTCTTGATTCAGTGAATTACTCAATTGAGGATTCATCTCCAGAGTCCCCAATTGGAAGATATAGAACTACAAACTCTTTTAATCGAAAGATAACTCTTTGATAAATCATTCACTACTTTTTAAAGCTTTGTGAATTATCATCTTTATTGACAAACCCAGCGACGACAATATACCCAGGGGCAATACTGCAGCAAAAAATTAAATCAATAAAGACAATGAATTAATCCAAACATAATCAAAGACCTTAACCATTTTATAGAAAAAGAATAACTGAATCTATGAAAGGAATCAATTCCAAAATGATTTGGAGATAAGAAAATACTATTGATAATTAGAGAATGATAAATAAGAGTTTGCATTAATAAATAACAATCACATGAATAAAAAATAAACTAAAAACACCCTCAATTGTGCAAGTTCATCCCTGACTTTACTTAGACTTAGCTGTCCACAAGCACAGCAAAAATCTCTCGAATTAATTGTATTTTTCCCCTCTCTTCCTCAGCTCTTTATATAGAACTCCATACCTTCCCGCATCTTCGCTGGCCATTAGTCCATATCTTTCTTTCTTTTATTTTATTCTTCCACTATCTATTACATAAAGCAAGCAAATATTCTTTAACCGAATGAGTCCTGGCGTGCATGTTATGCTGGGTTCTTTATCATTTTTTTTTCTTTTTTTCATTTCCTACCCAACCTCTAGCTAGCGTTCGGCCTTTCATCTCTTTGTGTCTTGCGTCCGGCCGAAAGTGAAGAACTGTCACGTCCGCATGTCTTCAATTCTCTTTCTGTGATTTTTGTTGCTTCCGTAAATCCAAACAAGGCAAACCAAGGTTAAGCCCCACAAGTGTTAAAATACAGCAGCGTCCGCATCCACCCACCAAAAAAAAACCAGGGTCCTGAAAATGCTGCTTCTTCCATCAAAACCGGAAGCTAGCTTTTTATTTTTCTTTTTCCACGTGAGACCCTTTCGATGCAAATCGTGCTTGGTGAAAATGACCCAAAACCTGCTGCCTTGTATTCCATTGCTGGGCCCGTACTCTATCTCTTTATAATGATTTTTCTTCATGTGGTGCATCTTAGCACCAAAGCACCATGCTGTGTTTCCAACATAAAGAATCTTTTTTTTATTTCTACTTTGAGCCTTCCATCTGTCCAAGCCGCATGAGTCTTACTTCTAGCATTTTTTTCCTTTTGTGTCTGTCACCCAGCTGGCTTCGGATTGGAGTACTCTGAGAGAGAGAGATGGAGCCGAGAGGTAAAGAGGTGTTGAGCCAGAGGGAGACGGTTGGTGGCTGCTACGCTGTGCATGGAGTCTGCGTGCACTGGAGGAGAAGACGTGCGACGGTGGTTTCGGATGTGGAGAGTTGCTCATGGTAGCTTGAGGTGGTTGGGCACGGTGGATGGTGATTGTTCTTTGCAGTGGTTGCTGAGTTGTAGTGGTGGAGGTGCTGCATGCATGGAGTCTGCGTGCACTGGAAGAGGCTAGGCAGAGGTTGAAGATGACGAAAACGACTTGTCGTTTTTGTCTATTGACAAAACGAAAAGTCGTTTAGCAGACGGAAGTTTTAATTCGACAGATAAAACGACAAGTCGTTTTTGTCTGTGTACTAAACGACAACTCGTTTAGCACATAGCTGAATTCAATCCAACTAAAAATGATATGTCGTTTTGGTTTGTCGACCAAACGACATGTCGTTTAGCTTGTGCTGAAAAACAAAAATAAAAATAAAAATAAAATAAAATAAAATAAAATAAAATAAAAAGCTAAATAAAATAAGATAGGCAGAATAAATAATAATAATTAAAGAAACAAAAATAAAACTAGAAAAATAAATAAATAAAGATAAAATAAAACTAGACTAAAATATTAAAAGTGTGTTGTGCATGTGAAGAAACAATATCAAATTAAATCACAAGTATTAAAAACAAGCATAAATTATGCTATTAATCAATTTAAATTACAATTTGGATTTATACATCTTAATCATTTTTCCATCTAAAATCAATAATAAAATAGTAAAACAATTAAAAATGTATTGATTTTAACTGTATAAAATATGCAATAATGCAACTCAATCAGCCAGCAAGGCACGACAATGGAGGCGGAGCTTCCAATGGTGCCATGGCACTGGGGAGGGTGAGAGAGAAATCGGGAAAGGGAGAGGGAGAGGGCGAGGGGGACGACTCTAGGAGAGAGGAAGGAAAAAAGAAGGAAGAGGAATGAGAGAATTAGGGGGATTAGGGTTTGGGCACGTATCCTAGCCCAACAACTTTAATCCAACGGTGGAACTAAAACATGGAGATATAAGAGAGAAAGAAAGAGAGAAAATAGAAAGGAAATGAAAATAAATTAAAAAGAAAATCCAACTTTGTTTTCTTGATCCAAAAATAATATTTTTTATCATAAAATAAAATAAGCAGTTTTAGTAAATATTTCTAGAGAAATAAATTCATTCAAATAAATAGAGTTTTTAACATAAATAAAATCATTAATCTTAGTAAATATTTCTAAGAGAGATAAAATCATTTAAATAAAATGAATTCGTAAAATTATATTATTTTCGGAGTTCCAAAATTAAAGTGCCTTGCTTGAGAATTATGCTTGGTCCAATAATGGTAAAAATACCCCATTTAAAATTATTTGAAGTTTTAAAATATTTTAAATATTTTGCATACTTGGCTCATTTAAAACTCATTTGCTAAATTTAAAAACAAATATTCGAGATTAAAGACTTTTAAGCGAGGCTCCTAACCAACCTAAGAGAAAAATAAGCAGTTGGTCACATAAGGAGATAAGAATAACTGAAGTCCAATCCTAGCCCTCTGTTTGATAACTTGATCCATATTAATAGACATTGATTAAGTGGAAATTATGTGGAAATTAAGCATAAAAGCTATGGGTTATTGTTCTGAAAAAGGGGTACATATGCTTATTTACACATTAAATTCACAATAAGGTAATATAAGGGTAATCTGGGAAATCATGCACAAAATAAACAGCTGCACTAAACTCACACACGCACTCGACACTTAGAAGAAAAAGATTGTTGGTTTCTCTCAAACCCGTAACCTCCCTTCTCTGCTTTGCATCTCAGGTTTCACACCGATCCACATGAAATTGGAGAGGATGAGCAGGGGTACTGGAGAGAGCAACAACCTGGAGAGAGAAAGAGGCAAGAGCATCAGAGGAGGAAGAAAAAGCTTAAAAAGGGCACCAAGACGTGGATGGGGGTATCAGTTTTTCACTGGAAGATTCCAAAAATACTCTGGGTTTTCGTTTTCTAACTTTAGGGATTTCGTTTCTTTCTTTTCTTGGAATGATGATTTGATATTTTCATTTGATAGATTGTTCATTTTATTACCGGATGGAGGAGTAATCTTGTGACCTAGGTTGAAGGGAAACTTTGAATATTTGGATTTTTGGTTGGGAGTTTTGAGTTCCTCTCGGTTTTAAGTTGTATTCTCCATAAATTTTTGTTATCCTCAAAGGCACTGGGATTAGGGTTTCTTTGCATCTTCTTTGATTCATCGTTGATTGAAAGCACGATGGATGCTTAAGAGATATAGACCCTAGACCGAGTGTTATGTTGATTTCTAGGTTGATATGAAATCTATTGGAGTTTGATGTCGATATTCTGTTAATGCTTTAATCATACATATTATCCGAATGCTTTTGCCATGACTGGGGTAGCATTTGAAAGTAAGTGAGGATATCGAACTTCCATAAAAAAATCATCTGTGCAAAGGGAACCCGAAACCTAGGTACCCCTTTTTCTTCTTGAAAACCCCCTTTTCAAAACGTGAGTTTGGAGTTTCTTTACAAAATATTTCCTTAGTTTTGAACCAATTTTAAAAACCCCTTGAGTTCTGGTATGAACATCCTTGTTTGATTTGCAGGTTTACTCAGTGTTTAAAAGAAAAAGAAAGAAAAACATTTGCCCTTCTTATATTTTTCTTACTTATTCCATATTAATCTAATAACTTTTGCATAGCCTTGAATTTACTTTAATCCCTGTGAAATCGACCTTGGAACTTTCATTATACACAAGCAAGATACCTTCTACACTTGGGAGGTATAAAAAAGGAACAACCAGACATCACTTGATCCAGAGTTTGGGTTTTGTGGCTTTAAAATGAAACTCGAGATCTTCTTAGTATTTGAGATCGGTTTGGAATGACGTTCGAACTATATTAGGTAACATTCAAACAATCTGGATTGACATTCGAACCATTTGGTGTGATGTTCAAACTATCTTGGGTAATGTTCGGACTATATAGGTTGATGTTCAAACTATCTATGATAACGTTCAAACTATCTCGATGTTCGAACTTTCTTGGGTGACATTTGAACTATATTGGTTAATATTCGAACTATCTGGATAGCGTTCAAACGATCAGGGTGACATTCGAACTAACTTAGTAATATTCAAACTATCTGGAATGACGTTCGAACTATCTTAAGTAATAAACAATATCAATTTATGTATTGTTTCTCTATAAATTTAGTAGTATTTATGTATTTTGTAGTATTTAATAGTATTTATGTATTTTGTTTCTCTATAAATTTTTAATTTTTAATTCCCTTCCAATAGTACGCTTCAATAGTATATATGTTTCTTATTTTGGTCTGGATATTCCAAATTTCAAATTTCAAATCGCAATCATACATTTGAACGCGTTAAAAAAATACATTCGCGCAATAGTGGAAATTCGTGTGCACTAGAAGAAATTATGTGTACATGATAGATCAGATATGTTCACCTTGCGCTTGTTACATTTGAACATAATTAAATATTACGTGCGTATTAATTGAACAAAGTCTAAACCAACACAAAAACTCAAACCTGTTACAATGGCTTCTCTCTCGGCCCCATGAAATGCATTGAGCTGTGTATGTACATACATATTATTGCATACACGCATATCTATGATATCAAGAAGACAATAGCAAGTATATGTGACTTTGGTGAACTTTCCAATTTTCCACGTGATGTATTAATTTTCATATACTTCACCAACTTTATAATTAAATATGTTCAACTAGATTGTTGGATATGGAATGAAAAAATTCATATGTATGAATGTGCTTGTTATTTTCGTTATCTTTATAATCATCTTTTTTATATGAGTCTTTTATAAATTAGCGTCAGAATTATTATCATTGGGATCTACTAGTAATATTGGAAATCCAAGCCAGGCAATTTGTATTTGGGGTCACTACAAGAAATTTGGCCTTTTCCCACAAGTTTTTTATATATGGTTAATGATTTATGATTTATTATTAATTGATAGCATATATTATTTTATATTTTATATGGTCAATAATAATAAATTAGATAAAAATTACATCTTTGCAGTGAATGTTATACACATGAGCAACACGTGTAGTGAATTTTCGTTAGATTTGACACTGCTGGTAGACGAAATGAGAGATTGGAAAGTTTTGGAAGTAAGTTGGTCCACTAGTCCACTTTGATGTAATTATTAATTTTGGATGCACATTGTGAATTGAGTGAAAGTTCGAGATGGTAAAGTGTAATTAATCATATATATATATATATATATATATATATATACATGCTCCTCCCTCCTCGTTTTCATGAAAACCTATCATATTTGTACAGGCGGCCTACAATCAATTATCAACAGTTCAAACTTGAGAAAGAAATTCAAAAATATATCAATTTATCTTTTAAAATTATATATTTTTAACTTCAATTCAAAAGTAATTTTCGGTCTAAAAAATTGTAAAATCAAATTAACTTTAAAAAAACTATAAAAGAAAATAATAACTCTTACCAAAATTTTATCCGATCAATTTTAAAAAAAGAAATATTTTAGTTACAAAAGAATTAAATAAAAGTAAACCTACAAAGTAATTTAGTTTAATGTTATACGTTAGATTATAAATTTATTTTATTATAATGTAGACTTAACAGATCAGATTATATAAAACTATATGAATTTGTGTAATCCACCAATTTTTAAAATAAACCAACCCAACCAATTTTTACAAGCCTTCGTGTGTTTACGGTTATATTGAATTTAATTGCACGCTTTGAGAAAACAACAATGTGTTAATGTATGGTTAGGTTATAATTAATACTTTCTTCCATCGTTATTTATTTATTTGAAATAATCTTCCATCGACTAAAGTGCATCCTTATTCAAAGAGGGCTTGTAAAAAAAATTATGATTAATTATTAAAACAATATAATATAAATTTGAATAAATTTGTATTTATTAAATTACTAAGAGTATATTAAATTTTTAGGGATTGGGTCAAATCCTTTGAAACCCTATCACTAATGGAAGAGATAAAGCTAAGAGATAAGGCAAATAAGTTAGCTCAGACTCCTAAAAAGAAAAGGCTTCACGAGGTAAATTGAGCTCTATCACTCCAAAAAAATAACCTCTATAAATAGTCTCCAAGAGGTAACAAATACTAGATTTGAACTAAATTTGATTCACTTCTTCTTTACATACATTTACTCTCATATTGCTATACTAACTATGGCATCAGAGACTCCAAAGGGCAACCAGTGCTGCCCCTTCATTTGTTACAGGTGATCTGTGTGGTTGGTGGTGTGAAACACATCCTTAATAGTAGCTCCATCTGTGGGATGTTTACAGACTTCAACGTGATTTTCACATTCCAACTACCATGCGATCACATGCAAACCATGATTTTTTAATGTCGGAAAGCAGAGTAGGGGAAATTATGTGATTCACAAGGACGTAGGGCACATCCTCGCACACAAGGTTAAGTGTGTTGGCTAGTCAGATCAGTTAGTTAAATCAGATAAATCAAATCATGCATAGCATAAGCGTCAATATGAACAGTCATGAATTTCAGCTCTCAGCATGAAAACTTGTGTGAAAACTTTATGTTTATGTTGTGATGGATTTCTTGCAGAGTTTTTGACTCATTTTAGTTTATTTCATATTTTTAACCACCCAAGTGAGGATGATGAACAAAAGCAGGCAGTCCAGGATTAGGAGTAGTTAATTTAATTTCAGACCTTCTAAAATAAAATTACTTTTATGACATAAATTTTATTCAATTTATTTATTTAATATTTTTGGAAGATATTTTATTAGACATTTTTTCTACAAAATAAATTATAATCAGGGGAGTCAACAAGCACTTTGATCACTTAAGCACAAGTTACTACAAACGAACTTTTACATCCACATCAAAAACGAAAAAATGCCAACAAAAAATACAGCACGGGGCAAAATCCATTGAGGCCACCAAAAAAGATAACCAAACACCTAATTGAACACATTCACATACAATCACTACGCAAATGTTCTTACAAACAAACTTCACAAAAACCCATCCTCAAAGGCCTTTACTACAAATTTTACAATGTCTTCTTGAGGACCACTGTAACAACCGAACCTTACTACGTAGGTCCTTACGTCATTCTATTAATTCTTAAGTTAAATATTTTGAGATGAAGATTATTTTTATTACTACTTTCAATTATTTTATTTTAAGGTGAGTATGTCTTATTTTTTTAAACCAAGATGAGTATGTTTTATTAAGATATGATTTATTAAAATAAATCAAGATTATTATTATTTTTTAAGACTTTGAAATATTTATCTTAAGTCCTTTTATTTTTATTTATTTAAGAATTGACCCAACTTTTCCCTACCATTGGATTGGTAGGTGAAGAAATGCTTGAATCCTCACCATCCATCCCTTGGCTTATAAGATAAGTTTTTTGACTTATCAATACACTTTTCTCCCATTGAATCTATCGGCTCCCTCAAGAAGCTAGTAGACTTTCCCTTCTCTTCTTCCTCTACAAGCCGATTCAAGCTTCCAAGACAAGCCAAACCAATTCCTTATTTCCTCCATGCACTTATCGGTCAAGAAGCTTTCCAAAAAGCTTCCAAGGGAAGTAATTGAGTTCCTTATCACCGTTGGCCAAAGTAATACAAAAGGCAAAAATTTAAAATCAACTCACCTTGTCTCCCATGTGATAACCGACTTCTTCAACAAGCCATTCGGAACTTTCCTTCCCTTCTTCTTTCACACGTCGATTTCAGCCTCTAGAGTAAGCCAAAGAAGAATTTCCTACAAGCCCAAAATGCAGCCCCTTTCATCCACAAGAAAAAGACTCTCTCGGGTTCTCTAGCACCGAATAGCTTCCCCTTCCTTCTCCAAAGCAATTCCTTCTTTTCCTAAGCTTATGATTCAACATCTTCTTCAAGGTGAACGGCTTTGCAGCTGTGAATCTCCAGACTTCTTCTCCCCCTTCCGTTCGTAGCTTGCTAAGTTAGGTAATATTTTATTTTTTTCTGATCTCTTGTAAATTGGAACTATGTCAAGTGAGTTTATGCCATGTATTTGGAGTTTCGAATTTCCTAGGTTGACCGATTGTTGTGTAGTTATTCCTAGACTGATTTCTCATTTGTTTCTCCTAATATTTGTTCTAATTTGGGTGCCAACCGAGTAGAAGAAATCATAGCTTTTATGTGTTATGCCCTGTTTTTATTTCCAGCCGTATGTTTTGCAAGGTAATGTTGTTGTAGTCCTTCCTTGTGTTTTCTCAAGTTTAAGCCATGTTTTAATTATGTCTTTATGTGTTAAATTAATGAAGTTAAGGTTTATGGCCTAAGTGAGCCACTAAGAATTTTAATTAAGCTAGTAAGCTTGCTTTGAGAATTTTAAGTTACCAAGTCTTTTACCCTTTTTATTTATGCTATGTTTTCAGAAAAATATGTAATGTTTTCTTAAGTTTTCTACAACTCTAGTATTGTTTAATTATATGGTTAAGATTCTTGGTTAAGGGAGAGATGTTTAAAAGCATGAAGGTCATAAGGCTATTGGCTGTCCAAGGGTTCCCAAAAAATTTCTGCTATGCTTTGTGGGAACCTAAATCAGCCAAATCCATCTTTTTGTTCAAAGCTTTGCTTAGCTCAATTAAAGGTGGATTTTAGCATGAAAAACCAATGAAAAGAAGTGACAAAAAATTAACCCTTTGTAAGCCTTGGCCTTTTTGTTTAGTTTACCTTCCAAATGATGTTGCAAAACTATCAATGCCTTTCTTGATGAAAATTTTCAGATTTGTAGCAAATTCTTGTTCTTTCCCCTTTTTAAATAATTCCTACCATTTATGCATTTTAATCTATGATTTTCCATCTATCCTTCATGTAGAAAACATTGGCCTTTAGAAGAGGTAGCTAGTATGTTATTTATTTTCATAAGTTTCTTTAAAATGTTTGGAATAAAGATTTTAACGTTTTGGCTTAGTGCCATGCTTGGTGGGTAGACGAACGGGTTAAGAGAACACTTAATTTCAAGTTAGAAATTAAGTGAGCGTGTGAGCGCATCGATTAGTAAGGCTCAAAGTAAGGTGGATGTTAATATATCTACCTCATTTTATTGAATAGGACTGGGAGTCTACCTTCAAGTTCAAAGGAACTCGCTAGTAAAGCTCGCAGGTAAGTAGCTATGACCATGCTTCTTACACCATGCTCTCTTATGAAAGAATATCTCTCTCTTATTGCAAATGTTTATCTAAATAAATGAATATAGTATGTACAGCCCTTCCTTGATAGCCCCTGTTAAGTACCCTATCGATTATAATTGTGTGTACATGTATAAAGTAATGCATGTATGTAGATTCTAAGTCATGAGATTTTCATGCATGCTCTCTCAAGAAACTTATGATTATTTCCTATATGTAGTATAGCATGAAAATCTATCCTGTTCATGAAAATGCATATGCATTGAACTAAGAAAGATGATGAAAAGGTTTAAATGCAAAGGAAAGGAAAGTAAAGAAACGTCTCATGTTTTATGCTTCAAGTGATGCTTTAAATGTGTTTTAAAATGTCCCAATGAACTGATGCTTTAAATGTCCCTAAGAACTGACGTTTTTAAAATGTCCCTGAGAACTGACATTTTAAAGGATGTCTTGAAAGAAGATGTTTAAGCTCTTGCTTTCAAAGGATGTTTAAACTCGTGTTTTTAAATGATGTTTATGCTCGTACCTTTAAACGATTTTAAACTCATGCTTTTGATTAAGGTTTAAGCCTATTATTTTAAATGATGTTTAAGCTTATGCTTTTAATTGATGTTTAAGCCTATGCTTTTGATTGATGTTTAAGCTTATGCTTTTAAATGATATTTAAACCATGCTTTTAATGGTATTTAAGCTCATGCCTTTCAATGATATTTAAGCTCATGCCTTTAGACGATGTGAAAACTTTAAATGATGTGTAAGCTCATACTTTTAGAAAATGCTTAAGCTCACGTTTTTAAATGATGTTAAGCTCATGTTTTTAAGTGATGTTCATTTCCTATGAATGAACTGTTAAATGAAAAGGACTGAAATGAATGAAGGTACGAAATGAATGAGAGGAAACGAAAGGAAATGAAAGTTTCAATGAATGAAAATACGTAACGGCCACATGAAAAGAAAGAGGTGCCCAATGAATGAATGGGCAGATTGCAATGCCGGGTAGTAGTATCTGGTAGTGCATCCAGTGCTGCACCCTGACGGAATGAGATTCCAACCTGTGGCCACAGGTAAATCCATTGGCCATAGGGCCGCTAACCCTAGTACGCGGGGCGTAACAGTGTGCAATGGCCTATGAAAGTGAAAAGATGTAATGCATGAAAAGCATATTATGCATGAAAAGATGTAAAGATGAAAAGCATGAAAGAATGTTTATGCATGAAAGCCTAATTATTTCTAAGAATGTTTATGCATGGAATGAAATGCAAATGTTTATGTATGCATGTTTTCAAAAGGAAAAGAATTGATGCTTAGTATGTTCACTGCATGGTGTACTACTTACTGAGTATTAGACTCACTTTTGTTTTAAATGTTTTAAATGTCTAGAAAATGATGAAAAAGCTGAGGAGCAAGGCATTACTGCAGAGAGAGAGGTGGACGCTTAGTGTCTTCCCGGTCAGTGAGAAAAAAGAAAGGAAGGAAAATGAAAAGAAAAATATGCTAAGAAAAGGTATGTACGTAGTGGATTCCGCCCCTTGCGGGGCAGGGTCGTTACAACCACTCATGGAGATCTCCACTGCATAACAGTGAAAAATTCATTTTCTGCAGGTTACCTTCACCACATTTGACTTGAAGATTTTGAAGGCCTTCTTGATGAAACAAGTTGACCTTAAGAATCGAGGGCATCTATTTGGGACTAGGTCAAACCCTTTGGAAACCTATCACTAAGGGAAGAGATAAGGAAAATTGAGCTCTATCACTCCAAGGAAATAATCTCTATGAATAGCCTACGAAGAGGTAACAAATACTAGACTTGAACAAAACTTGATTTACTTCTTCTTTACATACATTTACTCTCATATTGCTATACAAACTTTCGCATCGGAGACTCCACAAGGGAACCAGTGCCGCCCCCTTCATTAGTTACAGGTGATCCATGTGGTTGGTGGTATGAAACACGTCTTTAACATAAATATTAAAAATAATCAAAAGAAATCATGTTCTTAATAATACTATGCATGTAACCTATTTAGGCTTATACTCCCAAATTACTTAGGTTCGAGGAAGGCTAGTCATATTTCGAAATACACCCCATCACTTGATTAAGAGAAGCAGTTCCCTCCCCACCAATCCACACCCTTTCAATGATGTTAGAACAATCCTTTGTGCCCATCCACATAGCCTCAAATCTAAAAAGGTTTGTCCCCACCCTTTCTAACTAACTCCCCATTAGTATCCAACCAAAGTGGGATATGATCTGAATAAAAGGCCACTCCATGTTGAACTGTCAAATTCAGAAAAGCATCACCTTCACCACCCCGAATTTGCAATAAACCAATCCAACCACTAACTAATAACACCTTCACCTTCATGCCTATTACACTAAGTAAACAGGACCCCAGCAAAACCTAAGTCTCTAAGACACCCTTCCTCTAAGACAGATCTGAAACTGCTCATCAACCTCTCACTTCTAAGCCTCCCCCCACTTTTCTCATCTTGATTCAGGATTTCATTAAAATCTCCGAATACCAACCAAAGACACTCAACACGATGCCCCAAGGATTTTAGTAAATTCCACACTTCCTCCCTTCTACCAAAATCTGGATGTTTGTAAACACCCGTAATTAGGCATTGTCCCCCTTCAACATTATTATGTCGAATCTTAGAGTGAATATGATGCATAGAAAAATTAATAACAGACAAATAAAAATCATCTTTCCAAAGCAAAGCTAAACCACCACTACGGCCCAAACAATCAACTACAAAGCAATTAGAATAACCGAGCTTAAACTTACAATAGTTCCAATGTCGAGAATTTAAACAGGTCTCTTGTAAGAAAAGCACATCAGGATCTTCCTTCGCAAGTAGGTCACGAAGAGTGCGAATACCTCGTGGGTTTCCAAGCCCACGAGGATTCCAACTTAAAATTTTCATGATATCTGGTGGAGCTGTGCAACAACCACCGCCGATATCTCTTGGTTTGGATTCAAAACATGTATCTTATTACTCCTAGTCCCCTCATCTTCATTCACAGAAATAAGCTTCCTTTTACGCTCATGAACAGCTGAATCTTCAAGAGAAAATTGCACTGTATGTTTGCTACTTCGTTGTTCTTCTTCAATCTCATCAACACTGCACTTCTCAATTGGTTTGATAGATCTTGCCCGTGCCCTAAAGGATGGTTTAGGCTTCCTTTCATGTGGGCCCTTGGACAACATAGCTGCATCAAATTTCAAGTGGACTGGGTCCAAGCCCATAACAGAGCCCTTTGCAATCGGTACCTCAAACAGATTTCCTTCATCCTCATTTGAAAATATTAAGTCCCCCACTTTCACTGTAACCGTTTTGATTTCTCTTCCCAACCGTTGTTGACCAAGTCTATTGTCACCATCAATGGATAAGAGACTGCTCCTTTGATCTACTCGAGACTCCACATTTGACTGCCTCTCCACATTATCAACACCCGTTTTTTTCTCCCCATCATGTGCACTTTTTGCTAATGAGCTGTTACCCCCTGAAAGATGACTTTCAACTGCCCAGCATTTACGGGCTCTTCCACCGGATGGATAACTACTGCCTAAACAGGTTCAGCCACTGCAAACGTTATCTTAGTACGTGCAAACGCTTGTTCTCAATGCCAGATACATGCGAATGTTATGTTTGTACATTCAAACGTCTCTACAATAAAATTTTTATAATTCATACTAAATAATATATTATATATACACAATACTTATGCTCTACGCACTAATATATATACTACATATAATAGTCTAGTGTTGTTAATTAGTTTAATAAAGTGTAATTAACAACTAATTTTATTGTCTAGCATATTATAAGCTAATAATATAAGTTATACTAATAACACTATGTACTAGTATATAAGTTATACTAGTACATAGGGCATTATGCACTTGTATATATATTAGTCTAGTGTTGTTAATTAGTTTAATAAAGTACAATACACAACTAATTTTGTTGTCTAGCATATTATAAGCTAATAATATATATTATACTAATAACACTATGTACCAGTATATAAGTTATATTAGTACATAGGACACTATGCACTTGTATATGTAGTATATATATTAGTCTAGAGTTGTTAATTAGTTTAGTAAATTATAATTAACAACTAATTTTGTTGTTTAACATATTATAAGCTCATAATATATGTTATACTAATAACACAATGTACTACTATATAAGTTATACTAGCACATAGTGCACTAGTATAGTATATATACAATATATATTAATCTAATTTGTTGATTAATTTAATTAAGTCTAATTAACAACTAATTTTGTTGTCTAGCATATTATAAACTAATAATATATGTTATACTAATAACACTAATAACTATATATATTAGTCTAATATTGTTAATTAATTTAATTAAGTCTAATTAATAACTAATGCCATGTGCTAACATATTATAAGCTAATAATATATGCTATACTAATAACACTATGTACTAGTATATAAGTTATACTAGTACATAGTGCATTAGTAAGAAATAGATACAATATATAATAGTTTAGTGGTGTTAAGTAGTTTAATACAATGTAATTAACAACTAATGTTATGTACTAACATATTATAAGCTAATAATATATGTTATACTAATACCATTATGTACTAGTATATAAGTTATACTAGTACATAGTGCACTAGTATAGTATATATACTACATATACTAGTCTAGTGTTGTTATGTAATTAATAACATTCTTATTAGTAATTAATGTTATGTACTAACATACTATAAGCGAATAATATATAAATCATTATGGTTATATAAACCACTATTGTTTAAAAAATATATAAATATGTGAATTACGTTCGAACGTTTTGTATTGACGTGCAAATGTGGATTTACACATGCGAACCTTTTGAAAAATTTGGCAGTGTCTTTTTCCGCATTATTTGTACTAGAAATTGATGATATTTACGTTAGAATGTGCATACTTAACGTTCTAACGTAGATGCATATACTTGTGAACGTAATGACTAGATGTGCGAATGTGAATGAAAAAATAGCGGGATCTTTCCTGCGTGAATTAGGGGTCACACACCTGTGAAATCATTAACGAAACTTGCAAATATTTTGAATTATACATTCAAACTTAATCCACATGATCTGTACTTGTTTTGTGATTATTAACATAACGTTCACAAGTGAACTATTGTACATTCGAACGTTTGGTAGTGTTAAAAATTTGGCAATTCTTTCAGTGAGAACCAAAATTTTACGTAATGTGCGAATGTATATAATGACATTCGAACTAACTAGAATTTTGATGCGGTAACTTTTCATTTAACTTGTCGCTGCAATAGCTTGAGGACGCATTCAATATGTTGTCGTTTGAGTATGGAAGACCTATTGTAGTGACAATAGGTCCAAAAATTTTGAAAAAAAATAATGTCACCCCAGACTTGTCTGGGCTTTTAATCTGTGCCTTCTTCATTTGGAGAACTCTACTTCAGTTAAACAGAGATAGAGTGAGGGAGAGAGAGAGAGAGAGAGGAGCATTAGAGAGAAGGAGAGAGTGTGAGAGAGAGTTAGAGTGGGAGAGAGCGTTAGATAGAGGTAGAGACTGAGAGAGTGAGAGTTAGAGAGAAAATAGTTTAATATTTTTATATATTTTGAATAATGTTGTGATTTTTCTATATATTATTTAATTTGTACTAACTAGTATTGTGTTTTTGTTTAATTTGTGCGAGAGAGAGTAGAAGAGTGACAATATTTGTGCCATATGGATGATATAATCTCATATGGCACTCAGTCACCATGTGAGTTGCTAACAAAAGAGAGTACATTAAAGCAACCTACAAGGCTCCAAGAGGTAAAGAGGAAGGGGGAAAATTTAGAAAAGAGCCCTACTATGGAGAAGTGCCAACCTAAGGACATGGGGAGCAAGTGGTCTCAACCCTTGCAAACAAAAGTTCCTTGGAAAGGCAAGGAGGATATGGGGGATAAGAAACGAAGTTGGACCACATTGGCCACCAAGGAAGTTAAGCCTTGTGAAGCCATCATGTCCAAGACAATGTCTATACGTGGGGAGAATTATGTTGGCGTGGAAGAGGCAAGTAAAGACTATGGGGGCTTGAGTTTGTCAAATATGATCCTTGAGGGCAAGGATATACTTAAAGGGAGGGGGATTGTTGGGACCTCATCAAAAACCGCCCTAGGACAAGGTCCTAGACATGCATGGACAACAAAGATCGGGTTACTTCCAAGATCAAGACTAGCCAAGGCCAACCAAGGGCCAAGACATATCACAAGCCACATTGGCCATGCAAGACCATATCATTTATTTATCCTTATTTATTTTTAATTATATTTCAAGGGACCTATTGGGGGTTTCCACTTTGTAATCTCTATAAATAGGACCCTTAGGCATTTCATTTTACATCTTTGATCATTTGACATTTTTCCTTTGTGGAACGGTTTGGGTGTGTTCTTGAAGAACACTTTTCGGTGCTTAGCACTTGGGCTATTTGGGTGAAATTCGTGAATCCCTAGTAGAGGATCATCACCTTGCAATTCGTGAATAGGTGGTGATTCAATCTATCCTATTTCATCATTGTGCAATTCGTGAATCAATGGTGATTTATTTATCTATCCTTTTATCGATCTTTGTTTCATCATCTTGCAATTCATTGAATAGGTGTTGATTCAATTATCTTCTTGTGTTTATGTTTTCCATTCTATATTCAAAAATCTAAAAATAAATTGTTCTTATATTTTCGTGTTTGTTCTAATATTTTCCATCTTGTTCATCTTTACTTTCTTGCAAATCAAAGACATCCTAAGTCTCAATCTTAGTATTCTTTGATTTCTCAAAATACCCATATAAACCATAAAAAAGAGTCTTCATATTCCTTTGTTGAGTCCATTCATCTTTGTGCATTCTAGAATTGGTGTTGAAGTTATTCACCATTGTGTTCTTGAATGTGCATGCGTGTTCATCCATATTGTTCATCTATAGTGTTCATCCATAAATTTCCTTCCATCCATTTTGATCTTCCCACATACACTATTCGACCAATCCTAGTGTTTACCCTACTTTCCATAATTGTCATCACTACCATAATTAGCCTCAACCATACACAATAACCCTAGCCGAAACCCTTGTATCCCACAAATCCTACCAATCCCAAAGCCATTCCTAAACTTTAGGAACCCTAATCACCCCATATCTATCCTTCATTCAATCTTACATTGACCTAGCCAAATCCCACATTTTTCATATTGGCCATTTACCTAAATTAGCCTTCTTCCATATTCCACCTAACCCTAGCCACCCTTCATCCAACTTAACCCTAGACTCCCATAAGGTAATTCCTACCACTTAGGAATCCTTAACCCATCTTCCAATTAATCCAAATTCGAAATCCATCCCTTGCCTTAGCCAAACACCAACTTCCCAACAACTCACATGCCTCTTACCATTTAGAATCAACCCTAGCCACCTTACCCATCATCCCAAACCTATCTTCCAAATCCATATCCCTTGATTTAAGGAATTGCCAACCCATTGTCAGTCCCTTAAACCTCTCTATCCCTACAATATCTCTAGCCAACCAAGACTTACCTCAATAGCCAAAACCGAATCTCAATCCCTCCAATCACTCAACTTCCCTAAAATCACTCCATTCCTAGAATCTCCCAAGTCAACCAAAGACTTCCCACCTCTTGCCATATTCAAATCATACCTTCCTTATCTTACCACAATCAAATCTCATCTTCCATATCCAATCCCTCAAACCACTCATTCCCTAGAACCACTCAAATCAATCAAAAGACTATCATCCTATCTTGCCATATTCAAATCCCATCTTCCATCTTCAAATCCCTAAACTCAAGGAACAACCCTAGACCCATTCAAACACAACTCATCTTCATCCTTAACCTAATTCCCATCTTTCCCAAAGTGACTCATCAATCAAGGAGTCCTAGCCTCATCCAACAACATCCTTCCAACCCTAACATCTCATCCTACACTCCAACCCTAAGCCAACTCTTCCAAATCTCGAAATTCCCCTTAGCCACCATTCAAACCCTAGCCCAACTTCATCATATCAACCCTAAACATCATCCAAAAGGGCCCAACATCAAGGGCAACCCATAAGCCGTTCCACATTGCATCAAACACGCATATTCGCCACTTAGATCACCCGAACTCATCATCATCATCATCATTTCCATCACTAAACACTATACCTTCATCAACCTATGAACCCATCATTGCCATTATACGTGCAAGGCCAAGCAAGAAGGCTTGGCACTCGGTCACCATCATCACCAAGACAAGCTCACGGACTTAATGTTTAGGGACAAGACCGGGGTCCCTAACACTTTAGCCACTAGCGCTGCCGCCGGCCATCCGTGGCCTTCACCGCCGGCACCACCGGACTCCCCGTGTGCCGGCGACCCAGCCCACCAAATCTCAGGCCGACTAACGCCGCCGTGAGCCGTGCGAAGCCACGAGCTTCCTTTCGCCGTTCTGGCGCCGTCCGGCCACCATTGGCCACCATCTCTTCACCACTTCATCACCGATTCCTTGCCGTCCTAAACCACCTAACCCTGGCCCCGATTCGTCGCCGGAGCCACCTCCACGAACACAACTCCGATTTGCACTTTGTGGCCTTCTACCGCCCTTCCGGCCGCCACCCACGGCCAACCTTCGATACCATTAGCTTCACCACCCTCCATAGGCCCTACCCTATCAATTCTAAGTCTTCATTTGACCCCATTAGAATTTGAGTATACAGTGTATTTCGATCACAGTGTTTTTACACCTCCGTGATCCTTCTATTATTTTTATAAAGCGCTGTAAGTATTTCTCCAAAAGACTTTTAAGATTTAAATATATTTTTGCAATAACCTGTTTTATAAACTGTGATTTGGTTATCTGGTTAGACTGTGTTGGTTATTGGAAAATTACTAATAACTGTTGGTTGTTGGTAATTGGTCGACTTCATAGCATTGTGCACGCATGCGTGGGTATGTATTTTAGAAACTGTGTAATGTGAAAAAGGCTTTTTGGGTGCGTTTGTATCACCCCCAAGCCGAGATGGGTTATTATCTCGGTGGAGCTCCTCTAGGCACTTGGGAGAGGAATATACTGAGTGTCGTCCCCTGGGGCTATTGCCCGAGACTTGGACGAGATGGTAGCGCTCTCGATCCGACTCCATGATCCCTCGAGCTGGCGGGGATCGGAGGATGCTTGGCTATGTATGCGGTGGGCGCAGAACTGGGCATCACTCGTGTTGTATCACTCGCACGGTCGCTACCTGTGGTGTGATGAAGGGAGCCAAAGTATGTGGATGGTCCCTAGGGGAGACCATGGTGCATACAGATAAAATTGGAATTAATGGAACTATTCCTGGATGTTATTTATGTGCCAAATGGTGATTTTTGGCATGTGTGGAAAACTTGTGATTTTACGAGAAATGGTGTTTTTCTCGGGTTTTGCGTTTGGTCATCATGTGCATGCATAGTGGCTGTTGTGTTAATATATTTATGTCTTGGAGTATTTTTGAGTTTTACTTACCTGCGGTACCATTTTCTGGTACCATTGATTTTGATGTTCGTAATGCAAGTTTTGAGGAGGTTGAGCCTGAGGAGTTGGCTCCGCCGGAGGAGTGATCTGGGATCACTCGGGTTTATGTTTTTCAACTCTTGTATTATTTCTGGAACATTGGTATTGTTTTTAAACGCTTTTGTTTTTGGATATTTGTATTAATCTAAAATTCTGGTACTAGTGACTTATTTATATTATCCGCTGCGTAATTATTTGTGCACTGTTTGCTTGTAGCACACACTTGGCACTTGTCGTTGGGATGCGTGACCCGTGTTGTCATCATTCTGACGTCACGATTCCCATGTTGTTTTGTACGTAGGAGTCGGGGCATCACATCAACTTCTAAAGTTAACAATCTTACTATAGATTTAGATGCTGCACGTCAAGAAATTGAGTAAATGAAGTCGAGACAGTAAGAGTTGGAGTCTCTCTTATTGCAACAGTCTAATTTAGAGATGCGTATGCAGGAGGAACAAAGAGACCACGATGAGAGAATATGCATTGAAGTCCAAGAGCAAGTACAAAGGGAGATGATAGTCTAGATGGAACGTGTTATGTCAATTTAGTAGGATCGCTGTGGGCGAGGAAAGAAAAAAAAATTATCAATATATCATTATCATTATCATTATCAGTCTAACAAACCTTTATTGTCTATTTTTGCAACTCTATAAGATAATATTAGTTGTTACATTTATGGTGTAATATGAAATAATTTGTATGTTTTTTAATTTTATGAAATTACTATTTCTGATCATAAAATTCGCACAAAAAGAACAAACGTTCAAACATTGATTCATGTTCGAATCAACATTCTAACAAAATGTTAGTAACATGATTAAAATCCGAACATTCACGATATGAATGGCCAAATAAACCACATTGGTAGCAAAAATTTGCAAGCCTTTCATAAACCAATCAAACCCAACAATAATTCTCATCCCCCACTTTCAGTTTTTTCCTCCGTTGAAGTGGTTTGAAAATGTCTAAGAGAACCCTTACTCTCATGAACTCACCCCACTCTACTTCTCCCTTATCCAAATCAACCTCCAGAAATTCTCCAATCATACTGCCAATTAACTTACCCACATAAGAATTGCGAGTTATCAGCATGAGATCATAAATCCTCACCCAATAGGGAGCATGAACTATTTTTAGCCCATTAATCTACAACATGCCTTCAAATTCCTTCAAGAGCACCAGCTGTTTGTCAAAAGTCCAAGGCCCCTCTCGCATGACCTTTACTCTATCCCTAACATCCTCAAACTCAACAAGACTGAAAACAGAACTCAGATCACTAATATTGACACCTTTCACTGATCGCCACACTTTCTTCATTGTTTGTTTAAAAGCTTCATGATTATAATGCTTCCTGGTTAGCAACTGCATAATCAAACAATTCTCCCCTTGAGAAAGGACTTCCTCAACCTGACTAATCTCCACAACCACTTCTTCATATTCTTTCTCAATAAGAGACAGACTGGCATACATCTTCTCTAACGCATTAGCCATACTTCCACTAGAACTCGTACCAAGACAAGAGAAAAACCTCTACTCTGGATGCAGAGAGAGGGGGAAAATGAGTACTAAAGTTACATGATTTCTTCTAATCATGTAAGTGCAGAAGATAGAAAAGCCTCTACTCTATAGACAAAAGTCCATGAGATAGCTCAACCTCACCCTTCATAGAAGGAGAGGACTCAATCTCTACAGACAAAAGTCTGAGAGACAAACTCTTTTTTTTTTTTTAATTAACAATAAGAAAATCAAACAAGAAAGTAGTAAGATAGATACGAAAAATGACGAATTACAGTTTGAACCAACTCCAATAGACTTCAGAATTTGTGACTGCTCGTAAAGGCAACACGTTAGTTGTGACACTTCGTATTTTAGTGTATTTTAATTGAAGGAATATTTTATTTAATTTAAAAATTGGTTCTCTTGTTTTAATTTATTGTGTTTAACGTTGATTTAATTTTCAATTTTTTTTTAAGGTGTGGAATTTATTTGATGTGCTCTCTTAATATTAATTAGTGTTTGCATTTAAATTGCTCTTTGTTTTATTTTATTTTATTGTTGGATTTTAATTATTTTATTTATTAATATTGAGTGTAGTGTTTTTATTTGACTTCTAATTTATTTTTATTGTGCCTTTTTCTTTGTTTGGGCTACTAATTTTCAGACTGGGCTTTTGTTGGTTTAGTTTTCTTTTTCTTTTGGACCTAGCCCATTCAGATTCGCCCAAGTTTTGAGCTCCCAACCCAGCCTGTTATTTTCTCCCATGCGGCGTCGTTTTGACTCCAATGCCTTAGGGCTCATTTTCTTCTTTCTTCTCTTCTCCTTAATTTCATTTTTTTTTGTTTCTTCCTTCGGTTCTTCCACTGGTTTGCCATCTGCTACATCCTCTTCCTCCATTTTATTTTCAGTTTCGGTTTTTCTCCACAAACCAGTGATTTTGCAGGTAAGTTTCGGTTTTTCCTCTCATTATTTCCGATTACTTCGAGTTTTTCTCTCCTTATTTTCAGTTCTTCTATTTTTCTTTAGCATCTTTTGTTTTCTTGCTCTATTTCGGCTCATCCATTTCATCTATAGTTCTTTTTTTTTTTCTCACCATTGGAGGTCTACCCATGAGCTTCATTTCCCCTCTAACTCTATATTTTTTCTTCGGTTCATTTCCCTTTTGGATGGTTTTCGAGTGCCATGTTTTAGCCCTTTGCCATGCTCTTTTTTCGTCCGTAGTTGTGCTCTATTTTTGCCTTAACTGTGCTCTATTTTTCTGCCCATTTTCGTGCTCTATTTTTACCCATTAAACCGTTTATTTCACTCAGCTTTTGATTACTGTTAATGTTCGTCGTGGGTTACATTTTTTTCCATCAAATTCTTCTAGTTTTATTTCAGTTAATCAACCCCTTTTATTCCGAAAATATCACTTCAAAATTTCCTTGTTTGCGAAACTCTTTTTCATCCCAAAAATTGTGATTTTTGGTGATTTTATTTCTAGCTGATTTTTGGCATTAAATCTGGTGTTCGTGAGCTTGGTATTTCATAAAGTTGCATTTAAGCACTGTAAGTATTTTCTCAAATTACTTTTGAAATTTAAATATATTTTTGCTCTAACTTATATTTACTGCAATTTGGTTAGTTGTACCGGACTGAGTCCGATGAGTAAGGGGGTCAGTTGGATTGAAGGATGAAGTTGTGTTTTGGAATATATGATCATTTGTTGGCTGTTGGATGTCTTGTTTGGTACATTACATAATTGCGCGCATGTTCATGTTTGTAAATGGAAACTGAGTTTTCGTATAATTGCATTCGTGTTCATGTGTATATTTGAAAACTGGATTTTCATGTGAGTAATTATTTTTAGGTGCGTGTGTATCACGACCCTAAGCCGAGATGGGGCGTTATCTCAGTAGAGCTCCTCTGGTCACTCGTGAGCAGAATATACTGAGTGACGTCTCTTGAGTTGTCCTTAGGTGACAACAGGATCAGACGGGATGGTAATGCTCTCGTGCCGACTCTGTGGCCCCTTTGCTGGCAGGGGCTAGAGGATGCTTGGCCACAAACGTATTGGGTGAGGAACTGGGCATCGCTCGTTACGAAGTCACTCGTATGGTCGTTACCCGTGGTGTGACGAAGGGAGCCAGGGTATGCGGGTGGTTCCTAGGGGAGATCATGGTGCATACGAATAAAAATGGATAAATGGCTATTTTTTGGAAAAATAGAGTGTGTTGGATAAAATGATTTTCTGTTAATAATTTTCTGGAAAAATGATGGATTATTGTTTTGGACAATTTTCAGAGAAAATGGTGAATATTGTTTTACTGGATATCTTTTTGGGTCAAAATGGGATTTTGGCATGCGTTAGAAAATATTCATTTTCGGGAAAAAAAAATGATATTTTGGGTTTAATACATATTTCATCATATGCATGCATGTTGGTCACATTAATGTATTTTTATCTCGAGGGTTGTTTGGATTATTACTTATCTGTGGTACCGTTTTATGGTATCGCAGATTTTGATGTTGATGATGCAGATGTTGAGCCGGAGGATTTGGCTACGCCAGAGGAGTGATCTGGGATCACTCGTATTTGTATTTTTCAGCCTTTGTATTATTACCTTTTTGAAATACTTTTGCTTTTGGATATTTGTATTAAACAATTCTGGTACTTAGTTGACCTATATATATTATCTACTGTATTTTTGTTGTGCACTTTTTGCGTGTTGCACACACTTGAACACTTATCATTGGGATGCGTGACCCGTATTGTTATCATCCTGACGTCACAATTCTTGCATTTCCATACGTGGGAGTTGGGGCTTCACATTAGTGATCTCTTTTCAACTACAAAGGTCAAATCTGAAAAATCTGGTGTGACGAGTCTGGCGATTTGGTGAGTGTGGCGAGAAGCACTACAGGAAGGGGTGGCACATGAGGATTGCTCACGGTGATTTTCACAAAACCGCCACTTTCCTCAAAACGATTTGCAGCTTAGGAGTATGCTTATCCTACATGTGTCTCTCAAGAGTTGTCAGAAAGCTGTAGATCTGACTTTTTTGGCCTTGAAGGAAGTAAAATAAAATTAAACAAAAAGAACTACCTTGATAGACAATGTGGGTGGATGGAGGAATGAGTGAATGGAGAGGGAGAAAGAGGAGCAAGACCTCCTCCTCTAACCTCTGGTAAAAATTAAACCTAAAGCCCTTATTTTTTAAGAGAGAGAGAGAGCAAAGGGGAGACAGCTTGGGCTAATTAAATAGCAAGAAGTTGACATTGAGAGCAATATTGTCTCCTAATTAAAAGATAATAAAATAATATCGAAAAGGCGTTTATGTACATTCTCCTAAAAAAGTAAAAGATAAGCTCATGAAATAAGTTTACACCATCTATATGATATAATTTGATTTGTAAGATTGAAGTTTTAAAATTTATTTTTCAAATCAAATTATATCACGTGGATAGTCATGTGTGGTATAAAAACTTTCAAATAGAATTATTCAATAAAGTTTACAATATTTAGTATTATACAAATGAATTTGTCTGACAGTATTAAATATTCAATAAATATTATGCATGTTATTTTTTTTTTCTTTTACATTGCGTCCGAAAGTATGGTTTGGTGGGATATTTTAAGTTCTACTTCCAAATATATTATTATCTCGAGTCAACATGGGAAGAGAATTAACTATAATTTCATAAAAAAAAAAAAAGAGAATTAACTATAATTAACCTCCAATTAATAAGCTTAATTTATCATTAATGGAAATTAAAACAACCAAGTAGTTCAAGATCATGAATAGTGAGCTGACAGCTGGTTTATTTAATTAAAATTAATCCAACGGTTGTAAGGACAGTACGATTAGTTCATCCTACAAATTAATTAAATATATATAATAATCGCTCAGAGTCTCAAAAGTTGAATTTTACGTTCAGTTGCATTTTAGGTACGTAGTTCAGATCACAATAATTTTAAGGAATTTAATTAAGTTCAAACATATATAACATATGTTTTTTTTCTTTGTCATTTTGTATACTACACAACAAACGAGCATTTGTAATAGATTATTTGTAACAGAATAACGTTCAATTGAAGGTTGAAATGTGATCAACTTTTGGTAACGGTCGATTTCCCTCATAAAAAGTACGTTCGAACGTACCAACAATTGTTCGCATATTACTAATCTTCAAACATAAATATTGTATAACGTTTGAATGTGAATTTAATAATGTTCAAATGCATACATGATAACATTTAAACATCAACAGTTAACATTCAGATGTGGACTTAAAAATGTTTGGACGTCCATATCTTATGGGGTGGCCGGAGGTGATGTTGCTGTCACTTGTTGCTAGCAGAGGCTAGGGGAGGGAGATGAGGGATCGGAAGAGGGTAAGAGGGAGAGTTGTGGGATAAGGGTGGAGCCGAGAGAGAGAATAGGGTAATCGTCGGCGAGGCACGACAATGGAGGCTAAGCTTCCGATGGTGACATGGCACTGCGGAGGGTGAGAGAGAAATCGGGAGAGGGGGATGACTCTAGGAGAGAGGAAGGAAAAAAGAAGGATGAGGAGTGAGAGAATTAGGGGGATTAGGGTTTGGGCACATATCCTAGCCAAACATGTGTTTCCTACTTTAATCCAACGGTGCAGAACTAAAACATGGAGAAATAAGAGAGAAAGAAAGAGAGAAAATAGAAAGGAAATGAAAATAAATTAAAAGGAAAATCCACCTTTGTTTTCTTGATCCAAAAAATAATTTTTTTGTCAAAAAATAAAATAAGCAGTTTTAGTAAATATTTCTAGAGAAATAAATTCATTCAAATAAATAGAGTTTTTAACATAAATAAAATCACTAATCTTAGTAAATATTTCTAAGAGAGATAAAATCATTTAAATAAAATGAATTCATAAAATTATATTATTTTCGGAGTTCCAAAAATTAAAGAGCGTTGCTTGAGAATTACGCTTGGTCCAATAATGGTAGAAATAACCCATTTAAAATTATTTGAAATTTTATAATATTTTAAATATTTTGCATACTTGGCTCATTTAAAACTCATTTGCTAAATTTAAAAACAAATATTCGAGATTAAAGACTTTTAAGCGAGGCTCCTAACCAACCCGAGAGAAAAATAAGCAGTTGGTCACGTAAGGTGATAAGAATAACTGAAGTCCAATCCTAGCCCTCTGTTTGATAACTTGATCCATATTAATAGACATCACTTGATCCAGAGTTTGGGTTTTGTGGCTTTAAAATGAAACTCGAGATCTTCTTAGTATTTGAGATCGGTTTGGAATGACGTTTGAACTATATTGGGTAACATTCAAACAATCTGGAATGACATTCGAACCATTTGGTGTGATGTTCGAACTATCTTGGGTAATGTTCAGACTATCTTGGTTGATGTTCAAACTATCTATGATAACGTTCAAACTATCTCAATGTTCGAACTTTCTTGGTGACGTTTGAACTATATTGGTTAACATTCGAACTATCTGGATAATGTTCAAACGATCAGGGTGACATTCGAGCTTAGTAATATTCGGACTATCTGGAATGACGTTCGAACTATCTTAGGTAATAAACAATATCAATTTATGTATTGTTTCTCTATAATTTTAGTAGTATTTATGTATTTTGTTTCTCTATAAATTTTTAATTTTTAATTCCCTTCCAATAGTATGTTTCTTATTTTGGTCTGGATATTCCAAATTTCAAATCACAATCATACATTTGAAAGTTAAAAAAATGCATTCGCGCAATAGTGCAAATTCGTGTGCACTACAAGAAATTATGTGTACATGATAGATCAGATATGTTCACCTTGCACTTGTTACATTCGAGCATAATTAAATCACTACAACAAATTATGCTTTTTGGAACGAAAAATTTCATCCCAAAATATTTTTTAGAACGAAAAAAAAGTGTCACAAGGTCGTCCCTATAAAACTGTTCCAAAAGATATTTTGGGACGACAATCACAAATTCGTCCCAAAAAATATATTTTGAGATGAAATTAAGCTGGATCGTTCGAAATCGTTCGAACGGATATTTTTTTGGGACGAATTAAATTCGTCTTGGAAAACCGTTCGAACTTATAAAATACCGTTCGAACATATGCGACTGTTTGAACGGAGCAAAGTAAAGAATGTTCGAATGGAGCGCAACTTTTTTCAGTTTGAACGATAATGCATGATGTTCGAACGGTTATGTCCGATTTGTATACGTTCGAAAGGATGATGAGTGTTCGAACGGTTATTATTTTCATGGACAACCAATACTAATTTAAAACCAAATAGATATTTATATTTTAAAAATACATTACAAATTGTTCAATAAAATACTATTAAAATTCTCAGTACATGATATATAATTGTTCAATATTCAAAACCACTTCTAATGAAAATTAATTGTTTGGAGGCCTGAATTGTTGCATAAGTATCTGCATTTGAAGCTTCATCTCTCTTTGTTAATCTTCTTGTTGTTTCATGCGCATCTCCATCTCTGCTTGTTTTGTGAATTGAGCCTCTAACTCATGCTGTTTTGTAATCTCCATCTCTGCTTGTTTTGTCAATTGAGCCTCTAACTCATGCTGTTTTGTAAGCAATTCTTGAATCGTAGAATTTGCATTTTCTAACGCAATAGCAGTAGTGCTTGACGTTGATGAAGAGCTTGAAGGCTTTATACAGCGACCCAAACCCCTCAAATATCCTGAACGTTGCCCTAGAACTTGTGTAAAAATTTCAACATCACTTGTTGATGAATTATGATCTGAAGCAGCTTCAGCACGTATGGCAAGCATTTTATCCTACACACAACATATGCGTTTAATATTGACACAATAATTTAAATATGTTTAATTAAAATAAATTATAATACTTACATAATTTTCAAGAGCATCGGGATGAGTCCACTCTCCATTACTATTAGTATGTGATGCAGCATATAATTTTGTTAGATCATAATTGGTGTCTGATGCTTCCTACAAGAGACATTGTTAAGATATAAAATTAATATTAAAAACAAACTATATACAATAAATAAATAAATAAAATACATTACCAATTTCTTAGAGAGGCGATGGAAAGATCTTGAGTCTGCGTGATGATGAATCTTCAACTTTGATCTATTCATTTTTTTTTAGAACTTCGCTCCTACATAGAAATTGTAAAATTTAGTAAGTGAAAATTATAAATATGATACATAAATAATTAATTTACTTTACCTTATATGATGGATCATCAAATATGTCACAAAATTTTTTCCATTCTTCAAGTCGGACATCCTGAAAAGAATGCTCACATGCTTCTTCCTTGTTCTCGTACTTCTTGTAATGCTCATGACACCTCGCCTTATACTTGCGGAATGCATTACACATCAACTCTTCAATAGTCCTAAGCTCCTCTTTCCGACCATAATTTAGTTCAAAGTCATCCTTAAAAGAGTATATATACAAAGACATTATTATTTAGAATATTAAATAATATCAATATAAATTTAATATTTAAATATTACGTACCAAACAACGTTTTTTTATAAACTCTTTCGCCTCTTTGGGGACTTTATGCCATGAACTCGTAGCCAAAGGTGCATAAGTCCGTGTAAGAGCACCCACATGCGATGCAAGCCAAGCTCCTTGTTGTCCCTCGCCTCCGGTATGTTCATAAAAAATGTTAACCTTAATCTTACCTACTTTGCGATATTTCTCCAACGTCACACCTCTAGTAGTGCCTCATCCATGACGAGATTGTACTGTTATCTCTATAAAATAATATTAGTTATTTACTCCATATCAATTAGCATATATCTTAATTGGAAAAATGAGTAGTAGCTATTTACCTTGTTCCGTAGAGTCAATCTCTAATTGCAAGTCAGACGGAGAGCTAGAAACAAGTGGAGATGGGATGTGAACTTCCTTCCTCTTTGGTGGCATAATTGCGAGATACTGTATAATGTGAACACAAACTGGTCAATCATCTGTATCAGTTTCATCTATAGATTCGGTCTCATCATTTGTAGATACTTCAGATGACTCAACACTTTGATCAACTGTCGCCTCAACTATATCAGCCTCAATATCTTCCCTATGTAATGGGATCATCTCATACTGGCTCAAATCTACAAATAAGTTAAAGGTAGGTTGATTCTCTTGGTATGCTTCTTGAGTAAAGGGATCATCTTCTTCTTCATCTTGTCCCTTCACCTCAGGGATAACGTCATAAATATTTTTAGGAGAAAATTTTTGTACTACTTGCCATTGATTTCCTAACTGTGGATCGTCTAAATAGAATACTTGAGATGCTTGGGAAGCCAAAATGAAAGGATCATCTTCATACCATTTTTTTGATGTATTAATACTCAGAAAATATTCATCCTGGCATTTTCCTCTTCGAGGATTGCTTAAATCCCACCAATCACACTTAAACATATAAACCACAAGCTCCCCCACATATCTCAATTCGATTATATCTACGATAACTCCATAGAAATTAATATTGTCTCCATCATGACTCCCTTCGACAAGGACACCACTATTTTGTGTTTTCCTATAAAGTTCTCGATCAATTGTGTGATACCTACTTCCTCGAGAAATACATGCAGAATATTGAGCAGCACGTCTCGAGGGACCACGCGCTAGTGCATATAGTTTGTCTGATATATCGTTCCGATTACTTGCACGTATTTGTACAACCTACATATTAAATAAAGTATAAACATTCAACCGTTAACACTAGTAATATTTTAATAAGTAATAAAATTACATCTATATTAATGTCATTACCCGTTGTTCGAACCATTTCGGAAACTCTTGTTCATGTCTCAAGTCTATAGCATTTACTCCCAATTCTTTGAGCATGTTAATATGATCACTAAAATTAAAAATTAGCAACAATAAGTATGTTTATATAAATGTTTAATAAGTAAATTCAATAATTAATTAACAATTAATTTAAACTTACTTCAAGTGGCTCTCTATCTCTGGACAATTGTTTAGCACGTACCATTGAGCTTTCTCGAATTCCCGTTCACATAAATCATAACCACCCTGAGCACCAAGTGGACGTACTTGTTGGGAAAATACAGAAAATCCATTCCGTTGTCTTGCTTGGTTAACATCAAAATTTCTTTCTGGCTGATCAAACCTTGTGTCAACCCCGTGGAAGTATTTGGAACAGAATGTATGCCACTCATCATCAATATATGTTTCTGCAATTGATCCTTTTGGACGGGCCTTATTACCCACTGTGTGTTTCAACTTTCCAAGAAATTGTTCAATAGGATACATCCACCTATATTGGACTGGTCCTGCAAGTCGAGCTTCACGTGACAAATAAACGGCTAAGTGAACCATGATGTCAAAAAATGAAGGTGGGTAAATACTCTCCAACTTACACAAATTAGTGCAATTTCTCGTTCCATACGATCCAAAACTTCTAGGTTCAACGTTCTCGCACATAAATCTTTAAAAAAGGCACCCAACTCAATTAATGCAACCCGCACATCTCTAGTAAAAAACCCACGGATACCAATAGGCAATATACATTGTAAAAATACATGACAATCATGACTTTTTAATCCAGTAATTTTTCAATCATTCGTTCGCACACACCTTGTTAGATTCGAGGCATACCCATCTGGTAATTTAATTTTCTGCAACCACTCACAAAATGTAGCTCTTTCGTTCCTTGACAATGTATACCATCCAATTGGCATGTAAACAGACAAGCCATTTTGTTGCAAGTGCATTTGCGGTCTAATTCCCAACCGCTTTAGATCTTTCCGTGAGTTTATATTATCTTTCATTTTACCTTCAATTGACATCAACGTTCCTAACACGGATTTGCATATATTTTTTTCAATATGCATAACATCGAGATTATGTTGCAAATTTAACGTTGACCAGTAGGGTAGTTCAAAAAATATACTCTTCTTTGTCCAATTCAACTCTAATGCACTTTGTTTTCTCTTCCGTTGTTTTGTACCAAAATCATTACTTCTGACATTCACAAACTGTGCAATAACATCGTCGCCAGACAAGAATGGTGGAGGGTGCCTCCATTCAATAGAACCATTAAACATCCTACCATTTCTACGCCATTTATGGTCACCAGGTAAAAATCGATGATGACCCATGAAGCATAGTTTCTTCCCATATGTAAGCCATTCAGATTGGGTATATTTGTTACAAGTCGGACATGCCAATTTCCTCTTAGTGCTCCAACCTGACAAGTTTCCATAAGCAGGAAAATCATTTATTATCCATAACACCGCAACATGCATCTTAAATGACTTGCCTGTTGATGAATCAAATGTTAATACTCTATTCTCCCACAAATCTTTCAATTCTGCTATCAGTGGCTGTAAGTGTATGTCTATATCATTTCCAGGTGATCTCGGACCTGGAATGAGCAAACTCATCATGAAATATGGATCTTTCATACACTTCCACGGTGGTACAACTGGCCAAGTACTATGACTAGTACTCATGTTCCCAAACGGATTAAATCCATCTGTTGCTAACCAAAGTCGAACATTACGAGGTTCTTCTGCAAACCATGGGTGTTTGCTGTCAAATTCCTTCCAAACTTGAGAGTCTGCATGATGTGACATGACATTATCATTCTTGACTCTAGATGATGAGTGCCATGTCATATCCACAACCGTTGAACGTGACATAAATAACCGTTGTAATCTAGGTATCAATGGAAAATGACGTACAACCTTCCATGGCACATTCTGCTTCTCAGTTGTCCATCTTGATTCATGGAAAATAGGACACTCGTTCAACTGCTCATTCTCTTTCCAAAATAATACACAATCATTATTACATGCATGTATTAGATTGTAATCAAATCCGAGTCCTTTTTTCAACTGTTTTGCTTCGTAGAAGTTGCGAGGTAAAATATTATCTGATGGAAGTGCCTCTCCAAATAGCTCCAACAACATATTGACAGCCTTAATAAATATTCGGCACATGGATTTTATATGAAGCAATCTAACTGTAAATGACAATTTACTGTGCCTTCTACACCCTGGATATAACTCACGTTGTGAATCATTCCATAAGCGGGTAAATTTGCTATGTGGTGGATCATTTGAATGATATGGATCTGTTCCACTTTCATCCATAAACATTCCCATACTAATGTCGCCCAACATTTGCTCCATGTTTTCTGATGGATCAGTGTTATGGCACGGATCGTCACCAACAATCTCTACATGTACATCTTCATCGATGTTTTCGAATGATGTGGGAAACGGTTCTCCATGTAAGACCCAATCAGTATAACCTTGGTCAATACCTTTAACAAACAAATGCTCTTTCACCAACTCTATCTTATGAGAACGTAAATTCTTGCAAAGTCGGCATGGACATCTAATACGACCATCACTCCCAATTGTACAGGATGCAAACTTCAAAAATTTCTTAACTCCTTGGGCATATACATTGTAATCCTCACCCAACCGATCTCTAACTCGCATCCAACTCTTATCCATGTCTAATATCCTATTGCAAACAATCACGTGCATCAACAAACATATAGCTAAAATGACTATCAAACTAACATATAGTCCATACATATATCACCACATATCTCAAACTAATATATGGTCCATACAGATATCAAAACATAAATCAAACTAACATATGGTGCATACAGATATCAAAACATAAATCAAACTAAGCTATGGTCCATATAGAAATCAAAACATAAATCAAACTAACAAATTTGCAACAACACATAAAATAAAACATATAGTCCATACATAAGGCCAATTAACAAATTCGCCAAGACGCATATTAAGCATTTTTCTCAGGGTTGAACGCATTTGAGACATTTTCTGGAGGGCTGAACACATTTGAGGCATTTTCTGGAGGGCTGAACACATTTGAGGCATTTTTTGGAGGGCTGAACACATTTGATGCATTTTCCTCAGGGTTGAGGTCATTCCCTGCATTTTCCTCCAGCTCCGCTACTTTTGGTTCATCTATTTATTTTCGCATTCTCTCCAGCTTTGCTACTTTTGGTTCTAAATTTTTCGCATACAAGTCCACAGACAGCTTTAACTTCTTATTTTCTCTTTTTAATATTTGTTTTTTTTTTCATTTATTTGCAAGCTTACTCTCGAATTCACTTACTTGTTTTTTAAGCATATCTATCTCACTTACCCTGAGGAGTAACCTTCGGCTCATGGTAGTAACAACAGCTGCATATTGAGATGTTATTACTCTCGCTCCATCCAAGACCTCCGCATCGCTCTTGTTTAAGAAATAGTTATCTGTCGCTATCATGGCATTGATAGCGTCTGGAGTGAAGATTAATGTTTGTGGCAAATATGGTGCTCGATTCAAATTAGGTAAAATATTAGAAGGACGATGGTCGGCCATTTGAGAAATGTAAGTTTGTGAGAAATGTGAGTTGAAGAGAAATGTGAGTTGAGAGCTCGGTGGTGTTTGTGAGAAATGTGCACAACGACAATAAGTTAAAAGCAGATTCCATACGATCCAGAATTTACGGATGTATATTTCCATAATTTACGGATGTTGTCCGTTCAACAAACATTTGTCTCGAACGGATGGTATCTTTTATGAAAACTTTTGGTGGGCTCGAAGCAATTCCAGATTTTCTGCCCGGGTTTTATGGTGTGCTTTCCACCAATAATTTTCTCATCTGTCTATATACATTAAACCCCAAATGCTCTCTGAGCACCAATCACTCCCAATTGTACAGGATGCCCAAGGTGCAAGGTTCTCCTTGTGAAGCATGCAAATTTCTTAGAAAGAAATGTGAACGTGATTTATGTATTTTTTTCTCCTTATTTCAATGGTCCAGTCGGATATATCCAATTTGGCGCCGTTCATAAGGTTTTCGGAGCAAGTAATGCAGCGAGGCTTCTTGCTCGCATCCTGGTCAATAAGCGTTATGAAGCGTCTACCACACTTATATATGAAGCGTAAGCTAGGCTTCAAGATCCTATCAATGGCATTTTTTCAGTTATTTTTACTCTTCAGCAACAGGTTCTTTTATGCATATATAATGATTAAAATCCTAATATGCTTTGTCTCCTAATTAATAAATGACATTCTACTTTATTTTCTACAGGTTGTAAATCTACAAACTCAACTAGCAACTTTAATGAAGGAGACAGAACCAAGTTGTCTATCATATCCTTCTATCAATACAAATCCAACTCAAGATGTCCAAAGTGAGTTTCAGTCAATGAGTATCAATGAGATGACGAAGAGTTCTTTTGGGAACTCTAGAAGTTCACTACTCAATTCTAAGGAAAATGCAAGAATTAATACTTTATTTGAAGAGTTAGTTGCGGTTGGATTTATTCCTAAATAATAGTGGTGGTGGCAATGCTAAGGTGGTGGATACCGTTCTATGACTTATGTATAATATATTTCTAAGTTTTAATTTCAATTCTAAGTTAGTTGCAGTTATTTTAATTTTAATGTTTCTAATTTTGATTAATTATGTATAATATATTTCTATGACTTAATATATAAATCAATAGTCTGTATTATATCTTTCTAAATTTGATTGTGTTTTGGATTGTTTGTGAATATGCATCAAACATAACATGTTCGATAGTGAATACCGTTCGAATGTAAAACATAAACCGTTCGAACGTAAAGACTTAGCTGTTCGAACGAGTTCGTTCCAGATTTCCATTCTTCTTCGACGATGGAAAATGGATGAATAATATTTTAAAGAATTTCAACATAGTAATAACAACACAGTAATATAAACAACATAGGTATAATAACAAAAATAACAATATCAAAGAATTTCAACAATTATATGTCAACAAAGTAAGGAAATTATTGAAAGCAAAAATATTCTAAAAAACATACCGATAATGAAATGAAAATTGCGTGTACTGAGAAGGAATTCCACAGTAAGTAATAGAAATAATAGTTTTAATTTGAGAATAGTTGGGACTGGATTGAGGGAGAATGGTGCAACTTTGTTTGTGAGGGAGTGAGAGTGGCAGGAGGGAGAGATTGATCTAATTTCTGAGATCTGTTGCAAATATTTGAATAAAGTTACCCGTTTGAACGATTATTTAATAACCGTTCGAACGGGAAACCATGAAGCGGGACAAATTCCCTCCTAAAATTTCCCGTTCGAACGGATATTTACTATCCGTTCGAACCTCAAACAATGAGCGGGAAATTTCCCGCCTAAAGTTTCAAGTTCGAACGGATAAATACACCGTTCGAACGGGAAATGCTCCATAGAGTATATAATATATGACGAAAACCGTTCGAAGGCACTAACATAACCGTTCGAACGGTACTGCATATATAGCTTGACCCCGACGATCATTTCCATAATCCCGATCGAACGGTTACTCCCCACGATCTCCAAAAACCTCCATCCCCGCCGTTTAACGACGCCGTTGCCGCCGTGAACAGTATCCAGTCGAAGCCTCCAACCCTCATTCACCGGTATGCTCATTTTCTAACTATTTTACCGTTTAAATTTAAGTTTTTGATGGATTATTTGTTTAAATTAGGAAAAATCAATTTATCCATCAATACTCACCGTAGATTTGCTTAAATCTATTGTAGGAAGGTTTATTTTAGTTTAGTTTAGATTTGTTTGTTGAGAAATCCATGGACTCGAAGGATTCGGCCATGGATTTCAATGGCTGAGTCGACTCAGTGATGTACCGTTCAAACGTTGTTAGGTCGTTCGAACGGTACTAGCCAAACATACATTACCATTTTATCCGTTTGAACGTAATTGGGTCGTTCGAATGGTACTAGCCAAACAGGTATTACTTTTTATCCGTTCGAACGTAATTTGGTCGTTCGAACGGAACTAGCCAAACTCAACTTACACTTAATCCGTTCCAACGTGTATAGCTAAAATATAATATTAATGAATGTGTATTTTTATTCACCATTGTAGTTCCATTAGATCTTAGCAAGAATATATCTTATTTTATAATTAAATTAATATAGAATTTACTCACATTTTGTTAAATATTTTTATTATTAATATTTTATTGATAAGCTATTAATTAATTGTAAATTTCAGGTTCATTATCATGTCTTCTTCTAGGGCGGGACGTAAACGACACAGTCAGACAAAGATTAGTAACAGTACTCCTGCTAGGGAGAGGACTGTTTCACTTGAGCGACAGGTGAAGCTGTCTGACTTCCAGAGTCTTATCTGGGAGGGTCATTCCCTGCCATCAGTTTTCAGCGATCGTGGTTGGGGACCTATCTTAGATAATCCAGGGGACTCATTGGAGACTGTTGCCTACATAGACATCATTTCTAAGTTCTATAGAGAGCTCGGTACTGCCAGCCCAGATGATGGAGGGGCATATAGCATCTCTATCCGAGGGGTTCCGATTGTATTTTCACGGGACCGACTATCTGAGCATCTTCGTATTCCTAGGCTGCCAGATGCATATCCGAATATGCAGCCTAGCGAGTCTGATCCTTCAGTTGAGGGAGAGACAACTGAGGAGGAGGCATCACTCCATCCCGCAGATGAGGTCGATATCATTACTGATCATGAGGTGAGAGATTTAGTTGTTGGTTCGGATGCTCCCCCGTATGACGGGGCGAAGAGCATCAAGCAGGCAGATCTATCTTCGTTTTTCAAGATCTTGAATTTGATAATCGCCAACAACATCGACCCTCGGCAGCACAAAACAGAGGTTGGCATTGATCGGACAAAATTTATGATACGGGTCGCTCGTGGTATTCCTATTGACCTGGTGGGGTATATATTCGATAGGATTCGATCAGAGTCCCGGTACATTTCCACAGATATACTACCATTTGGGATCCTGATCACCCGATATCTATTATTTGCCGGTGTATGCCTGATGTTGCCGAGCATAAACGGTAGCTGATGGGACCGATCAACAGCACTACCCTCTCACGCAGCACAGGACACTCGAGACTGCGTCTTCGTGGACAGCATCCAGACCCAGTTGATCCTCAGAGAGATACACAGCCAGGAGATCATGGACCACAGGCCGAGGCATCAGTACATAGTGCTACACGCGGTGAGGACATGGCTGAGATCGTGCTTGCAGCGATCAGCGGACAGACATCAGCGCTGATCGATGCAGTGCGTATTGAGGTCCGTTCTGCTATGTCTGATTTTCGTACTGAGATTATTGGTAGCATCTCTGAGTTACGTACGAGGGTTGATGCCATGTCTGCGACTCAGGTCACTATTAGTACTCGACTGACACAGATAGAGGAACGTTTAGCTGCAGTCGAGGAACTGTGCAAAGAGTTGGAGTCTTAGTATTTTCTATCTTTTATTTATTTTTTCTTTTGTTTTTAGAATGGACAATATTTAGTATTTTGTAAATTTACTATTTATTTATGAAATAGTCTTATTTTATATTTCCTGAACTAATTATTGATTTATATTATTCCTATTATTTAATCAATAAATTTATTATAATTACTAGTTAATATAAATATAATTCTCTTTCAAACAAAAAAAAATATATGCTCACCATTCAAACGGTAAAAAGTTACGTTCGAATGGTAAATCAATTTCCCGGTATAATAATCTAACTAGTCGCGCCAAATTTACGTTCGAACGCTAAAATTAGACATTCGAACGCTCAAATTAGACGTTCGAACGATAAAATTACGTAAAAAGTTACTGTTCAAACGTTTCTATTGGGACGATTTTTATTGGGTCCCAAAATAAAATCGTCCCAAAATGTCATTTTTGTTGTAGTGAATATTACGTGCGTATGTGTATCCATTAACGTTGGAATAAATTTCAACATTGTTCGCACCTATAATATATGTTTGAACTCTAAATTGATGACGTATTATGGACGTTTGAATGTAATTTTTATACGTGCGAATGTTCTTCAAATAATATTCCAACTTAGGTGACAATTTAGTGACCGTCACAAAGTCTAAACCAACACAAAATCTCAAACCCGTTACAATGGCTTCTCTCTCGGCCCCATGAAATGCATTGAGCTGTGTATGTACATACATATTGCATACACGCATATCTATGATATCAAGAAGACAATAGCAAGTGTGTGTGACTTTGCTGAACTTTCCAATTTTCCAAGTGATGTATTAATTTCCATATACTTCACCAACTTTATAATTAAATATGTTCAACTAGATTGTTGGATATGGAATGAAAAAATTCATATGTATGAATGTGCTTGTTATTTTCGTTATCTTTATAATCATCTTTTTTATATGAGTCTTTTATAAATTAGCGTCAGAATTATTATCATTGGGATCTACTTGTAATATTGGAGATCCTCGCCAGCCAATTTGTATTTGGGGTCACTACAAGAAATTTGGTCTTTTCCCACAAGTTTTTTTATATATGGTTAATGATTTATGATTTATTATTAATTGATAGTATATATTATTTCATATTTTATATGGTCAATGATAATAAATTAGATGAAAATTACATCTTTATATTGAATGTTATGAACATGAGCAACACGTGCAGTAAATTTTCATTAGATTTGACGCTGCTGGTTGACGGAATGAGAGATTGGAAAGTTTTGAAAATAAGCGGGTCCACTGGTCCACTTTGATGCAATTATTAATTTCGGATACACATTATGAATTGAGTAAAAGTTCGAGATGGTAAATTGTAATTAATCATATATATATATATATATATATATATATATATATACACGCTCCTCCCTTCTCGTTTTCATGGAAACCTATCATATTTGTACAGGCGACCAACAATAATCAATTATCAACCGTTCAAACTTGTGAAAGAAATTAAAAAATTTATCAATTTATCTTTTAAAATTAGATATTTTTAACTTCAATTCAAAAGTAATTTTCAGTCAAAAAAATTGTAAAATCAAATTAACTTTAACAAAACTATAAAAGAAAATAGTAACTCTTACCAAAATTTTATCCCATCAATTTTTAAAAGAGAAATATTTTAGTTACAAAAGAATTAAATAAAAGTAAACCTACAAGGTAATGTAGTCTAATGTTATACGTTAGATTATAAATTTATTTTATTATAATGTAGACTTAACAGATCAGATTATATAAAACTATATTAATTTGTGTAATCCATCAATTTTTAAAATAAACCAACCCAACCAATTTTTACAAGCCTTCGTGTGTTTACGGTTATATTGAATTTAATTGCACGCTTTGAGAAAACAACAATGTGTAAATGTATGCAGGCTAGGTTATAATTAATACTTTCTTCCATCGTTATTTATTTATTTGAAATAATCATCCATCGACTAAAGTGCATCCTTATTAATAGAGGGCTTGTAAAAAAAATTATGATTAATTATTAAAACAATATAATATAAATTTGAATAATTTTGTATTTATTAATTTACTAAGAGTATATTAAATTGTTAGGGCCCTGGGTCAAATCCTTTGAAACCCTATCACTAAGGGAAGATATAAACCTAAGAGATAAGGCAAATAAGTTAGCTCAGACTCCCAAAAGGAAAAGGCTTCACAAGGTAAATTGAACTCTATCACTCCAAAGAAATAAAGTCTATAAATAGCCTACAAGAGGTAACAAATACTAGACTTGAACTAAATTTGATTCACTTCTTCTTTACATATATTTACTCTCATATTGCTATACTGACTATGGCATCAGAGACTCCAAAGGGCAACTAGTGTCGCCCCTTCATTTGTTGCAGGTGATCCGTGTGGTTGGTGGTGTGAAATATATCCTTAACAGTGGCTCCGTCCGGGGAATGTTTACAGACTTCAACGTGATTTTCACATGCCAACTACCATGCGATCACATGCAAACCGTGATTTTTTAATTTCAGAAAGCAGAGTAGGGGAAATTCTGTGATTCATAAGGACGTAGGGCAGGTGCACAACCTCACACACAAGGTTAAGTGTGTTGGCCAGTCAGATCAGTTAGTTAATTCAGATAATCAAGTCATGCATAACATAAGCATCAGTATGAACAATCATGAATTGAAGCTCTTAGTACGAAAACTTGTATGAAAACCTTATGTTTAATATGTTTATGTTGTGATAGATTTTTTGCTGAGTCTTTGACTCATTTTAGTTTATTTCATGTTTTTAACCACCCAGGTGAGGATGATGAACAGGAGCAGGCAGGCCAGGATTAGAAGGAGCAGTTGATGTAGTTTCAGACCTTCTAGAATAAAATTACTTTTAAGACATAAATTTTATTCAGTTTATTCATTTAATATTTTTCGAAGATATTTTATTAGACATTTTTTCTACAAAATAAATTATAATTTCATTTATTAAATATGAGATCTCTTGCCGGGTTTGTTTTATGAAAAACACTTGACACTCCTAGCCTACGGGAAGTGGGTGTTACAATTTGGTATTAGAGCCAGTCAAGAGATTCTGCAGACTTTTGAAAAGAAAAATAGTATTTTATTAATTGTAGGATAAGGTCACCTAGGATTCTCTTGACCACTCGAGAGTTATTGGAATATTTCAAATTTAGATAAGTCGCTTATTAGCTTTTAGTAGTTAGCACTATATGATGTTGTTACTATTCTCATAGTTATTGTTATTATTATTGTTTTTAATTTTTCAAAACACTAGTTATTGGTTAACTTAGAATATGACACTTGGCACCAGAAAAATTATGTAGCATAGATATTTAGGATTTTAAAGATATTACATGTACTATGGGTTGTGTCAATCTATATGGGTATGACAGTATAATTGATTGAAGGAAGGTTAAGTTGGAAACTTTTACTTTTAAGATTGATAGTGTATCTAGTTCATGAGAATGGATGGAGATTGAATTATATTTGATGGAGTCTTTTTAAGCAAACTAGTAGGTTTTGGAGTTATGGCATAAATTTGCATATGGTGATTGGTATTTCATGACTATTGATGGAAAGTATATTATGTTCTTTAAGCAATGTGACTCTCTCGCCTAGCATGAATGGTGAAGAAAAGATCTTTGGAAAATGTCGTATCGTGGAATGATTTAGCAATAGAGCTATTGAAAGAAGTTGTGAAGTCAATATATTTTTAAGTTACGAGAATTTAAAGTTTACGAGTAGAAGATGATTTAAGTACATGTATTCCTTAGACATGCACATTAAAGTTTTAATGATTAGGACGACATTATTAGATAATAGCACGAGATGACGAAGTTTGATCTGGAAGTTTGATTGATGTTGATATGCTTATAATTGGAGATGTGAACCCTTAACCTTAGGCAGATGATCAATGTGGTATTTCATTTTTTTAGAATTTTAGAATTGAGATATTTTATAGACTCCAAACTTTGCAAAATTTTAAATTGCTATTTATTTG
Source organism: Cyclocarya paliurus (assembly GCA_029856935.1). Lineage (NCBI taxonomy): Eukaryota > Viridiplantae > Streptophyta > Magnoliopsida > Fagales > Juglandaceae > Cyclocarya > Cyclocarya paliurus. The sequence goes on along the minus strand of CM056947.1, from coordinate 34,444,708 downwards.
AGGTTATTATTAAATGATGAGATTTATTTATCATTTTATGGGGAAAGTTTATTTATTACTTTATGTGGAGACAGTTACTCACTCTTATGTCATGATTGTATAATCCTAATCTCATCTTCATTCTTATCTCCTAATTGATCATCCTAATGGGAAACTAACCCAGAAATCCTATCATCAACCCTCCCTTTAACCTCTATAAAATCACACGAAGCCCTATGAAATAAACACAAGAAACCTTCTAAGTGATAAAAGGGAAATAATGATGTTTTAAGTACTCTTATTACACTTAAATGAATAAATTGTAGTTGCAAACAGAGTATTTAATATATTGTTATGTACAGCAGCTGTTGACCCATTAAATAGAAAGAATCAAACTAAGTTTGTTGACTAAGACAAATGTGGGCCTAAACTTATACTTGTGTATTGCAGAACAAAGCCCACATGGCCCCAAGGCTGACCTAAAGAAAAGAATGAGGGAACACTTACTCTGGCACAACAGAGGCGAGAAACAGAAAAAAAAAATGAAAAAGATGAAGAAGAAGAAGAAAAGGGGCAAAACGGTTACATGCTTGATGAAGGGAAATCAATAGCATGGAGAGAGAAAGTGCGGCTGGAAATGTGTATAAAGAGGGGCAGAAACGCGAGAGAAGGGGAGATTTTTGAATATATATCATTTTATTTTCTCTGTTTTACATTTCAGAAACTTTTAAGAATTTCTAGGGTTTTTCATTTTGTTGAGATTTGATGTTGATGATGGTAAACTTAGGCTAACTCCATAGCTTGGGTTGCGGTAAAGCTTTCTATTGTTCTTCATTACTTGCTAGAAGTTTTGGTAGTTTCGATTGCATGCCTTACTTTGCTTGAAATTAAATTCTGGATGGGAAGTTTGATGAAATCTCTTGCTCTTGTTCTTGCTCTGTTGAAGACACATGGCTTGTCAGAACCTTGAATTAATCAAGGATTCCATAAGCTAAGTGTTATAGTAATTTCGGTGGATGCTTAGTGAGGATATTTTGTTTTAGGTACTGGCATATTTGCTTTGAGCTTATATTTTCCACATTCCATTTTATTAACACCTTGATTGGGTTAGCAAGAGGAGAGTAATGCCCAAAAAATCTTGCAAATGGTGGAAACAAAGGATGTCTTAAACCGTAGCCCAAGTGCTTGTCAAATTGATTCTGTGAACTTGTCTATTTTAACTATTGATTAGTAACTCCGTTGTGTCTAGACAAAATTGAAAATACTTTTTAAAATCTTTGGAACCATTTCATTTTGAAAACAAATAGTGTATGATTTAATTCCTTTTTCCTTGGAAGCAAGGTCATAGATTTGAGATCCTCCAAGCTCCACTAAACATTCCATTGGCAACAAATACCTTACTGTGCATAATTTTTTTTTTTTTTTTACTTTCCAAACTGTTTTAATAAACATTATAAATCCAAAAAGAATTTTACATAGCATTTTACATCACCATGTTTTTTTTTTTTTACAATAAACCTTCACAAATACTTTGAACATCATTTTTCCCTGTGGAATACGATCCTGGACTTATCCTTAATACAACTTGACACTTCTACACTTGGAAGCACATTTTAGACTGAGTCAAGTTCTTGGCGTCATTGCCGGGGACAACTGGTGTTTTCAGAACATTACCTTATTTGCTAAGAGGGTGTTGGTGGAGCTATGAACCTCTTCATAGCTTGGGTGATATCTTTTCCTCTCATTTCATTTATTTGTTTTTATTTTACTTTATCTTTCATTTTATTTTGTTTTGCTGAAATTGTATGACTGGTTGGGCTAGAGATAGCACATTTAGACTTGCTAGGACTGAATCATCAATCTCATCTTCAGGTTCATCTATGTCTCATAATTCAGCATTTGAGTCATCATTTGACACTCATAGCAATATGTCTAAAAATGATCAAAATGATAGGGAAATGGTAAATCCTAACAGGACACTTAGAGAATATTTGCAGCCTGTTAGGACTAGCCCACCCTCTTGCATTATTTAGCCTTTGAATGCAAATAATTTTAACTTTAAACCTAGGATGATTCCATTGTTACCTCATTTCCATGGCATGGAATCTGAAAATCCCTATTTGCATATCAAAGAGTTTGAAGAAGTTTGCTTAACTTTCATGGATAGAACATGCACTGAAGAAGTCATTAGGTTACAACTGTTCCCATTTTCTCTAAAGGACAAGGCTAAAACCTGGCTAAACTTCTTAAGGCCAAGGTCTATTGGGACTTGGCAGGAAATGCAAACTGAATTTTTGAAAAATTTTTTCCCAATGCATAGGACCAATGCCTTGAAAAGACAAATTATTAATTTTGGTCAAAAGGAATTAGAAACATTTTATCACTGCTTGGAACATTTTAAAGACTTATTAAATGCATGTCCTCATCATGGATAATAGAATTGAAGGGTCATAAGTTTTTTCTATGAGGGTCTACAACAAAAAATGAGACAATTTGTGGAAACCATGCGCAATGGTGAATTTTTTAACTTAGAACCCTTGGAGGCATTTGAGTACTTTGACTATTTGTTTGAAAATGCTCAGTCTTGGGATGTTTCTGAAGTTTATGACAGATCTGAAAAATCAAAATTTAAATGGGGGTGGAAAGTATCATTTGAAAGAATCTGATGATTTACATGCTAGACTTGCATTACTCTCTAAGAAGGTAGAGTCTATAGAGCTTAAGAAAGTCAATGAGTTGCAAGTCTTACCATATACTTTTGAAAAATGCAACATTTGTGAAGATCTAGGGCATGTAATTAGTGCATGCCCAACCATTCCTACTTTTAAAGAAGTCTTACTTGACCAATCTAATGCTGTGAATATGATCTCTAAAAATTTTTCTGAACCATATTCTAACACCTATAATTCAGGTTGGAGAAACTATCCAAATTTTGGTTGGAGAAATGAGTAGCCAGCAGCCCCAGGACCTGCTCAATATGCTTCCTATTAAGCACCAACAGCCCTAGGACCTTCACAGTAGGCGAATCACACACCTCCATAGTGGTGATACCCGCCCCTATGGGGTAGGGCCACCCCTTCCTCGCACCCCGCCCCGCATGGGGTGGGGGGTGGGGTTTTCACCCCCATCCCCCACCCCCGGGATGCGGGGACAGGGTGTGGGGCGGATTCCCAATTGGCCACGCTTCCGTCCACTTAAAAAAAATACAACATTTTAATTAGTTTAAAAATTATTTCTATGTCCAAAAGTAATTAAAAGTATATTTTTAGACCCAAATTATAAATTTAAATTTTGTAAATATGACTATAATTTAAAAACTATGTAATTTTTAAATTTGCTAGTGCATAGTTTGTGTAAATTGTAGTGTATTAGTTTTTAAAGTATGTAGTTTTTAAATTTGCCAATGCATATTTTGTGAACAAGTCTAACAAATTGTAATATATATTTACATATACACAATTTGTAAAATATAAATATATATTTATATTTATATATAAAAATATAAGCGGGGGCGGGGCTGGGGAAATGTGGGGGGGGGGGGTTGGGCCCTCCTCGTAACCCGCCCCTGCTAGGGTCCCTAGATGTTGGGCGGGGGGCCCCACCCCTGCATGGGCGGAGTGGGGCGAACGGGGGCGGGGTAGCGGGGTCCCGTTGCCCACCCCTACACCTTTAGTGCAAAAGAGGAACCTAGAAGAGACCATACAACAGCTGTTTGTGAGCCTCCAGCAGTTCATGCAAAGTCAAAATACAATCAATAATCAGAATTCACAAGCAATAAACGACATCGGAGGAACACTCACAAGAGTGACCACATCTCTGAGTGCTCAGGAAAAGGGAAAATTTCCTGCTCAGCTCTACCTAACCCTTAAGGACATAATCAGCAAGTTCAAAGTAATGCTGAAGGTGTCCATGTCAAATCTGTCAAGGCCATCACAACTCTAAAGAGTGGTAAGGTTGTGGATATTCCTGCACATGGTGCAACCAGCTCAGGTAAAAATTCTAATCCTTCCCAAGATAAAGGTGAGCCAAACATGCTAGAATCTGAAACAAATACATGCCCCACACCTGCCCCATTCCCACATAGATTACTTTCTCCGCATAAGGAAAAACAGCATACTGAAATTCTGGAACTTTTTAGACATGTCAGGATTAATATTCCTCTTTTTGATGCTATTAAGCAAATTCTTGCTTATGCTAAATTTTTAAAGGATTTATGCACTGTAAAAAGGAAGTTAAATGTGCAAAAAAAGGCCTTTCTCATTGAGCAAGTTAGTGCAATAATTCAAAATCACACACCACCCAAGTATAAAGACCCTCAATTATTTCTTGTGTCATTGGAAATTCAAAAATTGGCCAACTTTACTTGACATGGGTTCAGGGGTTAATTTGCTGCCTTTTAGTGTGTATGAATAGCTGGTTTGGGGGAATTAAAGGCCACATTTATTATTTTACAGCTTGCTGATAGATCCATCAAAATTCCAAAGGGTATTGTTGAGGATGTCTTGGTCCAAGTAGATAAATTCTACTACCCAGTAGATTTTGTGATACTGGACATGAAAGTAACTATCCATTCATATTCTTCAGCACCTGTGATTTTAGGGAGACCATTCTTAGCAACTTCTAATGCCATAATTAATTGTAGGAATGGTGTCTTAAAATTAAGTTTTGGAAACATGACTTTAGAACTGAACATTTTCAATTTGTGCAGGCAACCTCAAGAACTCGAGGATCTTCAAGAAGTCAATGCACTGGAATCTCTTCTTTCTGAAGATTCTCTGTTGAATTATGATTGTAATGAACAATGGGAGGAATTAGAGAACTCCCTTGCTTTAGTTGAACCTACTAACACTGTGTGTGTTGCAGGAAATTCCACTGAGTTGCAGTGGAAGCTCAAATATGAGCCATTACCAATACTTCCAGTAGCATTAAAGCCACTGTCTTCAGAACTGAAATATGCTCACCTAGGTCCAAAAAATTCACTTTCAGTGGTAATTTCTTCTCAATTAACTCCTAACCAAGAGGGTAAGTTACTGACCATGTTGAACAACATAAGGCAGCAATTGGTTGGTCCATTGCTGACATCAAAGGTATAAGCCCTCTCACTTGCACTCATAGGATATATTTAGAAGAAAACTCAAAACCTTCTAGGGAGATGCAAATGAGACTAAATCCTACAATGAAGGAAGTAGTAAAAGTTGAGGTTTTGAAACTTTTAGACATTGGCATCATATATCCCATTGCAGACAGCAAATGGGTTAGTCCAATCCAAGTTGTTCCAAAAAACTCTGGGGTGACTGTGGTAGAAAATAACAAGGGGGAGTTAGTGCCTACTAGGGTGACCACAGGCTGGAGAATGTGTGTAGACTATAGGAAACTCAATACAGCCTCTAGGAAGGACCATTTTCCCTTGTCTTTCCTTGACCAGATTTTAGAGAAAGTGGCTGGGCATGAGTACTACGGTTTCTTAGATGGGTTTTCTGGATACTATCAAATAGAGATAACCCCTGGACTTAGAGAAAACCACATTTACTTGCCTCTTTGGCACTTTTGCTTTCAAAAGAATGTCATTTAGGTTATGCAATGCCCCGGCTACTTTTCAAAGATGCATGCTAAGCATCTTTAGTGATTTAATTGAGGACATTGTAGAAGTATTCATGGATGATTTTTTTAATCTTTGGAAAATCATTTGATGCTTGCTTGGCTAACCTACAAGTTGTTCTAACCAGATGTGAGGAAAACCAGCTGCTGTTAAACTGGAAAAAATGCCATTTTATGGTTCAGCAGGGCATAGTTCTTGGACACATTGTGTCCTCACGAGGCATTGAGGTTGATAAGGCTAAAGTAGAGTTAATTTCAAACTTGCCTATGCCTAGGAATGTGAAGGATGTCAGGTCCTTTTTAGGCCATGCTAGTTTTTATAGAAGATTTATAAAAAGTTTTAGTCATATCTCTAAACCTCTTTGCCAGCTTCTCATGCATGATGTTAAGTTTGAATGGACCAGTGACTGTCAAAACTGTTTTGATCAATTAAAATCTTTTCTCACCACTGCACCCATTGTTCAACCCTCTAATTGGACACTCCCTTTTGAATTAATGTGTGATACTAGTGACTACGCTGTAGGAGCTGCACTTGGGCGGCAAAAAAATAAGATGTCACATGTCATCTATTATGCTAGTAAAATCTTGAATGCTGCCCAAAGAAACTACTCTACCACAGAAAAAAGAACTCCTAGCTGTTGTATTTGCTTTGGATAAATTTAGATCTTATTTGCTTGGCTCTTCTGTCACCATATTTACTAACCATACAACACTTAAATTTCTATTATCCAAAAATGATACAAAACCAAGGCTGATAAGGTGGATTCTCCTACTGCAGGAATTTGATCTCACAATCAAGGATAAAAGGGGGGTGGAAAATGTGGTGGCGGATCATTTGTCTAGACTTACATCTGAAAATTCTGAACACTCTTTAATTTCTGATTATTTTCCTAATGAACAATTATTTTCAGTTGAGATTTTACCATGGTATGCTGACCTTGTAAATTTTTTGGTCACATGAAAACTCCTCCTTATTGGACTGCTCAAGACATCAAGAGGCTGAAATCTGAAGCTAAGTATTTTTTCTATGATGATCCATACCTCTTTAAATACTGTTCAGATCAGATTATTAGGAAGTGTGTACCTAATTCTAAAATTTTTGGTGTATTTTCCTTCTGTCATTCAGAAGCTTGTGGTGGGCATTTTTCAGCCCACAAAACAATAGCTAAAATACTTCAAAGTGGGTTTTATTGACCTTCTATATTTAAAGATGCATATAGCTTTTGTAAGGCATGTGAACCCTATCAAAAATTAGGAAGTATCACTAGGAGAAATATGATGCCCATGCAGCCTATATTAGTGATTGAAATTTTTCGCTGTTAGGGGATAGGTTTTATTGGTCCATTCCCCTGTTCTTATGGCTATTTGTATATCTTGCTTGCTGTAGACTATGTTTCTAAGTGGGTTGAGGCAGTCCCTTGCAAAAACAATGACCATCGAGTGGTTTTAAAATTTTTAAAGGAAAACATTTTTGCAAGGTTTGGCATGCCTAAGGCCATTATCAGTCATAATGGTACCCCTTTTTGTAATAAGCATTTTTTGGCCTTAATGAAGAAATATGGCATCCATCATAAAGTCACCACACCTTATCATCCTCAAACCAATGGCCAAGCTGAACTAGCTAATAGGGAAATTAAAAACATTCCTGAAAAAACAATTAGCCCTAACAAAAAGGACTGGTCATTGTGTTTAACTGATGCTTTTTGGGCTTACAGGACAGCTTATAAAACCATTTTGGGCATGTCTCCATATAAACTAGTGTATGGGAAGGCTTGCCATCTGCCTGTATAGTTAAAACACAGGGGTTATTGGGCCATTAAAAAATTCAATTTCAACACTGACCAGGCTGGTTTTGTAAGAAAACTGTAGATAGCAAAATTAGATGAGCTTAGAATTGATGCCTATAATAATTCAAAGCTGTCCAAAGAGAGGATGAAGAAATTTCATGATAAACATATCCAACGTAAAACCTTTGAGCCTGACCAACAAGTGTTATTGTACAACTATCGATTACACTTGTTTCCTGGTAAATTAAGGTCTCGGTGGAGTGGTCCATATGTGGTCAAAACTGTCTTTTTCCATGGTGCCGTGGAGATCATTAATCCTCAAAATGGTAACATGTTCAAAGTTAATGGTCAAAGACTCAAACCATTCATTTCTAATTTCTTATCTGAAGAGTCTACTCTACATTTGTTGGACCCAAACAATAATCCTATTGTAGAATCAAGTTGATTTGATTTCTTGATCTATCTCTTATGTTTCTCTTCTTTTATGTTTTTGTAGTCAGTTTTCTTTTGTTTTCTCTCTTCTTTGGTTATTCTCTTCACAACTCAATCAAGTATATTCTCTCACAACCTCTCTACTGGTTCTATTTTCCTATAAACATTGCATGATGTTGCTCAGTTTCTTTTAAGTACTCTTTCTCTCATACAGTTTTAATTCCTTAGTATCATTGAGGACAATGCTACAGTCTACTGGGGGGAGAAAACTTAATATTTAGACACATTCTAATCCATCTTTGAAAAATGTTGTGAATGAATTAGTAGCAGATTAACACCCTTGTTTTTGAATATGTTGTGCTCTGAGTAGATTTGCTAAGGTTATAGAACATTTAAAATTCAACCATATTTAGGAGTTAGGTCAAAAGGGAAGTTTATCCAGTTTGTTTAGTTGCTTAAACCAAGGGAGAGTAGTTAAAATCTTGTTGAGCACACACACACATACTCAGAAGAATTGGAAAGACTCCAGTGTGCCATTATTTGTTGATTTACATTACAGTTGTGTGGGACTCCAATGAACCATATTCTAATGGCTTAGGAAGAAATCTGATAAATCAAATGAGAAAAGGGACAAGCCAGGAATCAAAAAAAAAAAAAAAAGAGAGAGAAAAGAATAGAAAAGAAAAAAAAAAAAAAAAAAAAAAGGAAAAGAAAAGAGAAGAGAAGAAATAATCTTGTGTGTTGGAAAAGGCTGCCTATTACCGGGGCCCTCCACAAGAAGATGAGCCTTTTAAAGTGTAATAGCGTGAAAGCCAATAATACAATAGTTTTGAATTAGAGTAAACCATGTGGTCATCCCAGATCTTCTGCAGTGATTGAAACTTCTAATGTCTCTTGGTAGTCGATTCTGGAACTCTGACCTTAACCCCATGCACTGAAGCAATATTTTACTGTACTTATCTCTTTTGGTGGATTGACTAAACAGTGCATAAACCTTTTTGTTGGCATTAAATTTCTAATCAATATATTTCTAGTGTTCTTAGCCTCAGTAAGTTTTGAATCATGGCATGAGTTCTTGTTTTTTTTTTTTTTTTTTTGGAACCTCCTCCTTTGATCTAAATCCTTTTATTTGCTAGGGACTAGCAAAAAGTCAGTGGTGTGATAAAAGGGAAATAATGATGTTTTAAGTACTCTTATTACACTTAAATGAATAAATCGTAGTTGCAAACAGAGTATTTAATATATTGTTATGTACAACAGCTGTTGACCCATTAAATAGAAAGAATCAAACTAAATTTGTTGACTTAAGACAAATGTGGGCCTAAACTTATACTTGTGTATTGCATAACAAAGCCCACATGGCCCACAAGGCAGACCTAAAGAATGAGGGAACACTTACTCGGGCACAACAGAGGCAAGAAACAGGAAAAAAAAAAAAAGAAGAAGAAGAAGGAAAGGGGCTAAACGGTTACATGCTGGATGAAGGGAAATCAGTAGCATAGAGAGAGAAAGTGCAGCTGGAAATGTGTATAAAGAGGGGCAGAAACGCGAGAGAAAGGGAGATTTTTTAATATATATCATTTTATTTTCTTTGTTTTACATTTCAGAAACTTTCAAGAATTTCTAGGGTTTTTCATTTTGTTGAGATTTGATGTTGATGATGGTAAACTTAGGCTTACTCCATAGCTTGGGTTGCGGTAAAACTTTCCATTGTTCTTCATTACTTGCTGGAATTTTCGGTAGTTTTGATTGCATGCCTTACTTTACTTGAAATTAAATTCTGGAAAGGGAAGTTTGACGAAATCTCATGCCCTTGTTCTTGCTTTGTTGAAGACACACGGCTCATCAGAATCTTGAATTAATCAAGGATTCCATAAGCTGAGTGTTATAGTAATTTCGGTGGATGCTTAGTGAGGATATTTTGTTTTAGGTACTGGCATATTTGCTTTAAGCTTATATTTTCCACATTCCATTTTATTAACACCTTGATTGGGTTAGCAAGAGGAGAGTAATACCCGAAAAATCTTGCAAATGGTGGAAACAAAGGATGTCTTAAACCGTAGCCCAAGTGCTTGTCAAATTGATTATGTGAACTTGTCTATTTTAACTACTGATTAGTGACTCCATTGTGTCTAGATAAAACTAAAAATACTTTTTAACATCTCTGGATCCATTTCATTTTGAAAATAAATTGTGTATGATTTAATTCCTTTTTCCTTAGAAGCAAGGTCATAGATTTGAGATCCTCCAAGCTCCACCAAACATTCCATTGGCAACAAATACCTTACTGTGCATAAAACTGTTCTTTTTTTTTTTTTTTACTTTCCAAACTGTTTTAATAAACATTATAAATCCAAAAAGAATTTTACATAACATTTTACATCACCATGTTTTTTTTTTTACAATAAACCTTCACAAATACTTTGAACATCATTTGTCCATGTGGAATACGATCCTGGACTTATCCTTGATACAACTTGACACTTCTATACTTGGAAGCACATTTTAGACTGAGTCACTAAGCCATCGTAACAACTCCTCTTCAAGCTGCCAACCACTGTGAGCCTAAATCTCTTTAGCCATGCACGACAGTTCGCGTTAGGGAGCCATGAAGCTGAAGCCTTTGTTTCTCTTGCGTGGTAGCCACCTCAAGAAGTCGAAAAAACTCACTCCCGCTAGTACCACCACAGCTCCTCCTCTTTGTAACAGTGCAGTGCCCCTAGCTCAACCACCGCGGCAACCTCCTTGCCCAGATCATGTCGACACCACCTCAAGGGACGTTGGAGTACCACCCACGGTTCTAGAAACCTCAGACTAGCTCAACCCCGTCACACCCACTCCCTCTCGGTAAGCCACGGCCGTCCACTACCATTCTCTCTCTTTCTTTCTCTCTCTCTCTCTCTCTCTAAACTATCTCTCCCTCTCTTTTGTTGTCACACCACCACAAAGGAGCCTCTAGTTGCGCCGCCTTCACTCCCAGCCACCCAGAACCGCCATCCAGCCCATCTCCGTCGCATGCCCCCTCTCAGTGAGTCCCCTATTATCGCACGGCCATTTCTCCTTTCAATTGTTCTTAGTTTGTCTGTTTCTTGAAGTGTAGCCTCCCTTTAATTCGTATGGACCCTACGCCCATGCGGCCAAGTGCATGTGCTGGACTTACTCAGATAGACTTGTGTTTTAAAAAGTAATATGGGCTTAGTTTTAACTTGTTTGGTATTTATATCTGGTGGGCTAATTTCCTTGTGGGCTAGGCTTGAGGTTAATTAGATATGTATCATTATGATAGATTTGTATTTTAAAGTATACTATTGAGCCTAATATTTTAGTTAATATTTCCTTTGTCTATTTAGTAGGATTTTAATAAAATTATTATGTTATACTTTAAATAGAAAAATTAAGGAATATATTATGAGTTTTGAATAATTATGTTAAGAAATGAAACCTATTTTAAGAATTGGGGTCTTTATGACTTATTTAAAATAGCCCTAGTATTCTACTAAATTATAATATGTTATTAGTATTTAAGTAATTTAAAATATCAGGATTTATTGATTATGGTGTTAAACAAAAGATTTATTTGACTATCTTCTAGATTATGAATTTAATTAAGTAGGATATTAGTACATGTTGTTTCTAGACAGATTTAGTGATAGTTAATATTGAGTATAGGTGACGAGTTACGAAATGAGATTCAAGAAAAAGAGCAGCGAGGTAAGTAATTTGATCACAAATTAAGATCATCACAGTTCAACTTAGATAGATTATTATTAGTGTTTGACAGTCAATTTTATGTACCACTTATATCATATGCAAACATGTAATCCAACATAGCATATGATCATGTCATTCCACATCATATTCAGATTCAGAAATTATAATTATGAATGTATTATGTCATGCATCTCATGTGCATAAGACACGCAAGCTATCTTAAGTTTAACTACAATATAAGATTAGATCAATTAATCAGATGGTCATTTAGATGTATGGTACTAATGCGGTTCAGTTTCAGGGTAGATGTGCAAGTCACAAACTTAAGCGTGGTCCACCATAGTATGCCAAAATACTATCAGCGGTTCCTCTTGCGGCTGTGAGAAGTGGGGCTAATGCACAATCTCGCACACAGGGTTAAATGTGTTGGCTAGTCAAATCAGTCAGTTAATTCAGATAAATCAACTCATGCTATAAATATCAGTATGAACAATCATGAATTTAAGCTCTCAGCATGAAAACTTTTATGAAAACCTTATATTTATTATGTTTACATTGTGATGGATTTCTTTCTGAGCCTTCGACTCATTTTAATTTATTTCATGTTTTTAACCACCTGGGTGAGGATGATGAATAGGAGTAGGTAGACCAGGATTATAAGAAGCAGTTGATTTACTTTCAGACCTTCTAAAATAAAATTTCTTTTATGACATAAATTTTATTCAATTTATTCATTTAATATTTTTGGAAGACATTTTATTACACATTTTTTCTACAAAATAAATTCTAATTTCATTTATTAATTATGAGATCTCTTGTCGGGTTTATTTTATGAAAAACACGTGACACTCCTAACCTACGAGAACGGGATGTTACAACATCACTCGAATTGCCAAGGTTATGCCGTTGATGGCATCTCCCGCTACACCCATCGCTAGAATTAAGAGATCGAGGCACTCTCCTGCTAGCCTAATACCTAAAGGTTAAAACAGTCAAAGGATCTCCCATTAATACCTTCTCGCCAAAAGGCGACGTGGTCGAGTGATCTCCTACTAGCCTAATACTTAAAAGTTAATACAATCGAGCGATATCCCATTAACACGTTCTCCCTTTACACTCACATCCGAGTGTCTCCACTATCCACAACTGCCACCAACGGGATACCTTCGGGAACTAGCCTTTGAGCTCCACAATCGCCTTACGAGGGCATCTGTTTGGGACTAGGTCAAACCCTTTGGAAACCTATCACTAAGGGAAGAGATAAAGCCAAGAGATAAGACAAAGAAGTTAGCTCAGATTCCTAAAAGGAAAAGGCTTCACAAGGTAAATTGAGCTCTATCACTCTAAGACACCCTTCCTCTAAGACAGATTTGAAACTGCTCATCAACCTCTCACTTCTCAGTCTCCCTCCACTTTTCTCGTCTTGATTCAGGATTTCATTAAAATCTCTGAATACCAACCAAGGACACTTAACACAATGCCCTAAGGATTTTAGTAAATTCCACACCTCCTCCCTTCTAACAAAATCTGGATATCCATAAACACCAGTAATTAGGCATTGCCCCCTTTCAACATCATTATGTTGAATCTTAGAGTGAATATGATGCATAGAAAAATTAATAACAGACAAATAAAAATCATCTTTCCAAAGCAAAGCTAAACCACCACTAAGGCCCAAACAATCAACTAACAAGTAATTAGAATAACCGAGCTTAAACTTACAATAGTCCCATTGCCGAGAATTTAAACAGGTCACTTGTAAGAAAAGAACATCAGGATCTTCCTTCACAAGTAGGTCACGACGAGTGAGAATACCTTATGGGTTCCCAAGCCCACGAGGATTCCAACTTAAAATTTTCATGATATCCGGCGGGGTTGTACAACAACCACCACCAATATCTCTTAGTTTGGATTCGAAACATGTATCTTCTTACTCCTGCTCCCCTTATCTTCATTCACAGAAATAAGCTTCCTCTTACACTCATGAACAGCTGAATCTTCAGGAGAAAATTGCACTATCTATTTGCTACTTCATTGATCTTCTTCAATCTCATCAACGCTACACTTCTCAATTGGTTTGATAAATCTCGCTCGTGCCCTAAAGTATGATTTAGGCTTCCTTTCATGTGGGCCCTTGGACAGCATAGCTGCATCAAATTTCAAGTGGACTGGGCCCAAGCCCATAACAGAGCCTTTTGCAATCGGTACCTCAAACAGATTTCCTTCATCCTCATTTGAAAATATTAAGTCCCCCACTTTCTCTTTAACCGTTGTGATTTCTCTTCCCAACCATTGTTGACCAAGTTTATCGTCACCATCAATGGATAAGAGACTGCTCCTTTGATCTACCTAATTTGACTGCCTCTCCACATTATCAACACCCTTTTTTTCTCCCCATCATGCGCACTTTCTACTAATGAGCTGTTATCCCTTGAAAGATGACTCTCAACTGTCCCAGCATTTATAAGCTCTTCCACCGGATGGGTAACTGCTGCCTGAACAGGTTCAACCACTGCGAACGTTATCTTAGTACGTGCAAATGCTTGTTCTCAATGCCAGATACATGCGAATGTTATGTTTGTACATTCGAACGTCTCTACAATAAATTTTTTATGATTCATACTAAACAATATATTATATATACACAATATTTATGCTCTACGCACTAGTATATATACTATATATATTAGTCTAGTGTTGTTAATTAGTTTAATAAAGTACAATACACAACTAATTTTGTTGTCTAGCATATTATAAGCTAATAATATATGTTATACTAATAACACTATGTACCGGTATATAAGTTATATTAGTACATAGGACACTATGCACTTGTATATATAATATATATATTAGTCTAGTGTTGTTAATTAGTTTAATAAAGTCTAATTAACAACTAATTTTGTTGTCTAACATATTATAAGCTAATAATATATGTTATACTAATAACACGATATACTACAATATAAGTTAGACTAGCACATAGTGCACTAGTATAGTATATATACAATATATATTAATCTAATATTGTTGATTAATTTAATTAAGTCTAATTAACAACTAATTTTGTTGTCTAGCATATTATAAACAAATAATATATGTTATACTAATAACACTAATAACTATATATATTAGTCTAATATTGTTGATTAATTTAATTAAGTCTAATTAATAACTAATGTTATGTGCTAACATATTGTAAGCTAGTAATATATGCTATACTAATAAGTTAATAACATTATGTACTAGTATATAAGTTATACTAGTACATAGTGCATTAGTAAGAAATAGATACAATATATATTAGTGTAGTGTTGTTAAGTAGTTTAACAATGTAATTAGCAACTAATGTTATGTACAAACATATTATAAGCTAATAATATATGCTATACTAATACCATTATGTACTAGTATATAAGTTATACTAGTACATAGTGCACTAGTATAGTATATATACTATATATACTAGTCTAGTGTTGTTATGTAATTAATAGCAATCTTATTATTAATTAATGTTATGTACTAACATACTATAAGCGAATAATATATAAATATATAAATCATTATGGTTATATAAACCACTATTGTTTAAAAAATATATAAATATGTGAATTACGTTCGAACGTTTTGTATTGACAAACAAATGTGGATTTACACATGCGAACCTTCTGAAAAATTTGGCAGAGTCTTTTTCCGCATTATTTGTACGAGAAATTGATGATATTTACATTAGAACGTGTATACTTAACATTCTAACGTAGATGCATATACTTGCGAACGTAACGACTAGATGTGCGAATGTGAATGAAAAAATAGTGGGATCTTTCCTGCGTGAATTAGGGGTCACACACCTGTGTAATCATTAATGAAACTTGCGAACATTTTGAATTATACATTCAAACTTAATCCACGTGATTTGTGCTTGTTTTGTGATTATTAATGTAACGTTCGCAAGTGAACTATTGTACGTTCGAACGTTTGGTAGTGTTAAAAATTAGGCGGTTTTTTCAGTGAGAACCAAAATTTTACGTAATGTGCGAATGTATATAATGACATTCGAACTGACTGGAATTTTGATGTGGCGACATTTCATTTAACTTGTCGCTGCAATAGTTTGAGGATGCATTCAATATGTTGTCGTTTGAGTACGGAAGACCTATTGCAGTGACAATAGGTCCAAAAATTTTGAAAAAAAATAATGTCACCCCAGACTTGTCTGGGGCATTTAATCTGTGCCTTCTTCATTTGGAGAACTTTACTTCAGTTAAACAGAGATAGAGTGAGGGAGAGAGAGAGAGAGAGAGAGAGAGAGAGAGAGAGAGAGAGAGGAGCGTTAGAGAGAAGGAGAGAGAGTTAGAGTGGGAGAGAGCGTTAGAGAGAGGTAGAGACTGAGAAAGAGAGAGTTAGAGAGAAAATAGTTTATTGTTTTTATTTATTTTGAATAAGTTTGTGATTTTTCTATATATTATATAATTTGTTTTTTGTTTGAAGGATTATTTCTTGGGAATTTTTGAAGCTTGGCATTTGTTGGGGATTAATATTGTGAGGAAATTGCTAGGTATATTTTTATACATTTTGTTGTGAATATGTTGTTAGATATTGTGAAAATGTTTGCATATTGTGAATATGTTGGATATTGTGAATATGTTGTTTGCATATTGTGAATATGTTATATAATTGATTTTGAATATGGTTGGATATTTTGAATATGTTGTTAGATAATTGATTGTGAATTTAATAAGAATATGTTGTGAATACATTGTGAATATATTAGTATTTAATTGTAAATATGTTGTGAATGTGGGAGATACAATTAGGTAAAAGAGTACTAAGTAAAACATTAATTAATTAATAAGATAAATTTATAAAATAAAACATTAAATAAAAAATTTAAGAAAAAAGAGTACTAAGAAAAAAATATATAAATATGTGAAACTTTATTTAATTTATATATACTAATATAAATTAATTAATAAGATATTATACAAAAAGCTAATTCATGATACCATACTTATTAAATAAAACATTTAAGATAAAAGAAATAACATACTTAGTAAATATATATATATATATATGTATATGTTATTTGTTAGATTTTATGTGACATTGCATGAATAACCTTAGATCCGTTTGGAAATTAGTGTACACTCAGGTATTCACTAATTTCTGAATTGTCTAGTGTGAATAGTTTGAGATTATATTATCTATATTGCACATTTTTGTTACTCTTACTTTACACGTTTAGTATGAGATTTTGATGTCTTCCTCATTTATTCTTCGGATATACTATTCATAGGGTGATAATCCCTCTATTTGAACATGTATACTTGGAGAACTATGAGGAGGTTCTACCAAAATTTCTACTGACTTGGAAAGTAGAAGAGTGACAATATTTGTGCAATATGGATGATATAATCTCGAATAGACTAGGACCAACTACTAAAGATCTAAAGAGCAGTGAAAATTGGAACATGGTGTGCATGTGAAATTAATTTGCATTATACTAATCGATAGGATTTTTTAAGAAATCGATAAAAGTTGGATGCGTCTTGACGATAGACTTGGAAAGGACTATGCTGTGTATGCACGTGAAGTTAGAACCTTTATTGATTTTGCTCGGTCTTCTGTCAATAGTCGCAGTTACATTAAGTGTCAATGTTGTGGTTGCAAAATTCTGTGCGCTATAGGATTGGATGAAGTAGAAAGTCATATATTTGTGAATGGTATGGATTTGAGGTATACCCAATGGGCATTGCTTGGTGAGTCATACGAACAATCAATCAAGGTTATGCTCGGTCATGTTATTGATATGCGGCACATTGATGAAGATACCGAGTGAGATGACCTTAATGAGCAGGGATGAGATGGAGGAGATGTTGGGTGACATTGAAGCTGTGATGTTTATGAATGAAATGGACAAGGATGCCTTAAGTGGCCAAGGGACTGAATCTGAAAATTTCTCTAAAATGTGGGAAGATGCAAAACGTGAGCTTTATCCTGAATGTACAAAACACAACAAAATGATGTGTATTGTGTGGTTTTTTCACATTAAATCGTTGTGTGGCATGTCGACAAAAGTAATCAACATGGTCTTAGACTTGTTTAATAAGGTGCTTCCTTAAGGTTCTGCATTGCCGAAGAATTTTTATGAGGCGAAACAGTTGCGAAAGGGATTAGAGTTTGAAAACAATTCCATACATGCACGCAATAATGATTATATTTTATTTTGGAAGGAGAATAAGGAAAGACAAGTTTGTCCCGTATGCGGAGAGTCGAGGTGGAAGGGTAAGAAAAATATTTCAGTGAAGATTTTGTGTTATTTCTCATTGAAACCCAAACTGCAAAGGCTACATATTTCTAACAAAACAACTAAAGATATGAGGTGACACGAGGAGAAAAGAGTTAAGGATGACGAATATATGAGGCACCCAATTGACTCACTTGCATAGTGAAGGTTTGATGATTAATATCTAGAGTTTGCAATGAAACTCGTTATGTGCGTCTAGGACTAACAACGAATGGATTCAATCCCTTTGGCAATATGAGTACAAGTTACAGCACTTGCCTTGTAGTGTTATTTCGTATAATCTTCTACCATGGAGGTACAAGAAGGTGCCAAGTTTTATGTTAACTTTACTTATCCCCGGCCCAAGATCACCTAGGAATGATATTAACGTATTCATGCAGCCGTTAATTGAAGAGTGGCAAGATCTATTGGAAATAGGAGTCGAAACTTTTGATGTATATACGTTGACATCTTTCCTGATGCATGCTACATTAATGTGGGCGATAAATGATTTTTCAGCATATGGAAACCTTTCCAGTTGGAGTACTAAAGGGAAGTTAGCATGTCCCACGTGTAATAAATAAATTGTTAGTGAGTGGCTAAAATATTCGCAGAAGATGTGCTTCATGGGCCATCGACAGTATTTGTCAACAAATCATGCATGGCGGAGGGAATGCACTAAATTTGATGGCAGAGTTGAGGATAGAACTACACCGAAGGAGTTGACTGGGGAAGAGATAGTTGAACAGTTATGGAAAGTTAAAGCAAACAATTTTGGCAAAGGTAGGGGAAATAACAAGAGAAAACGAGGTCCTGCAAAATTGAATTGGACAAAGCGTAGTATTTTCTTTGACTTGCCGTATTGGTCATCATGCTTGTTGCAACATAGTTTGGATGTAATGCACATAGAGAAGAATATTGTGACAATGTTCGGAGGACATTGATGAGCATTAACAGAAAGACAAAGGACACTATTAAGACGAGGAAAGATCTTGAGATAATGGAAATTAAACGTAATCTGCATTTACGAATGGAAGGCAATAGGGTGATTATGACGCATGCATGTTTTACGATGACAAGACATGAGAGGATGAAATTTTGCAAATGGTTGCAAGGTGTGAAGTTGCCAGATAGTTATGTGTCCAATCTCGGTAGATTCATGAGCTCTGATAACTGGAAACTAAGTGGATTGAAAAGTCATGATTGTCATGTATTTTTGCAGAAATTGTTACCAATGGGAATTTGTGGTAAATTGACTTCTAATGTACGTGTCGCCATAACCGAACTTTGCATGTTTTTCAAAGATTTGTGCTCCCAGGTTGTAAATTCAGATATGTTATGAAAGTTGGAAGAAGACATTGCTACTATACTGTGTAAACTCAAGCAGATCTTTCCACCATCATTTTTTGATGTAATGGTACATTTAGCAATACATTTACCTCGAGAGGTATTTTTAGGTGGCTCAGTGGAATTCTGTTAGATGTATTCAGTCGAAAGATATTTGGATAGATTGAAACGCACTGTTGGGAATAAAGCCCGAGTTGAGGATTCAATAGCAGAGGCTTATATACATGATAAATGGTTGACATTTTCCTCTCTATATCTTCGTGGTGTTGAGACATGATTTAATCGTAAAGAGCGGAATGCTGATCTTGTTACTCCTCCCCCTCGTGAGCTATCAGTGTTTTTCCAAAATGTACGGCCCTTGGGTACACAAACAGGATACGACTTAATTGGTAGAGAGTTAGGAAAAGCTCGGTGGTACGTGTTGAATAATTGTCAGGAGATTGATGACTATCTCAGGTATTTCGCTACATACTTAGAATAATTCTAATTAAAAATATCATTATATAACATATTATGTAATGCACAAATATAATTCTTTTGTACTTCCATACAGCGAGCACATGGACAAACTTAGGACAGAAGGCATAGAGAATATAGGGGCAAGGCACGAAGAAGAATTTTCAAGATAGTTTGAACAACGTGTATGCATTTTAAATGTCCCATGATCTAAAATCACTTTGAACCATTTTAATTCTTGTTTACTTTTAAAAATTTTGTTACTATTTCACTGTTAGATTTTGGAACAACGTGCTAATAGTCCCGCATCAATTTCTTCTAAAGTGCATGCATTGGCTCATGGTCCCTCACATGGAGTATTTTGATACACTGCATGCACGGTTCGAGGTTATAGATTCCATACTATGGACCGTGAATGTAATCAAAAGGAGCAAAATTGTGGTGTGTTAGTCGAGATAAGTCATGGAACAGATGACATTGACTATTATGGTGTCATACATGAAATATTGGAATAAAATACCTGGGTGCGAATGTGACATGTTTTTAAATGTGATTGGAGGGATATAGGCAGTGGTCGGGTTTTAATACATAGGGATATTCACTTTACGAGTGTCAATACTGCATGTAAATGGTATGAAAATGATTCATTCGTATTGGCTTCTCAAGCTACCCAAGTCTATTACTTGGTTGATCCAATGAAAGGGGCTGATGAAGATAGGGGAGAGATAACTTGGTAAGTGGTACAAAAATTTATGCCCCGAAATATATATGATGCAGGAATGGTAGCGGATCACAACCGTAGTGGAGATGAAGATGACACTCCGATTATAGAGACCTAACAAGAAGATGGAGAGGGTATAAATTTATTTGTTGATGTGACGCCCCGACTCCTACGTACAAAACAACACAGGAATCGTGACGTCAGGATGATGATAACGCGGGTCACGTATCCCAACGATAAGTGCTCAAGTGTGTGCAACGTGCAACCAGAACACCAAAGAGTCGCAGCGGTTAAAATAAATCAGTCCACTAAGTACCTGAATTTTTATACAAAAATTTACCAAAATAAAAATATACTGAAAGTTAAACAGTTATCCAAGAAATACAACAAAAGCCAAATATATACACATGGGAAACAAATCCCATAATCCAAAACAGCAGCAAACCACATGCCACTTCTCCATGGAGCCGATCCCTAAGGCTCGTCGTCCTCATCCTCACCTGTACCAAAATCTACGGTACCATAAAGTGGTATCGTAGGTAAGTAATAATCCAAACAATCCCCAAGATCAAAATACATTAATGCTACCAACCATGCATGCATATGATGAAATATGCACGAAATCCAAAAAATATCATTTTTTCCTAAAATGGATATTTTTCCAACACACGCCAAAATCTCATTTTTGGCCTAAAAACATAATCCGTCATTTTTTTCCAGAAGATGATTTACACAAAAACATTTATCAGACACCATCCCTACCGCGTGCACCGTAGGCGGGAATCACAGGTGGGACAACACTACCATCCCTGCTTACCACCATCCCTACGCGTACACCGTAGGCAGGAATCGCAGGTGGGACTATACCACCATCCCTGTTTACTACAATCCCTACAGTTCCTTTCCACACAACACAAAAACCCAATGGAGCAATGTAGGTGGGACTTTACCACCATCCCTACCGTGTACACCGTAGGCGGGAATCACAGGCGGGACAATACCACCATCCCTACACATATACCGTAGGTGGGAATCGCAAGCGGGACTATACCACCATCCCTGCTTACTACCATCCCTACAGTCTTTTTTTCACACATGAAAACCCTAGTTTTCAAATATCTACATGATCATGAATGCAATTATACTAAAACCCAGTTTTCAATTTACAAACATGATCATGCGTGCACATGCAATGAACCAGACATAACCTCAATATCCAACAACCAACCAAATTACAATATAATCAATCACATAAATAACTCCGTCCTCAATCCATCCAACCTCCGTACTCCTCGGACTCAGTCTGGAATAACCAACCAGAACACAGTAAAATTAGTTAGTACAAAAATATATTTAAATTTCAAAAGATGTTTGGAAAAATACTTACAGCGCTATATGATATTTTCCGGAGGATCAATGATGAGCTAGAAGGTCCAAATAGCAACTCCACAATGTGAAAATACACTGGCCGTGGGTCTCAAAAACTCACTTTTGAACGAGGTCAAACCAAGACTCGAAATTGATAGGGTAGAGCCTAGGGAGGTCGGTGAAACTAATGGTAGTGACCTTTGGTCGTGGGTGGCTGGGAGGTAGAGGAAGAAGTGGTGAAGAGATGGTGGCCGAAGGTGGCCGGGCGGCGGCGCTAGAGCGAATGGAATGCCGCGGCTTCAGACAGTGCGTGCGGGCTATTGCCGGCGAGGGAGAGGCTGAGGTTGGAGGGGTGGGGTCTCCGGCGACTGGGGAAGCTTTTGGGCCGGGCGGTGCTGACCATGGCGGGGCGCGGTGGTGGCTAGGTGGAAATGGCCGAACGCACGGGGAGAGAGAGAGAGACGAGAGAGAGAGAGGGGCTGCGAGGGAAGGAGAAACTGAGAGAAATAAGAGAGAAAAGAAAGAAAGAAAAGAAAAGGAAAAGAACAAAATAGAGGAAAATAAATGAGGCCCAATCCTCATAACTGGGTCTAAAAATGATCCAATAAAAAAGATTTTAAAACTGTAAACTAAATAAAATAATTCAAACGCAGTGAAAGACTTAATTAATACAATAATAATTTTAAAACTAAAAAACAAACCAATTTAAATTAAAGATCACTTTAAATCCAAAACAGTAAATAATAATAAGAAAGCACATAAAATAAATAATTTTCACAACATAAAATATTATAAAATAATATAATAAAACCCCCATAATTTTAAAACAAGAGAATAAAAATTTAAAATAATTAAAATAATCTTTCATTAAAAATATACTAAAATACGGGGTGTTACATATATGGTATAATTTGATTTGTAAGATTGAAGTTTTAAAATTTATTTTTCAAATCAAATTATATCACGTGGATAGTCATGTGTGGCGGTACAAAGACTTTCAAATAGAATTATTCAATAAATTTTACAATATTTAGTATTATACAAATGAATTTGCCTGATAGTATTAAATATTCAATAAGTATTATGCATGTTATTTTTTGTCCTTTTGCATTGCGTCCGAAAGTTTGGTTTGGTGGGATATATTAAGTTCTACTTGCATATATATTATTATCTCGAGTGAGTAATATGGGAAGAGAATTAACTATAATTAACCTCCAATTAATAAGCTTAATTTATCATTAATGGAAATTAAAACAACCAAGTAGTTCAAGATCATGAATAGTGAGCTGACAGCTGGTTTATTTAATTAAAATTAATCCAACGGTTGTAAGCAGTACGATTAGTTCATCCTATTTTAATTAATTTTGTTGTAGTCCTGTTTAGAAGTAATCCAACGCGGGACGTTGCATGCACACGTACGTACGATTGCCCAATTCATCTTAATTAAGAAATTAATGATCATACTAGGTAGCCTCAAAAGTTATATATCCTCATAAAGAGTTTTTCCACCCCCATCAACTACGGCGGCCTTCACCCATAAATTAATTTGGACTCAATTAATTTCGATTATCCAATCGGTCAAAACCCACTATTAATTAACATAAAATAGTAAGAAATTAAATTACTCATCCATATATTATCAAAAGTTTTAGAATTGATTTAGATAGTGAAATGAAATGAAATGATTTTAAATAAATTGAATAAAATATTATTAGAATATTATTTTTAATATTATTATTATTTTAAGACTTGAAAAAGTCGAATTATTTATTATATTTTATATAAAAACTTAGAAAAATTATAATAATGAAATAAGATGAATTAAAATAATTTTTTTTTATCTACACGAGCTCTTAGTTTTAAGGTATGAAACGTCCCAATAGTCCTCATGATCATCAAGAAGTTGAGAAAGAATAATTATTCAGTGGGTACCACGCATCCTCGATCCCTTATATAAGTCATCAAGCTTGAAAGAGGTTTGCATGCATTTAGAAAAGAAATTGAGAAGCGTAGTCATTCAGTGGGTGAGATTATTACAGTTGAAGAGAAATGGCGACCATGAATGTCAAAATAAGCTCCAGGGAAACAATTAAACCATCATCACCAACACCCCAACACCTTAGAAATCACAACCTTTCCTTTTTGGACCAACATGCACCAAACATGTATATTCCCATCATTCTTTTCTATCATGCCAAGAATGACCGGGACATTGATCACGTCCAAAGATCCTCTCTGCTTAAAAAGTCCCTTCAACAAACCCTCAACCTCTTTTACCCTTTGGCTGGCACCTTCAAAGAAGACTACTCCATCGACTGCAACGATAATGGAGTCGAGTTTTGTGAGGCTCAGGTTGGGTGCCAGTTATCAGAAGTTGATCTCCAACAATTTGATGCAGAAATCTTGAACCAATTTTTGCCATTTGGAGCCCACATGACTAATGGCGCGAACACAGAAAGCAGGGAAGTTCTCTTAGCTATCCAATATAATATCTTTCAATGTGGCGGAGTAGCCGTTGGTGTATGTGTTTCCCACAGGATCGCAGATGGAACTTCAGCAACAACATTTCTTAAAGCATGGAGCGCTACGTCCCGTGGAGACGCTGTAGCTATATGTCCAACGTTTGATGTGGCCAATTTCTTCCCAAAGAAAGATATGCATTGGTACCATGGAGTCAACTTCTTGTCAAAGGAAAAGGTCGTTACAAAAAGATTGGTGTTCAACAAATCAAGCATAGCTGCTTTGAGAGAAAAGGCTTCTCCAGCTGCAGATTCCCAGATGAAGGCGCAGCACTACTTTCCAACCCGTGTGGAGGCAGTTTCAGCATTGATATGGGGACGTCTCATGGCGATATCTAAATCAAAAACAGCACCAGCAAAACTCATTGTAGCAACTCATGCAGTCAACTTACGTGTGAGGATGGTTCCACCCATGCCCCAGCATTCCTTTGGGAATCTTTCGTACAGCGCTGCTGCAATTGTATCACCAAACGAGAATGTTGACAATGACAACAATCTTGTATTTCTCGGGAGCAAACTGAATACTGCAATAAAACAAATCAATGATGATTATGTGAAGCAACTACAGAGCGATGCAATATTGGATTCGCTCAAAAAGGGAGTCGAGCTGTACCATTCAACTGGTGACGTGGAGTTCTATAGCTTCAGTAGCTGGTGCACGTTTCGTTTCTATGACGTTGATTTTGGATGGGGGAAGCCAACCTGGGTGCGTTCTCCTAGTGCGCCTTGTAAGAATCTCATTGTCATGATGAGTACCAAAGACGAGCAGGGAATTGAGGCATATATTAACCTATCAGAGGAAGACTCGATCATATTTGATAGTGACCTTGAACTCCGTCCATTTGTTTCTAGGACAATTGGAGACTAAATATTAATGCCCATGCAACCTTTCGTTTGGCGCTAGTTAACTTACTATATAATCTTCTAGATTTGTGTTTGTTTCAATATTTAGTATTTCGCTCTTGTCCAATAACTTTGTAACCCTTTAGTACTAGGGTTTGCCTTTAATGAATGGTGGAATTGAAGAAGAATATTTTGCCAAACAAAAACTCTTTGCTTTTGCGGACTCCATTAATGTAATTGATTGCACTATTTTTTTAATATAAAATAACTATTTTCATCAATTACATCAGTGGAATACATAAAAAATATACAAATGTGACTGTATGTAGTAGAACTCTTTAAGAAAAGAATTACAATGAAGGAAATTATTGCATAGTCTGGAGTACCAAGTTCGTCATAGATATTTCATGAAGGGTAATAATAGACTTACAACGTCTCTGTTATAACTCTCTTACAACTCATTTCAAATAAAGCATTAATGCAAGTATGCTTGTTCATTAAAAATGATTTTCAATTTTACAAATATACCCTTCATTTAATATAGAATTAACACTAGATTGAGATTACAATTATATATATATATAGTGGAACAAATTGTAATTAATGGTATTTTCAAAATATGTCATATGAGATGACTGATTATTTTAAGTTTATTGGAGTTAGTTGTTTATTTTTCCATCTTGGTCCCTCTCTAAGCTAATTTTATTGGGTTGAAAATAAGCATTTTGGGCCAAATATTGATCAAAGCCCAAAAGTAAATTATATAATTGGGTTGGCTAAAATATCGGAGCCCATTAAGTAAATATTTAATTTACTTAATCATTAAAAAAAATGTTCTCATAACATAGATAAAATTTATTTAGTGAAAATTATTCCTGAAATGTCAAAAAGATCTTTAACACTTATAGCATCCTCACTACGTTGTATATGCCCATTTGCCGCGAGTTCTTTTTCCAAGACTAATGTGTCTTTAGAAATAATCTTCCCAACCTCCTACTATTAACCACACTCCACACTCCACCTTTTTTTTTAATTTTTTTTTATCAAATATTTTTTATATGAATAGTGAATAAAAAATCTGAAATATTTAAAAAAAAATAAATTCAAAAAAAATTTAAAAAAAATATTAAAAAATATGGAGTGTGGAGTGTGGAGTGTGGGTGAATAGTAGGAGGTTGTGTAGCAAATCCCGTGTCTTTATTGCCACAAAACACTTGCGCCCAAAAAAGTGGGTAAATGTGCTTTTGAAGACGAGAAAAGGCAAGTAAATAGTGACAAAAGTATTATATTTGAGACAAATCTATTTCTTCTTTAGGCAAAAATAGACGGTGGCATTGTCAAAATTCTTTTTACGAACGAGGGTCAAAAACATTGTCTTTGATCAACAATCATTAATATGAGCACCCTAAATATTTTTTACTACTCTCAATCTCTCCAACCGTCTCTTGAACGCCCTTCTCTAATCATTAATTATGTAATTGGGTTCTATCCCTAGTTCTCGCTGCTCCTTTTCCCCTCTTGATGCTACAAACAATTGCATTATTCATTTGCAGCATGTACTAGCATATTGATCTATCACTTTCATTTTGCAATTGCAATTACAATAAATCCAATAACTAGCAAGGATTTTATACATGTTGCTTGGATCAATTTTGCATATGTACCATTCACTAGTCCTCTAGCTAGATACTTCCCCTTATTTTTGGGCAATTATTTTTATTATCTTTTGTTATTTTGGGGAATATTAACTCCACGATTATGTTAACGTCTTATTTATGGTGTAAAAAAAGTGAGCTTTTGTGCGACATTTTTTACCAATAATTTAAGGAAATATAGTCTTTAAGAAATTATAGTGTGGTATAGAATCATTAGTTATGGCCTTATTCATTTTGTTCTTTTTACAGTTATTTATCAGCATCCTAGAGAGTCTTAGATCAAAATTAAGGATCATACTCACTTGATGGGGACTGGAAGGAATGTTTACTACTTCCCCTATCAGGCTAGGCCAAACGAGGTGAGGAATTTGCATCCTGGGTTAGGTCGAGTCTGTCATGGAAGCCTAAAGTTTAGCAATCCTATTGGCCCATGGATCGCGTAAGGAAGAAGAAGGCCTAGGGCTTAAGCTAGAAACTGATTGACAGGGAAAGATGGGATGCCACCTACCCTGACACCACCCTACAAAAGCACGTTTTGCAGAGCCACTCCACATTTAAGGATCAGTTACGGGACATGGAAATAGATCATGAAAACACCCCTTTCTCGCTGACAACGCACACTGAAGGTGGTCGCGCTCACCTACCACTAAGGCGTGGCCCGAGGAAGCCACACCACATTAAAGATAACATCGTGGTATCCTGTACGGGATACTAGAGCCTTTGGTTCAAGGCACAAAGTACCATGTCGACGTGTAGCATAAAAGCTGGATAGAAGTTAGAATTTGGGACTTATGCTCTCCTACTTGATGAAATTCTCTCCAAGGAAGAAAAATAGTAACTTAGGCATCGGAGGTTACCCTTCAACCCCAGCCTCATCTTATCTGTGTTGTAGGTGGCTGAGCCTAGGGATGTAAAAATTAACCGATGGTTTTCTGACCAGCCTGAACCGGTAGAACTAGTCTGGTTTTGGATCGGTCCGATCCAGGACCGGTTCCCATAGTTTCAAAATCGGCCGGTTTTGGTTCTATGCTTTTTAGAACTGGACCGAACCGGTTCCCTTTCTTATATATTTAATCATATATAAGATAAAATATAAAATATATTTTATTTGATCATATACTTTTTAGGAATATTTGATCATATACTTTAAACATAAAATATATATATTAATAATATTTTATGGCCTAATAAATTCTCAACATATTCCTTTTCATAAATACATAATACACTAGTAATACTAATATACATTATTATATTAGCTACATTTTGCTTTAATTAACAAGTATACATTAGTATACTAATGTATATTAGTATATTAATTACATTTTATGCCCCAATAGTAATACTACTAAAACCGAAAAATTGAACCGAACCGGACCGAAATCGGTAAAATCGGAGGTAAGGATAATCGGTGAGTAATTGGTTTTCAAAATGCAAAACCGATGCATACTGGTTTGGTCCTAAATTTTGTTCAAAACTGGACCAGACCGATTACACCCCTAGCTGAGCCCAGTACCCAGTGTGCCAAACACGTCATGAACCGGGACCACAATTTGAGTTCACCAAAACATATTGTAGTTTTTGTCATGGATGAAACTGTTGAGCCTGAACTTTCACTCAAAATAATGAACCAAAAATTCAGAGCAGTTTTACCTGCAAATATACAGGTGTTGTATTACCTTACAAGATCGAATCCACAGGGATTGGCTAATGTGATAAAGAGAATAAAATAAAATAAAAATATTATTAAAAAGAACTTGCAATAAGAAAAAGAGGAGATTATTGAGATGAGGATTTTTAAAGTAACAAAATATAACTAAAATAATAGAATAAATTAATATAGAGAATGACTAAGGTTTCGAAGATCCATCTAATAATTTAGAAAATTGTTTCCAATCAATTTAGTTTAGTTAAACTAGAATAATGATTCCGTCTAACTGGAAGATTTAACAGTTAAGCCCAAGAAAACTAATCTCCAAAGATTAAGTTTGAATAATTGATGGTAGAAACATTCACAAGTCCAATTGATTATCACAGGGATTTTTCAGGCATCCAATGTATTCGGAAATCATAATAGATCAAGAAAAGTATATAGATAATCAAAGTTTATAATAATAACACCAAAAATTCTTTTGATCACTAAAGATTAAGTTTGAACAATTTATGGTAGAAACATTCACAAGTCCAATTGATTACCACATGGATTCTTCAAGCATCCAATGTATTCGGAAATCACAATGGATCAAGAAAAGTACATAGATAATCAAAGTTTCTAATAATAACACCATTCAATTGATCAAACTCACAATATAAACTCTATTGTTGATCCAAAACAATATTTAAATCATTAGACTTTATTTCTAACCTTAGTACGAAAATTTAGACATATTTATCACAACTTCAAACTGAAATAAAATAAAAATAATAAAACTAAAAAATAAAATCACACTTAAAAATAATACTTCTACTCTACTCTAGTTCACTCCCACTCCTAATTACAAACTCTAACTATTTTTTTTCTCTACTTCCTACTTCTCCTCTTGCTCCTAAAATCTACCGAGCTTTTCCATCTATCTCCAAGCCCTTATATAGGCTTCAAAATAACACTGCAAATGAGTGTTGCTTGCAGCCGTCCTTAATTCTGAGCCCTTATGTCTCCCACTCATCAAATTTATTTGAGCCAAAAGTTTGCATCCGTGCATTCAGACCGAAAAGTAACATCCAAATACAATTTTGTTTTCTTTCTTTTCATCTGGTTGCCCATGTGTGTCTTGTTCCCCACATGCAGAAGAGATTTCAGCTCTTTTCTTTTTGTTTTCTTTTTGCTGTATATCCGCGTCTTCTTCATTGTCCAGTATGAGTGCATCCCAACATGCATTTTATTTTATTTTTCTTTTGTTTCCCTGCATCTTCTTCCTGTCTCTGGCACGCTGCAACCGAATGGAGAACTCTGAGAGAGAGAGAGATGGAGCCGAGAGGTAGAGGTAGTGGTTGGTGCTACGGTGCTTCACGGTTTTGGTGGCTGCTGCGGTGTGGAGGCTGAAGACACGGCTCACGGTGGCTGGTTTGAGGCTTACGGTGACTGGTAGCTTACTCTGTTTTTGGGTGTCAAAAACAGGGGATTGGTTTGGTTTTGGCCATGCATGGTGATGGCGAAGGGTGGTGCTTGGCAGCGTGGTTGGTCTTGGCTGGAGCTGTGCAAGAAGAGGCTGTGGGCTGCGGCTGTGGTTGCAACGTGCTGCTGATCTTGCGGATGCAGTGCAGCGTGGAGTTGGGTGGTAGCGGCTGCATGGAGGTAAGGTGCATGCATGAAGTGGTGCTGCCGCTTAGCATGGAGGTGCAATGTGATGGTGATGCATGGCAGTGGTGCTCGTGGTTCACGGGTGGAAGAGCACGGTGCAACCGGGTTGAGGTGGCTGGGCAGGAGTACATGGCTTACAGTGGTAGAGGTGGTTCTCTATGGTGTATGGAGGTTCAGTGGCAGCGGCGCTGCGCTACAGTTGGTGGTCCTGAAGGAAGGCCTATGTGCTGCCCAGAAGAAGCAGCGGGTGGAGGTTGACTGTGTTGAGGGCTCACAGTTGTGCATGAGTTGCAGTGTGCAGGATGGCGCTGCTGTGCGGAGGGCGTGCATTGTTGCGATGTAGCGTGGTGGTTGAGTCGATCTGCAAAACAAAGAAAGAAAATAAATAAATTAAAACAAACAATTTAAAACTAGCAAAACAAAGAAAAATAAATAAATAAAAATAAAAACTAGACAAAAAAATGAAGAGTAAAATATTAAAGTGTGTTGTGAAAAAATATTACACAATTCAATCACAAGTACTAAAATCAAGCATAAATTATGCTTTTAATCAATTTAAATCATAACTTGGATTTATGCCTCTTAATCAATTTTTTCATCTAAAATAAATAATAAAAAAATAAAAAAATAAAAAATATATTGATTTTAAATATATAAAATATGCAATAATGCAGCTCAATCAGAAACCATCACAAAAAATAAACCAAACCATCAAAAAATATTTTCTGTGGCAATTAAAAACCGTCTATCATACCGACACAACAACTATGTCACAAAATATATATTGTGTTGGCTTACTATTCAACCGTCACAAAAAAGATTTAAAGATTTTTTGTGACGGTATATGACGCAACATTCAATTGAAGGTTCAAACATGATCAACTTTGGTAACGGTCAATTTCCATCACAAAAAGTACGTTCGAACGTACCAACAATTGTTCGCATATTACTAATCTTCAAACATATAAATCTACATTCAAACGTAACGATTAAATATTCAAACATAAATATTGCATAACGTTTGAATGTGAATTTAATAATGTTCAAATGCAGACATGATAACATTTAAACATCAATAGTTAACATTCAGATGTGGACTTAAAAATGTTTGAATGTCCATATCTTACGGGGTGGCTGGAGGCGACGTTGCTGTCGCTTGTTGCTAGCAGAGGCTAGGGGAGGGAGAAGAGGGGAACAGGGAGAGCTTTGCAATGAGGGTGGAGCCGAGAGAGAGAATAGGGTAATCGCCAGTGATTACGCCCAAAGAATAACGCGGTAGTTGTAGCACAGCTTTGGGGTGTCGATTCCTCAGGGAGACAGATTAAAGAAAACACAACAAATAATAAAAAGAATTAAAGGAAAATATTTAATGAACAATAAGAAAGGACTGGTTTTGAATGCAATTTAACAAATAAACTTACAAGGATAAAAATAAGGATCACTCAAATTATAAATAGTAAAGCATCAGGAATTCTTTACACAAATTGGGTATTTATGTTTATTCTTGATTCAGTGAATTACTCAATTGAGGATTCATCTCCAGAGTCCCCAATTGGAAGATATAGAACTACAAACTCTTTTAATCGAAAGATAACTCTTTGATAAATCATTCACTACTTTTTAAAGCTTTGTGAATTATCATCTTTATTGACAAACCCAGCGACGACAATATACCCAGGGGCAATACTGCAGCAAAAAATTAAATCAATAAAGACAATGAATTAATCCAAACATAATCAAAGACCTTAACCATTTTATAGAAAAAGAATAACTGAATCTATGAAAGGAATCAATTCCAAAATGATTTGGAGATAAGAAAATACTATTGATAATTAGAGAATGATAAATAAGAGTTTGCATTAATAAATAACAATCACATGAATAAAAAATAAACTAAAAACACCCTCAATTGTGCAAGTTCATCCCTGACTTTACTTAGACTTAGCTGTCCACAAGCACAGCAAAAATCTCTCGAATTAATTGTATTTTTCCCCTCTCTTCCTCAGCTCTTTATATAGAACTCCATACCTTCCCGCATCTTCGCTGGCCATTAGTCCATATCTTTCTTTCTTTTATTTTATTCTTCCACTATCTATTACATAAAGCAAGCAAATATTCTTTAACCGAATGAGTCCTGGCGTGCATGTTATGCTGGGTTCTTTATCATTTTTTTTTCTTTTTTTCATTTCCTACCCAACCTCTAGCTAGCGTTCGGCCTTTCATCTCTTTGTGTCTTGCGTCCGGCCGAAAGTGAAGAACTGTCACGTCCGCATGTCTTCAATTCTCTTTCTGTGATTTTTGTTGCTTCCGTAAATCCAAACAAGGCAAACCAAGGTTAAGCCCCACAAGTGTTAAAATACAGCAGCGTCCGCATCCACCCACCAAAAAAAAACCAGGGTCCTGAAAATGCTGCTTCTTCCATCAAAACCGGAAGCTAGCTTTTTATTTTTCTTTTTCCACGTGAGACCCTTTCGATGCAAATCGTGCTTGGTGAAAATGACCCAAAACCTGCTGCCTTGTATTCCATTGCTGGGCCCGTACTCTATCTCTTTATAATGATTTTTCTTCATGTGGTGCATCTTAGCACCAAAGCACCATGCTGTGTTTCCAACATAAAGAATCTTTTTTTTATTTCTACTTTGAGCCTTCCATCTGTCCAAGCCGCATGAGTCTTACTTCTAGCATTTTTTTCCTTTTGTGTCTGTCACCCAGCTGGCTTCGGATTGGAGTACTCTGAGAGAGAGAGATGGAGCCGAGAGGTAAAGAGGTGTTGAGCCAGAGGGAGACGGTTGGTGGCTGCTACGCTGTGCATGGAGTCTGCGTGCGCTGGAGGAGAAGACGTGCGACGGTGGTTTCGGATGTGGAGAGTTGCTCATGGTAGCTTGAGGTGGTTGGGCACGGTGGATGGTGATTGTTCTTTGCAGTGGTTGCTGAGTTGTAGTGGTGGAGGTGCTGCATGCATGGAGTCTGCGTGCACTGGAAGAGGCTAGGCAGAGGTTGAAGATGACGAAAACGACTTGTCGTTTTTGTCTATTGACAAAACGACAAGTCGTTTAGCAGACAGAAGTTTTAATTCGACAGATAAAACGACAAGTCGTTTTTGTCTGTGTACTAAACGACAACTCGTTTAGCACATAGCTGAATTCAATCCAACTAAAAATGATATGTCGTTTTGGTTTGTCGACCAAACGACATGTCGTTTAGCTTGTGCTGAAAAACAAAAATAAAAATAAAAATAAAATAAAATAAAATAAAATAAAAAGCTAAATAAAATAAGATAGGCAGAATAAATAATAATAATTAAAGAAACAAAAATAAAACTAGAAAAATAAATAAATAAAGATAAAATAAAACTAGACTAAAATATTAAAAGTGTGTTGTGCATGTGAAGAAACCATATCAAATTAAATCACAAGTATTAAAAACAAGCATAAATTATGCTATTAATCAATTTAAATTACAATTTGGATTTATACATCTTAATCATTTTTTCATCTAAAATCAATAATAAAATAGTAAAACAATTAAAAATGTATTGATTTTAACTGTATAAAATATGCAATAATGCAACTCAATCAGCCAGCAAGGCACGACAATGGAGGCGGAGCTTCCAATGGTGCCATGGCACTGGGGAGGGTGAGAGAGAAATCGGGAAAGGGAGAGGGAGAGGGCGAGGGGGACGACTCTAGGAGAGAGGAAGGAAAAAAGAAGGAAGAGGAATGAGAGAATTAGGGGGATTAGGGTTTGGGCACGTATCCTAGCCCAACAACTTTAATCCAACGGTGGAACTAAAACATGGAGATATAAGAGAGAAAGAAAGAGAGAAAATAGAAAGGAAATGAAAATAAATTAAAAAGAAAATCCAACTTTGTTTTCTTGATCCAAAAATAATATTTTTTATCATAAAATAAAATAAGCAGTTTTAGTAAATATTTCTAGAGAAATAAATTCATTCAAATAAATAGAGTTTTTAACATAAATAAAATCATTAATCTTAGTAAATATTTCTAAGAGAGATAAAATCATTTAAATAAAATGAATTCGTAAAATTATATTATTTTCGGAGTTCCAAAATTAAAGTGCCTTGCTTGAGAATTATGCTTGGTCCAATAATGGTAAAAATACCCCATTTAAAATTATTTGAAGTTTTAAAATATTTTAAATATTTTGCATACTTGGCTCATTTAAAACTCATTTGCTAAATTTAAAAACAAATATTCGAGATTAAAGACTTTTAAGCGAGGCTCCTAACCAACCTAAGAGAAAAATAAGCAGTTGGTCACATAAGGAGATAAGAATAACTGAAGTCCAATCCTAGCCCTCTGTTTGATAACTTGATCCATATTAATAGACATTGATTAAGTGGAAATTATGTGGAAATTAAGCATAAAAGCTATGGGTTATTGTTCTGAAAAAGGGGTACATATGCTTATTTACACATTAAATTCACAATAAGGTAATATAAGGGTAATCTGGGAAATCATGCACAAAATAAACAGCTGCACTAAACTCACACACGCACTCGACACTTAGAAGAAAAAGATTGTTGGTTTCTCTCAAACCCGTAACCTCCCTTCTCTGCTTTGCATCTCAGGTTTCACACCGATCCACATGAAATTGGAGAGGATGAGCAGGGGTACTGGAGAGAGCAACAACCTGGAGAGAGAAAGGGCACCAAGACGTGGATGGGGGTATCGGTTTTTCACTGGAAGATTCCAAAAATACTCTGGGTTTTCGTTTTCTAACTTTAGGGATTTCGTTTCTTTCTTTTCTTGGAATGATGATTTGGTATTTTCATTTGATAGATTGTTCATTTTATTACCGGATGGAGGAGTAATCTTGTGACCTAGGTTGAAGGGAAACTTTGAATATTTGGATTTTTGGTTGGGAGTTTTGAGTTCCTCTCGGTTTTAAGTTGTATTCTCCATAAATTTTTGTTATCCTCAAAGGCACTGGGATTAGGGTTTCTTTGCATCTTCTTTGATTCATCGTTGATTGAAAGCACGATGGATGCTTAAGAGATATAGACCCTAGACCGAGTGTTATGTTGATTTCTAGGTTGATATGAAATCTATTGGAGTTTGATGTCGATATTCTGTTAATGCTTTAATCATACATATTATCCGAATGCTTTTGCCATGACTGGGGTAGCATTTGAAAGTAAGTGAGGATATCGAACTTCCATAAAAAAATCATCTGTGCAAAGGGAACCCGAAACCTAGGTACCCCTTTTTCTTCTTGAAAACCCCCTTTTCAAAACGTGAGTTTGGAGTTTCTTTACAAAATATTTCCTTAGTTTTGAACCAATTTTAAAAACCCCTTGAGTTCTGGTATGAACATCCTTGTTTGATTTGCAGGTTTACTCAGTGTTTAAAAGAAAAAGAAAGAAAAACATTTGCCCTTCTTATATTTTTCTTACTTATTCCATATTAATCTAATAACTTTTGCATAGCCTTGAATTTACTTTAATCCCTGTGAAATCGACCTTGGAACTTTCATTATACACAAGCAAGATACCTTCTACACTTGGGAGGTATAAAAAAGGAACAACCAGACATCACTTGATCCAGAGTTTGGGTTTTGTGGCTTTAAAATGAAACTCGAGATCGGTTTGGAATGACGTTCGAACTATATTAGGTAACATTCAAACAATCTAGATTGACATTCGAACCATTTGGTGTGATGTTCAAACTATCTTGGGTAATGTTCGGACTATATAGGTTGATGTTCAAACTATCTATGATAACGTTCAAACTATCTCGATGTTCGAACTTTCTTGGGTGACATTTGAACTATATTGGTTAATATTCGAACTATCTGGATAGCGTTCAAACGATCAGGGTGACATTCGAACTAACTTAGTAATATTCAAACTATCTGGAATGACGTTCGAACTATCTTAAGTAATAAACAATATCAATTTATGTATTGTTTCTCTATAAATTTAGTAGTATTTATGTATTTTGTAGTATTTAATAGTATTTATGTATTTTGTTTCTCTATAAATTTTTAATTTTTAATTCCCTTCCAATAGTACGCTTCAATAGTATATATGTTTCTTATTTTGGTCTGGATATTCCAAATTTCAAATTTCAAATCGCAATCATACATTTGAACGCGTTAAAAAAATACATTCGCGCAATAGTGGAAATTCGTGTGCACTAGAAGAAATTATGTGTACATGATAGATCAGATATGTTCACCTTGCGCTTGTTACATTTGAACATAATTAAATATTACGTGCGTATTAATTGAACAAAGTCTAAACCAACACAAAAACTCAAACCTGTTACAATGGCTTCTCTCTCGGCCCCATGAAATGCATTGAGCTGTGTATGTACATACATATTATTGCATACACGCATATCTATGATATCAAGAAGACAATAGCAAGTATATGTGACTTTGGTGAACTTTCCAATTTTCCACGTGATGTATTAATTTTCATATACTTCACCAACTTTATAATTAAATATGTTCAACTAGATTGTTGGATATGGAATGAAAAAATTCATATGTATGAATGTGCTTGTTATTTTCGTTATCTTTATAATCATCTTTTTTATATGAGTCTTTTATAAATTAGCGTCAGAATTATTATCATTGGGATCTACTAGTAATATTGGAAATCCAAGCCAGGCAATTTGTATTTGGGGTCACTACAAGAAATTTGGCCTTTTCCCACAAGTTTTTTATATATGGTTAATGATTTATGATTTATTATTAATTGATAGCATATATTATTTTATATTTTATATGGTCAATAATAATAAATTAGATAAAAATTACATCTTTGCAGTGAATGTTATACACATGAGCAACACGTGTAGTGAATTTTCGTTAGATTTGACACTGCTGGTAGACGAAATGAGAGATTGGAAAGTTTTGGAAGTAAGTTGGTCCACTAGTCCACTTTGATGTAATTATTAATTTTGGATGCACATTGTGAATTGAGTGAAAGTTCGAGATGGTAAAGTGTAATTAATCATATATATATATATATATATACATGCTCCTCCCTCCTCGTTTTCATGAAAACCTATCATATTTGTACAGGCGGCCTACAATCAATTATCAACAGTTCAAACTTGAGAAAGAAATTCAAAAATATATCAATTTATCTTTTAAAATTATATATTTTTAACTTCAATTCAAAAGTAATTTTCGGTCTAAAAAATTGTAAAATCAAATTAACTTTAAAAAAACTATAAAAGAAAATAATAACTCTTACCAAAATTTTATCCGATCAATTTTAAAAAAAGAAATATTTTAGTTACAAAAGAATTAAATAAAAGTAAACCTACAAAGTAATGTAGTTTAATGTTATACGTTAGATTATAAATTTATTTTATTATAATGTAGACTTAACAGATCAGATTATATAAAACTATATGAATTTGTGTAATCCACCAATTTTTAAAATAAACCAACCCAACCAATTTTTACAAGCCTTCGTGTGTTTACGGTTATATTGAATTTAATTGCACGCTTTGAGAAAACAACAATGTGTTAATGTATGGTTAGGTTATAATTAATACTTTCTTCCATCGTTATTTATTTATTTGAAATAATCTTCCATCGACTAAAGTGCATCCTTATTCAAAGAGGGCTTGTAAAAAAAATTATGATTAATTATTAAAACAATATAATATAAATTTGAATAAATTTGTATTTATTAAATTACTAAGAGTATATTAAATTTTTAGGGATTGGGTCAAATCCTTTGAAACCCTATCACTAATGGAAGAGATAAAGCTAAGAGATAAGGCAAATAAGTTAGCTCAGACTCCTAAAAAGAAAAGGCTTCACGAGGTAAATTGAGCTCTATCACTCCAAAAAAATAACCTCTATAAATAGTCTCCAAGAGGTAACAAATACTAGATTTGAACTAAATTTGATTCACTTCTTCTTTACATACATTTACTCTCATATTGCTATACTAACTATGGCATCAGAGACTCCAAAG
Source organism: Cyclocarya paliurus (assembly GCA_029856935.1). NCBI lineage: Eukaryota > Viridiplantae > Streptophyta > Magnoliopsida > Fagales > Juglandaceae > Cyclocarya > Cyclocarya paliurus. Next base: position 34,406,739 of record CM056947.1, on the reverse strand, counting down.
GGCAACCAGTGCTGCCCCTTCATTTGTTACAGGTGATCTGTGTGGTTGGTGGTGTGAAACACATCCTTAATAGTAGCTCCATCTGTGGGATGTTTACAGACTTCAACGTGATTTTCACATTCCAACTACCATGCGATCACATGCAAACCATGATTTTTTAATGTCGGAAAGCAGAGTAGGGGAAATTATGTGATTCACAAGGACGTAGGGCCGATGCACATCCTCGCACACAAGGTTAAGTGTGTTGGCTAGTCAGATCAGTTAGTTAAATCAGATAAATCAAATCATGCATAGCATAAGCGTCAATATGAACAGTCATGAATTTCAGCTCTCAGCATGAAAACTTGTGTGAAAACTTTATGTTTATGTTGTGATGGATTTCTTGCAGAGTTTTTGACTCATTTTAGTTTATTTCATATTTTTAACCACCCAAGTGAGGATGATGAACAAAAGCAGGCAGTCCAGGATTAGGAGCAGTTAATTTAATTTCAGACCTTCTAAAATAAAATTACTTTTATGACATAAATTTTATTCAATTTATTTATTTAATATTTTTGGAAGATATTTTATTAGACATTTTTTCTACAAAATAAATTATAATCAGGGGAGTCAACAGGCACTTTGATCACTTAAGCACAAGTTACTACAAACGAACTCTTACATCCACATCAAAAACGAAAAAATGCCAACAAAAAATACAGCACGGGGCAAAATCCATTGAGGCCACCAAAAAAGATAACCAAACACCTAATTGAACACATTCACATACAATCACTACGCAAATGTTCTTACAAACAAACTTCACAAAAACCCATCCTCAAAGGCCTTTACTACAAATTTTACAATGTCTTCTTGAGGACCACTGTAACAACCGAACCTTACTACGTAGGTCCTTACGTCATTCTATTAATTCTTAAGTTAAATATTTTGAGATGAAGATTATTTTTATTACTACTTTCAATTATTTTATTTTAAGGTGAGTATGTCTTATTTTTTTAAACCAAGATGAGTATGTTTTATTAAGATATGATTTATTAAAATAAATCAAGATTATTATTATTTTTTAAGACTTTGAAATATTTATCTTAAGTCCTTTTATTTTTATTTATTTAAGAATTGACCCAACTTTTCCCTACCATTGGATTGGTAGGTGAAGAAATGCTTGAATCCTCACCATCCATCCCTTGGCTTATAAGATAAGTTTTTTGACTTATCAATACACTTTTCTCCCATTGAATCTATCGGCTCCCTCAAGAAGCTAGTAGACTTTCCCTTCTCTTCTTCCTCTACAAGCCGATTCAAGCTTCCAAGACAAGCCAAACCAATTCCTTATTTCCTCCATGCACTTATCGGTCAAGAAGCTTTCCAAAAAGCTTCCAAGGGAAGTAATTGAGTTCCTTATCACCGTTGGCCAAAGTAATACAAAAGGCAAAAATTTAAAATCAACTCACCTTGTCTCCCATGTGATAACCGACTTCTTCAACAAGCCATTCGGAACTTTCCTTCCCTTCTTCTTTCACACGTCGATTTCAGCCTCTAGAGTAAGCCAAAGAAGAATTTCCTACAAGCCCAAAATGCAGCCCCTTTCATCCACAAGAAAAAGACTCTCTCGGGTTCTCTAGCACCGAATAGCTTCCCCTTCCTTCTCCAAAGCAATTCCTTCTTTTCCTAAGCTTATGATTCAACATCTTCTTCAAGGTGAACGGCTTTGCAGCTGTGAATCTCCAGACTTCTTCTCCCCCTTCCGTTCGTAGCTTGCTAAGTTAGGTAATATTTTATTTTTTTCTGATCTCTTGTAAATTGGAACTATGTCAAGTGAGTTTATGCCATGTATTTGGAGTTTCGAATTTCCTAGGTTGACCGATTGTTGTGTAGTTATTCCTAGACTGATTTCTCATTTGTTTCTCCTAATATTTGTTCTAATTTGGGTGCCAACCGAGTAGAAGAAATCATAGCTTTTATGTGTTATGCCCTGTTTTTATTTCCAGCCGTATGTTTTGCAAGGTAATGTTGTTGTAGTCCTTCCTTGTGTTTTCTCAAGTTTAAGCCATGTTTTAATTATGTCTTTATGTGTTAAATTAATGAAGTTAAGGTTTATGGCCTAAGTGAGCCACTAAGAATTTTAATTAAGCTAGTAAGCTTGCTTTGAGAATTTTAAGTTACCAAGTCTTTTACCCTTTTTATTTATGCTATGTTTTCAGAAAAATATGTAATGTTTTCTTAAGTTTTCTACAACTCTAGTATTGTTTAATTATATGGTTAAGATTCTTGGTTAAGGGAGAGATGTTTAAAAGCATGAAGGTCATAAGGCTATTGGCTGTCCAAGGGTTCCCAAAAAATTTCTGCTATGCTTTGTGGGAACCTAAATCAGCCAAATCCATCTTTTTGTTCAAAGCTTTGCTTAGCTCAATTAAAGGTGGATTTTAGCATGAAAAACCAATGAAAAGAAGTGACAAAAAATTAACCCTTTGTAAGCCTTGGCCTTTTTGTTTAGTTTACCTTCCAAATGATGTTGCAAAACTATCAATGCCTTTCTTGATGAAAATTTTCAGATTTGTAGCAAATTCTTGTTCTTTCCCCTTTTTAAATAATTCCTACCATTTATGCATTTTAATCTATGATTTTCCATCTATCCTTCATGTAGAAAACATTGGCCTTTAGAAGAGGTAGCTAGTATGTTATTTATTTTCATAAGTTTCTTTAAAATGTTTGGAATAAAGATTTTAACGTTTTGGCTTAGTGCCATGCTTGGTGGGTAGACGAACGGGTTAAGAGAACACTTAATTTCAAGTTAGAAATTAAGTGAGCGTGTGAGCGCATCGATTAGTAAGGCTCAAAGTAAGGTGGATGTTAATATATCTACCTCATTTTATTGAATAGGACTGGGAGTCTACCTTCAAGTTCAAAGGAACTCGCTAGTAAAGCTCGCAGGTAAGTAGCTATGACCATGCTTCTTACACCATGCTCTCTTATGAAAGAATATCTCTCTCTTATTGCAAATGTTTATCTAAATAAATGAATATAGTATGTACAACCCTTCCTTGATAGCCCCTGTTAAGTACCCTATCGATTATAATTGTGTGTACATGTATAAAGTAATGCATGTATGTAGATTCTAAGTCATGAGATTTTCATGCATGCTCTCTCAAGAAACTTATGATTATTTCCTATATGTAGTATAGCATGAAAATCTATCCTGTTCATGAAAATGCATATGCATTGAACTAAGAAAGATGATGAAAAGGTTTAAATGCAAAGGAAAGGAAAGTAAAGAAACGTCTCATGTTTTATGCTTCAAGTGATGCTTTAAATGTGTTTTAAAATGTCCCAATGAACTGATGCTTTAAATGTCCCTAAGAACTGACGTTTTTAAAATGTCCCTGAGAACTGACATTTTAAAGGATGTCTTGAAAGAAGATGTTTAAGCTCTTGCTTTCAAAGGATGTTTAAACTCGTGTTTTTAAATGATGTTTATGCTCGTACCTTTAAACGATTTTAAACTCATGCTTTTGATTAAGGTTTAAGCCTATTATTTTAAATGATGTTTAAGTCTATGCCTTCAAATGATGTTTAAGCTTATGCTTTTAATTGATGTTTAAGCCTATGCTTTTGATTGATGTTTAAGCTTATGCTTTTAAATGATATTTAAACCATGCTTTTAATGGTATTTAAGCTCATGCCTTTCAATGATATTTAAGCTCATGCCTTTAGACGATGTGAAAACTTTAAATGATGTGTAAGCTCATACTTTTAGAAAATGCTTAAGCTCACGTTTTTAAATGATGTTAAGCTCATGTTTTTAAGTGATGTTCATTTCCTATGAATGAACTGTTAAATGAAAATTACTGAAATGAATGAAGGTACGAAATGAATGAAAGGAAACGAAAGGAAATGAAAGTTTCAATGAATGAAAATACGTAACGGCCACATGAAAAGAAAGAGGTGCCCAATGAATGAATGGGCAGATTGCAATGCCGGGTAGTAGTATCTGGTAGTGCATCCAGTGCTGCACCCTGACGGAATGGGATTCCAACCTGTGGCCACAGGTAAATCCATTGGCCATAGGGCCGCTAACCCTAGTACGCGGGGCGTAACAGTGTGCAATGGCCTATGAAAGTGAAAAGATGTAATGCATGAAAAGCATATTATGCATGAAAAGATGTAAAGATGAAAAGCATGAAAGAATGTTTATGCATGAAAGCCTAATTATTTCTAAGAATGTTTATGCATGGAATGAAATGCAAATGTTTATGTATGCATGTTTTCAAAAGGAAAAGAATAAATGCCTAGTATGTTCACTGCATGGTGTACTACTTACTGAGTATTAGACTCACTTTTGTTTTAAATGTTTTAAATGTCTAGAAAATGATGAAAAAGCTGAGGAGCAAGGCATTACTGCAGAGAGAGAGGTGGACGCTTAGTGTCTTCCCGGTCAGTGAGGAAAAAGAAAGGAAGGAAAATGAAAAGAAAAATATGCTAAGAAAAGGTATGTACGTAGTGGATTCCGCCCCTTGCGGGGCAGGGTCGTTACAACCACTCATGGAGATCTCCACTGCATAACAGTGAAAAATTCATTTTCTGTAGGTTACCTTCACCACATTTGACTTGAAGATTTTGAAGGCCTTCTTGATGAAACAAGTTGACCTTAAGAATCGAGGGCATCTATTTGGGACTAGGTCAAACCCTTTGGAAACCTATCACTAAGGGAAGAGATAAGGAAAATTGAGCTCTATCACTCCAAGGAAATAATCTCTATGAATAGCCTACGAAGAGGTAACAAATACTAGACTTGAACAAAACTTGATTTACTTCTTCTTTACATACATTTACTCTCATATTGCTATACAAACTTTCGCATCGGAGACTCCACAAGGGAACCAGTGCCGCCCCCTTCATTAGTTACAGGTGATCCATGTGGTTGGTGGTATGAAACACGTCTTTAACATAAATATTAAAAATAATCAAAAGAAATCATGTTCTTAATAATACTATGCATGTAACCTATTTAGGCTTATACTCCCAAATTACTTAGGTTCGAGGAAGGCTAGTCATATTTCGAAATACACCCCATCACTTGATTAAGAGAAGCAGTTCCCTCCCCACCAATCCACACCCTTTCAATGATGTTAGAACAATCCTTTGTGCCCATCCACATAGCCTCAAATCTAAAAAGGTTTGTCCCCACCCTTTCTAACTAACTCCCCATTAGTATCCAACCAAAGTGGGATATGATCTGAATAAAAGGCCACTCCATGTTGAACTGTCAAATTCAGAAAAGCATCACCTTCACCACCCCGAATTTGCAATAAACCAATCCAACCGCTAACTAATAACACCTTCACCTTCATGCCTATTACACTAAGTAAACAGGACCCCAGCAAAACCTAAGTCTCTAAGACACCCTTCCTCTAAGACAGATCTGAAACTGCTCATCAACCTCTCACTTCTAAGCCTCCCCCCACTTTTCTCATCTTGATTCAGGATTTCATTAAAATCTCCGAATACCAACCAAAGACACTCAACACGATGCCCCAAGGATTTTAGTAAATTCCACACTTCCTCCCTTCTACCAAAATCTGGATGTCTGTAAACACCCGTAATTAGGCATTGTCCCCCTTCAACATTATTATGTCGAATCTTAGAGTGAATATGATGCATAGAAAAATTAATAACAGACAAATAAAAATCATCTTTCCAAAGCAAAGCTAAACCACCACTACGGCCCAAACAATCAACTACAAAGCAATTAGAATAACCAAGTTTAAACTTACAATAGTTCCAATGTCGAGAATTTAAACAGGTCTCTTGTAAGAAAAGCACATCAGGATCTTCCTTCGCAAGTAGGTCACGAAGAGTGCGAATACCTCGTGGGTTTCCAAGCCCACGAGGATTCCAACTTAAAATTTTCATGATATCTGGTGGAGCTGTGCAACAACCACCGCCGATATCTCTTGGTTTGGATTCAAAACATGTATCTTATTACTCCTAGTCCCCTCATCTTCATTCACAGAAATAAGCTTCCTCTTACGCTCATGAACAGCTGAATCTTCAAGAGAAAATTGCACTGTATGTTTGCTACTTCGTTGTTCTTCTTCAATCTCATCAACACTGCACTTCTCAATTGGTTTGATAGATCTTGCCCGTGCCCTAAAGGATGGTTTAGGCTTCCTTTCATGTGGGCCCTTGGACAACATAGCTGCATCAGATTTCAAGTGGACTGGGTCCAAGCCCATAACAGAGCCCTTTGCAATCGGTACCTCAAACAGATTTCCTTCATCCTCATTTGAAAATATTAAGTCCCCCACTTTCACTGTAACCGTTTTGATTTCTCTTCCCAACCGTTGTTGACCAAGTCTATTGTCACCATCAATGGATAAGAGACTGCTCCTTTGATCTACTCGAGACTCCACATTTGACTGCCTCTCCACATTATCAACACCCGTTTTTTTCTCCCCATCATGTGCACTTTCTGCTAATGAGCTGTTACCCCCTAAAAGATGACTTTCAACTGCCCAGCATTTACGGGCTCTTCCACCGGATGGATAACTACTGCCTAAACAGGTTCAGCCACTGCAAACGTTATCTTAGTACGTGCAAACGCTTGTTCTCAATGCCAGATACATGCGAATGTTATGTTTGTACATTCAAACGTCTCTACAATAAAATTTTTATAATTCATACTAAATAATATATTATATATACACAATACTTATGCTCTACGCACTAATATATATACTACATATAATAGTCTAGTGTTGTTAATTAGTTTAATAAAGTGTAATTAACAACTAATTTTATTGTCTAGCATATTATAAGCTAATAATATAAGTTATACTAATAACACTATGTACTAGTATATAAGTTATACTAGTACATAGGGCATTATGCACTTGTATATATATTAGTCTAGTGTTGTTAATTAGTTTAATAAAGTACAATACACAACTAATTTTGTTGTCTAGCATATTATAAGCTAATAATATATATTATACTAATAACACTATGTACCAGTATATAAGTTATATTAGTACATAGGACACTATGCACTTGTATATGTAGTATATATATTAGTCTAGAGTTGTTAATTAGTTTAGTAAATTATAATTAACAACTAATTTTGTTGTTTAACATATTATAAGCTCATAATATATGTTATACTAATAACACAATGTACTACTATATAAGTTATACTAGCACATAGTGCACTAGTATAGTATATATACAATATATATTAATCTAATTTGTTGATTAATTTAATTAAGTCTAATTAACAACTAATTTTGTTGTCTAGCATATTATAAACTAATAATATATGTTATACTAATAACACTAATAACTATATATATTAGTCTAATATTGTTAATTAATTTAATTAAGTCTAATTAATAACTAATGCCATGTGCTAACATATTATAAGCTAATAATATATGCTATACTAATAACACTATGTACTAGTATATAAGTTATACTAGTACATAGTGCATTAGTAAGAAATAGATACAATATATAATAGTTTAGTGGTGTTAAGTAGTTTAATACAATGTAATTAACAACTAATGTTATGTACTAACATATTATAAGCTAATAATATATGTTATACTAATACCATTATGTACTAGTATATAAGTTATACTAGTACATAGTGCACTAGTATAGTATATATACTACATATACTAGTCTAGTGTTGTTATGTAATTAATAACATTCTTATTAGTAATTAATGTTATGTACTAACATACTATAAGCGAATAATATATAAATCATTATGGTTATATAAACCACTATTGTTTAAAAAATATATAAATATGTGAATTACGTTCGAACGTTTTGTATTGACGTGCAAATGTGGATTTACACATGCGAACCTTTTGAAAAATTTGGCAGTGTCTTTTTCCGCATTATTTGTACTAGAAATTGATGCTATTTATGTTAGAATGTGCATACTTAACGTTCTAACGTAGATGCATATACTTGTGAACGTAATGACTAGATGTGCGAATGTGAATGAAAAAATAGCGGGATCTTTCCTGCGTGAATTAGGGGTCACACACCTGTGAAATCATTAACGAAACTTGCAAATATTTTGAATTATACATTCAAACTTAATCCACATGATCTGTACTTGTTTTGTGATTATTAACATAACGTTCACAAGTGAACTATTGTACATTCGAACGTTTGGTAGTGTTAAAAATTTGGCAGTTCTTTCAGTGAGAACCAAAATTTTACGTAATGTGCGAATGTATATAATGACATTCGAACTAACTAGAATTTTGATGCGGTAACTTTTCATTTAACTTGTCGCTGCAATAGCTTGAGGACGCATTCAATATGTTGTCGTTTGAGTATGGAAGACCTATTGTAGTGACAATAGGTCCAAAAATTTTGAAAAAAAATAATGTCACCCCAGACTTGTCTGGGCGTTTAATCTGTGCCTTCTTCATTTGGAGAACTCTACTTCAGTTAAACAGAGATAGAGTGAGGGAGAGAGAGAGAGAGAGGAGCGTTAGAGAGAAGGAGAGAGTGTGAGAGAGAGTTAGAGTGGGAGAGAGCGTTAGATAGAGGTAGAGACTGAGAGAGTGAGAGTTAGAGAGAAAATAGTTTAATATTTTTATATATTTTGAATAATGTTGTGATTTTTCTATATATTATTTAATTTGTACTAACTAATATTGTGTTTTTGTTTAATTTGTGCGAGAGAGAGTAGAAGAGTGACAATATTTGTGCCATATGGATGATATAATCTCAGATGGAATAGGACCAACTACTAAAGATCTAAAGAGCAGTCAAAATTGGAACATGGTGTGCATGTGAAATTAATTTGCATTATACTAATTGATAGGCCTTTTTTAGAAATCGATAAAAGTTGGATGCGTCTTGATGATAGACTTAGAAAGGACTATGATGTGTATGCACGTGAAATTAGAGCCTTTATTGATTTTGCTTGGTCTTCGGTTAATAGTCGCGGTTACATTAAGTGTCCATGTCGTGGTTGCAAAATTCTGTGCGCTATAGGATTGGATGAAGTAGAAAGTCATATATTTGTGAATGGTATGGATTGATTTGAGGTATACCCGATGGGCATTGCATGGTGAGCCATACGAACAATTAACCGAGGTTATTCTCGGTCATTGTATTGATATGCGGCACATTGATGAAGATACTGAGTGAGATGACCTTAATTAGCGGGATGAGATAGAGGAGATGTTGGGTGACATTGAAGCTGGGATGTTTATGAATGAAATGGACGAGGATGCCTTAAGTGGCCAAGTGACTGAATCTAAAAATTTCTCTAAAATGTAGGAAGATGCAGAACATGAGCTTTATCCTGGATGTACAAACCACAACAAAATGACGTTTGTTGTGTGGCTGTTTCAAATTAAGTCGTTGTGTGGCACGTCGACAAAAGTAATCAACATTGTCTTGAACTTATTTAATGAGGTGCTTCCTGAAGGTTCTGCATTGCCGAAGAATTTTTATAAGGCGAAACAATTGAGAAAGGGATTAGAGTTTGAGTACAATTCCATACATGCACGCAAGAATGATTGTATTTTATTTTGGAAGGAGAATAAGGAAAGACAAGTTTGTCCCGTATGCGGAGTGTCGAGGTAGAAGGGTAAGAAAAATATTTCAGTGAAGATTTTGTGTTATTTCCCATTGAAACCCAGACTGCAAAGGCTATATATTTCTAACAAAACAACTAAAGATATAAGGTGACAAGAGGAGAAAAGAGTTAAGGATGACAAATATATGAGGCACCCAGCTGACTCACTTGTATAGCGTAGGTTTGATGATCAATATCCAGAGTTTGGCAACGAAACTCGTTATGTGCGTCTAGGACTAACAACGAATGGATTCAATCCCTTTGGCAATATGAGTACAAGTTACAGCACTTGCCTCGTAGTGTTGATTCTGTATAATCTTCCACCATGGAGGTACAAGAAGGTGCCAAGTTTTATGTTAACTTTACTTATCCCCGGCCCAAGATCACCTAGAGATGATATTAACGTATTCATGCAGCCGTTAATTGACGAGTGGGGAGATCTATTGGAAACAGGAGTTGAAACTTTTGATGTATATACGTTGACATCTTTCCTGATGCATGCTACATTAATGTGGACGATAAATGATTTTCAAGCATATGGGAACCTTTCCGGTTGGAGTACTAAAGGGAAGTTAGCGTGTCCCACGTATAATAAATAAACTGTTAGTGAGTGGCTAAAATATTCGTGGAGGATGTGCTTCATGGGCCATCGACAGTATTTGTCAACAAATCATGCATGGCGGAGGGAATGCACTAAATTTGATGGGAGAGTTGAGGACAGAACTACACCGAAGGAGTTGACTGGGGATGAGATAGTGGAACAGTTATGGAAAGTTAAAGTGAACAATTTTGGCAAAGGTAGGGGAAAGAACAAGAGAAAAGGAGATCCTGCAAAATTGAATTGGACAAAGCGTAATATTTTCTTTGACTTGCCGTATTGGTTATCATGCTTGTTGCGATATAGTTTGGATGTAATGCACATAGAGAAGAATATTGTGACAATGTTTTGGGGACATTGATGAGCATTAACAGAAAGACGAAGGACACTATTAAAACGAGGAAAGATCTTAAGATAATGAGAATTAAACATAATCTGCATTTACGAATGGAAGGCAATAGGGTGATTATGACGCATGCATGTTTTACGATGACAAGAGATGAGAAGATGAAATTTTGGAAATAGTTGCAAGGTGTGAAGTTGCCAGATGGTTATGTGTCCAATCTAGGTAGATGCACGAGCTCTGATGACTAGAAACTAAGTGGATTGAAAATTCATGATTGTCATGTATTTTTGCAGAAATTGTTACCGATGGGAATTCGTGGTAAATTGACTTCTAATGTAAGTGTCGCCATAACCGAACTTTGCATGTTTTCAAAGATTTGTGCTCCCAGGTTGTAAATTAAGATATGTTACAGAAGTTGAAAGAAGACATTGCTACTATACTGTGTAAATTCAAGCAGATCTTTCCACCATCATTTTTTGATGTAATGGTCCATTTAGCAATACATTTACCTCGAGAGGTAATGTTAGGTGGCTCAATGCAATTCCGTTAATGTATACAGTTGAAATATATTTGGATAGAGTGAAATGCACTGTTGGGAATAAAGCCCGAGTTGAGGGTTCAATAACAGAGGCTTATATACATGATGAATGGTTGACATTTTCCTTTCTATATCTTCGTGGTGTTAAGACACGATTTAATTGTAAAAAGTGGAATGCTGATCTTGCTACTCCTCCCCCTCGTGAGCTATAAGTGTTTTTCTAAAATGTACTGCCATTAGGTTCACAAATAGGATACGACTTAATTGGTGGAGAGTTAGGAAAAGCTCGGTGGTACATGTTGAATAATTGTCAGGAGATCGATGACTATCTCAGGTATCTTGCTACATACTTAAAATAATTCTAATTAAAAATATCATTATATAACATATTATGTAATGCACAAATAAAATTCTTTTGTACTTCTATACAACAAGCACATGGACAAACTTAGGACAGAGGGCATAGAGAATATAGAGGCAAGACACATAGAAGAATTTTCAGGATGGTTTGACCAATGCGTATGCATTTAAATGTCCCATGACCTAAAATCACTTTGAACCATTTTAATTCTTGTTTACTTTTAATAATTTTGTTACTATTTCAACTGTTAGATTTTGGAACAACGTGCTAATAGTCCCGCATCAGTTTCTTCTAAAGTGCATGCATTGGCCCATGGTCCCTCACACAGTGTATTTTAATACACTACATGCACAGTTCGAGATTATAGATTCCATACTATGGACTGTGAATGTAATCGAAAGGCACAAAATTGTGGTGTGTTAGTCGAGAGAAGTCATGGAATAGATGATATTCACTACTATGGTGTCATACCTGACATTATTGGAATAAAATACCTGGGTGCGAATGTGACATGTTTTTAAATGTGATTGGAGGGATATAGGTAGTGGTCAGGTTTCGATACATAGGGATATTCACTTTATGAGTGTCAATACTGCATGTAAATGGTATAAAGTGTCAATACTAACAAAGAGGAAGTCGATGAAGAAGATGGTGATAACGAAAATGTTATTGAAGTCGATTCTGAAACAAGCATGGAAAATACACCTGGAGATGAAGAATAAAAGTATTATGCATTTTATTTACATAGGTGACAGTAAAATACATTTTTTATAAATTATTCTATACTAATTTTTTTAAAATATTAATCATTTTCAAGGATGTCACCAAAACGACAACGAAAAAATGTGCCTCCTCCCCCAAGTCCCAAACCCGTTCATGACTCCCTAACTGAGGACTCCGCTCTTGAACATGTTAATACACAGGAGACAGATAGCCAGTCAACACCTACCAGTAAGGAAATTTTGTTGATAATTAATTATATTTCAATATTTTGGGGACTATATTTAATTATTTTAAAAATATTAGCTGATCCATTGTCAAGTTGCGAACATAGCTACACACATGGCCTTACTCTTGAAAGAAATAGAAGGCACGAAAAAATCAAAGTCAACATTCATGATAACTTCACTGGGGGAGTGGACGATAGTACAGTATGGCTTGCCTCCTATGTCGGCACACTAGTCCAAGCTTATGCCCCATTATAAGTGCGATCATGGAGAGATGTTCTGAATGAGGTGAAGGATCACATTCGGAGTCGTGTACTGGTGAGTTTATATACGAACATAAATTTATTTAGAGATGTTTTCATTTCATATTTTTGAAGCAATTCACTTCTTAGGATGAATTCGACCTCAATTTTGGCCGTAGCGAGGATGTGAGAACTGTGAACAAGTTGATGGCTACATTATTTCGGCGTCACAAGGGACAATGCCATGACCACTTCAAGAAGTTCGAGACGTTGAAAAAGGCTGTTCAGTCTCATTTTCAAAAAATGAAGTTAGACGATTGGAAGAAGTGTTGTGATCTTTTTGGAAGTCCAGATTATCAGGTATTTTAGATTTATTCCCTATGAGTTATTTACATCCATATTGATTTCATATATTATATTTAACATTGCTAATTTCTCATTCAGCATTTAACTTCTATCAATGTACAGAATAGAACGGCTTTGACAATCCACCATCGCACCAACTCAAGGTCATTCCAATGTCTTGTTGATAAAATGGTAATTGATTACTTATTAATTCTCACTCATTTTTATAATATTCTTTTATTTAAGTACTAACATTATTTTTTAAATTTACTAATGTGGCTTTGTTAGAAACGTGATGATCCTGAAAATTTCTCCCTCATTCATGTCTATGCTGCTACTCACACTTATGAGCACAATGAGTGGGTTGATCCTGTCGCTAAAAATAATTATGTAAGTGATGTTATTTTCTATGACTAAATTATGCAACATGTGAATTCATATTATGTTTGATTCTTCGTTTCTTTTAATATGTGAGCTTTATTATTATATTTTTGTTGTAATTGTAGAAAAAATATTTGAGATCTAACCAGCCTCTGAGGAATCCTCTCCTAGTGACAGACATATTCACGCAAGTGCTCGGGACCAAATCTGGTTTGGTAAGAGGTTTGGGACGTTATTTCAAGCATGTCGGTTCTTCCTCCAAGACCTCGACTGTAACACCCTGTATTTTAGTGTATTTTAATGTAGGATTATTTTAATTAATTTAAAGATTGATTCTCTTGTTTTAGAATTTTGGGAGTTTTAGAATATTATTTTAGAATATTTTAATTTGTGAAAATTATTTTTATTGGACTTTCTTATTGTTAATTATTGCTTTGGATTTAAATTGATCTTTAATTTAAATTGGTTTGTTTATGGGTTTTAAAATTATTATTGTTTTATTAAAGCATTTCACTGCGTTTAATTAATTTTAATTAGTGTTCTGCAATTTAATTCCTTTTTATTTTAAAGGATGTTATTGTTGGAGTTTAATATTTTACTTTAACTAGTTTTGAGTTTAAATTAATTTATTTAATTTACTATTTTAAAAATAGTTATTTTGAGGATCAGTTGTGACCCAAAAGTTGTGAGGATTAGACCTCATTTCTTTTCTCCATCTTTTCTTTTTCTTTTCTTTTTCTTTTTCTTCTCTTTTTTTTCTTCCGGATTTTCTCTCTCCCGCATACCCTCTCTCTCCTCTAGCCTGACTCTCTCTCTCCTCTCCCACGCGCAACTCGGCCTTTAGCCACTAGCGCTGCCGCCGGCCGTCCGTGGCCTTCACCGCCGGCACCACCGGACTCCCCGTGTGCCGGCGACCCAGCCCACCAAATCTCAGGCCGACTAACGCCGCCGTGAGCCGTGCGAAGCCACGGGCTTCCTTTCGCCGTTCTGCCGCCGTCCGGCCACCATTGGCCACCATCTCTTCACCACTTCATCACCGATTCCTTGCCGTCCTAAACCACCCAACCCCGGCCCCGATTCGTCGCCGGAGCCACCTCCACGAACACAACTCCGATTTGCACTTTGTGGCCTTCTACCGCCCTTCCGGCCGCCACCCACGGCCAACCTTCGATACCATTAGCTTCACCACCCTCCATAGGCCCTACCCTATCAATTCTAAGTCTTCATTTGACCCCATTGGAATTTGAGTATACAGTGTATTTCGGTCACAGTGTTTTTACACCTCCGTGATCCTTCTATTATTTTTATAAAGCGCTGTAAGTATTTCTCCAAAAGACTTTTAAGATTTAAATATATTTTTGCAATAACCTGTTTTATAAACTGTGATTTGGTTATCTGGTTAGACTGTGTTGGTTATTGGAAAATTACTAATAACTGTTGGTTGTTGGTAATTGGTCGACTTCATAGCATTGTGCACGCATGCGTGGGTATGTATTTTAGAAACTGTGTAATGTGAAAAAGGCTTTTTGGGTGCGTTTGTATCACCCCCAAGCCGAGATGGGTTATTATCTCGGTGGAGCTCCTCTAGGCACTTGGGAGAGGAATATACTGAGTGTCGTCCCCTAGGGCTGTTGCCCGAGACTTGGACGAGATGGTAGCGCTCTCGATCCGACTCCATGATCCCTCGAGCTGGCGGGGATCGGAGGATGCTTGGCTATGTATGCGGTGGGCGCAGAACTGGGCATCACTCGTGTTGTATCACTCGCACGGTCGCTACCTGTGGTGTGACGAAGGGAGCCAGAGTATGTGGATGGTCCCTAGGGGAGACCATGGTGCATACGGATAAAATTGGAATTAATGGAACTATTCCTGGATGTTATTTATGTGCCAAATGGTGATTTTTGGCATGTGTGGAAAACTTGTGATTTTACGAGAAATGGTGTTTTTCTCGGGTTTTGCGTTTGGTCATCATGTGCATGCATAGTGGCTGTTGTGTTAATATATTTATGTCTTGGAGTATTTTTGAGTTTTACTTACCTGCGGTACCATTTTCTGGTACCATAGATTTTGATGTTCGTAATGCAAGTTTTGAGGAGGTTGAGCCTGAGGAGTTGGCTCCGCCGGAGGAGTGATCTGGGATCACTCGGGTTTATGTTTTTCAACTCTTGTATTATTTCTGGAACATTGGTATTGTTTTTAAACGCTTTTGTTTTTGGATATTTGTATTAATCTAAAATTCTGGTACTAGTGACTTATTTATATTATCCGCTGCGTAATTATTTGTGCACTGTTTGCTTGTAGCACACACTTGGCACTTGTCGTTGGGATGCGTGACCCGTGTTGTCATCATTCTGACGTCACGATTCCCATGTTGTTTTGTACGTAGGAGTCGGGGCATCACATCAACTTCTAAAGTTAACAATCTTACTATAGATTTAGATGCTGCACGTCAAGAAATTGAGTAAATGAAGTCGAGACAGTAAGAGTTGGAGTCTCTCTTATTGCAACAGTCTAATTTAGAGATGCGTATGCAGGAGGAACAAAGAGACCACGATGAGAGAATATGCATTGAAGTCCAAGAGCAAGTACAAAGGGAGATGATAGTCTAGATGGAACGTGTTATGTCAATTTAGCAGGATCGCTGTGGGCGAGGAAAGAAAAAAAAATTATCAATATATCATTATCATTATCATTATCAGTCTAACAAACCTTTATTGTCTATTTTTGCAACTCTATAAGATAATATTAGTTGTTACATTTATGGTGTAATATGAAATAATTTGTATGTTTTTTAATTTTATGAAATTACTATTTCTGATCATAAAATTCGCACAAAAAGAACAAACGTTCAAACATTGATTCATGTTCGAATCAACATTCTAACAAAATGTTAGTAACAGGATTAAAATCCGAACATTCACGATATGAATGGCCAAATAAACCACATTGGTAGCAAAAATTTGCAAGCCTTTCATAAACCAATCAAACCCAACAATAATTCTCATCCCCCACTTTCAGTTTTTTCCTCCGTTGAAGTGGTTTGAAAATGTCTAAGAGAACCCTTACTCTCATGAACTCACCCCACTCTACTTCTCCCTTATCCAAATCAACCTCCAGAAATTCTCCAATCATACTGCCAATTAACTTACCCACATAAGAATTGCGAGTTATCAGCATGAGATCATAAATCCTCACCCAATAGGGAGCATGAACTATTTTTAGCCCATTAATCTACAACATGCCTTCAAATTCCTTCAAGAGCACCAGCTGTTTGTCAAAAGTCCAAGGCCCCTCTCGCATGACCTTTACTCTATCCCTAACATCCTCAAACTCAACAAGACTGAAAACAGAACTCAGATCACTAATATTGACACCTTTCACTGATCGCCACACTTTCTTCATTGTTTGTTTAAAAGCTTCATGATTATAATGCTTCCTGGTTAGCAACTGCATAATCAAACAGTTCTCCCCTTGAGAAAGGACTTCCTCAACCTGACTAATCTCCACAACCACTTCTTCATATTCTTTCTCAATAAGAGACAGACTGGCATACATCTTCTCTAACGCATTAGCCATACTTCCACTAGAACTCGTACCAAGACAAGAGAAAAACCTCTACTCTGGATGCAGAGAGAGGGGGAAAATGAGTACTAAAGTTACATGATTTCTTCTAATCATGTAAGTGCAGAAGATAGAAAAGCCTCTACTCTATAGACAAAAGTCCATGAGATAGCTCAACCTCACCCTTCATAGAAGGAGAGGACTCAATCTCTACAGACAAAAGTCTGAGAGACAAACTCTTTTTTTTTTTTTAATTAACAATAAGAAAATCAAACAAGAAAGTAGTAAGATAGATACGAAAAATGACGAATTACAGTTTGAACCAACTCCAATAGACTTCAAAATTTGTGACTGCTCGTAAAGGCAACACGTTAGTTGTGACACTTCGTATTTTAGTGTATTTTAATTGAAGGAATATTTTATTTAATTTAAAAATTGGTTCTCTTGTTTTAATTTATTGTGTTTAACGTTGATTTAATTTTCAATTTTTTTTAAGGTGTGGAATTTATTTGATGTGCTCTCTTAATATTAATTAGTGTTTGCATTTAAATTGCTCTTTGTTTTATTTTATTTTATTGTTGGATTTTAATTATTTTATTTATTAATATTGAGTGTAGTGTTTTTATTTGACTTCTAATTTATTTTTATTGTGCCTTTTTCTTTGTTTGGGCTACTAATTTTCAGACTGGGCTTTTGTTGGTTTAGTTTTCTTTTTCTTTTGGACCTAGCCCATTCAGATTCCAGCCCAAGTTTTGAGCTCCCAACCCAGCCCGTTATTTTCTCCCATGCGGCGTCGTTTTGACTCCAATGCCTTAGGGCTCATTTTCTTCTTTTCTTCTTTCTTCTCTTCTCCTTCATTTCATTTTTTTTTGTTTCTTCCTTCGGTTCTTCCACTGGTTTGCCATCTGCTACATCCTCTTCCTCCATTTTATTTTCAGTTTCGGTTTTTCTCCACAAACCAGTGATTTTGCAGGTAAGTTTCGGTTTTTCCTCTCATTATTTCCGATTACTTCGAGTTTTTCTCTCCTTATTTTCAGTTCTTCTATTTTTCTTTAGCATCTTTTGTTTTCTTGCTCTATTTCGGCTCATCCATTTCATCTATAGTTCTTTTTTTTTTCTCACCATTGGAGGTCTACCCATGAGCTTCATTTCCCTTCTAGCTCTATATTTTTTCTTCGGTTCATTTCCCTTTTGGATGGTTTTCGAGTGCCATGTTTTAGCCCTTTGCCATGCTCTTTTTTCGTCCGTAGTTGTGCTCTATTTTTGCCTTAACTGTGCTCTATTTTTCTGCCCATTTTCGTGCTCTATTTTTACCCATTAAACCGTTTATTTCACTCAGCTTTTGATTACTGTTAATGTTCGTCGTGGGTTACATTTTTTTCCATCAAATTCTTCTAGTTTTATTTCAGTTAATCAACCCCTTTTATTCCGAAAATATCACTTCAAAATTTCCTTGTTTGCGAAACTCTTTTTCATCCCAAAAATTGTGATTTTTGGTGATTTTATTTCTAGCTGATTTTTGGCATTAAATCTGGTGTTCGTGAGCTTGGTATTTCATAAAGTTGCATTTAAGCACTGTAAGTATTTTCTCAAATTACTTTTGAAATTTAAATATATTTTTGCTCTAACTTATATTTACTGCAATTTGGTTAGTTGTACCGGACTGAGTCCGATGAGTAAGGGGGTCAGTTGGATTGAAGGATGAAGTTGTGTTTTGGAATATATGATCATTTGTTGGCTGTTGGATGTCTTGTTTGGTACATTACATAATTGCGCGCATGTTCATGTTTGTAAATGGAAACTGAGTTTTCGTATAATTGCATTCGTGTTCATGTGTATATTTGAAAACTGGATTTTCATGTGAGTAATTATTTTTGGGTGCGTGTGTATCACGACCCTAAGCCGAGATGGGGCGTTATCTCAGTAGAGCTCCTCTGGTCACTCGTGAGCAGAATATACTGAGTGACGTCTCTTGGGTTGTCCCTAGGTGACAACAGGATCAGACGGGATGGTAATGCTCTCGTGCCGACTCTGTGGCCCCTTTGCTGGCGGGGGCTAGAGGATGCTTGGCCACAAACGTATTGGGTGAGGAACTGGGCATCGCTCGTTACGAAGTCACTCGTATGGTCGTTACCCGTGGTGTGACGAAGGGAGCCAGGGTATGCGGGTGGTTCCTAGGGGAGATCATGGTGCATACGAATAAAAATGGATAAATGGCTATTTTTTGGAAAAATAGAGTGTGTTGGATAAAATGATTTTCTGTTAATAATTTTCTGGAAAAATGATGGATTATTGTTTTGGGCAATTTTCAGAGAAAATGGTGAATATTGTTTTACTGGATATCTTTTTGGGTCAAAATGGGATTTTGGCATGCGTTAGAAAATATTCATTTTCGGGAAAAAAAAAATGATATTTTGGGTTTAATACATATTTCATCATATGCATGCATGTTGGTCACATTAATGTATTTTTATCTCGAGGGTTGTTTGGATTATTACTTATCTGTGGTACCGTTTTATGGTATCGCAGATTTTGATGTTGATGATGCAGATGTTGAGCCTGAGGATTTGGCTACGCCGGAGGAGTGATCTGGGATCACTCGTATTTGTATTTTTCAGCCTTTGTATTATTACCTTTTTGAAATACTTTTGCTTTTGGATATTTGTATTAAACAATTCTGGTACTTAGTTGACCTATATATATTATCTGCTGTATTTTTGTTGTGCACTTTTTGCGTGTTGCACACACTTGAACACTTATCATTGGGATGCGTGACCCGTATTGTTATCATCCTGACGTCACAATTCTTGCATTTCCATACGTGGGAGTTGGGGCTTCACATTAGTGATCTCTTTTCAACTACAAAGGTCAAATCTGAAAAATCTGGTGTGACGAGTCTGGCGATTTGGTGAGTGTGGCGAGAAGCACTACAGGAAGGGGTGGCACATGAGGATTGCTCACGGTGATTTTCACAAAACCGCCACTTTCCTCAAAACGATTTGCAGCTTAGGAGTATGCTTATCCTACATGTGTCTCTCAGGAGTTGTCAGAAAGCTGTAGATCTGACTTTTTCGGCCTTGAAGGAAGTAAAATAAAATTAAACAAAAAGAACTACCTTGATAGACAATGTGGGTGGATGGAGGAATGAGTGAATGGAGAGGGAGAAAGAGGAGCAAGACCTCCTCCTCTAACCTCTGGTAAAAATTAAACCTAAAGCCCTTATTTTTTAAGAGAGAGAGAGCAAAGGGGAGACAGCTTGGGCTAATTAAATAGCAAGAAGTTGACATTGAGAGCAATATTGTCTCCTAATTAAAAGATAATAAAATAATATCGAAAAGGCGTTTATGTACATTCTCCTAAAAAAGTAAAAGATAAGCTCATGAAATAAGTTTACACCATCTATATGATATAATTTGATTTGTAAGATTGAAGTTTTAAAATTTATTTTTCAAATCAAATTATATCACGTGGATAGTCATGTGTGGTATAAAAACTTTCAAATAGAATTATTCAATAAAGTTTACAATATTTAGTATTATACAAATGAATTTGTCTGACAGTATTAAATATTCAATAAATATTATGCATGTTATTTTTTTTTCTTTTACATTGCGTCCGAAAGTATGGTTTGGTGGGATATTTTAAGTTCTACTTCCAAATATATTATTATCTCGAGTCAACATGGGAGGAGAATTAACTATAATTTCATAAAAAAAAAAAAAGAGAATTAACTATAATTAACCTCCAATTAATAAGCTTAATTTATCATTAATGGAAATTAAAACAACCAAGTAGTTCAAGATCATGAATAGTGAGCTGACAGCTGGTTTATTTAATTAAAATTAATCCAACGGTTGTAAGGACAGTACGATTAGTTCATCCTACAAATTAATTAAATATATATAATAATCGCTCGGAGTCTCAAAAGTTGAATTTTACGTTCAGTTGCATTTTAGGTACGTAGTTCAGATCACAATAATTTTAAGGAATTTAATTAAGTTCAAACATATATAACATTTTTTTTTCTCTGTCATTTTGTATACTACAAAACAAACGAGCATTTGTAATAGATTATTTGTAACAGAATAACGTTCAATTGAAGGTTGAAACGTGATCAACTTTTGGTAACGGTCGATTTCCCTCATAAAAAGTACGTTCGAACGTACCAACAATTGTTCGCATATTACTAATCTTCAAACATAAATATTGTATAACGTTTGAATGTGAATTTAATAATGTTCAAATGCATACATGATAACATTTAAACATCAACAGTTAACATTCAGATGTGGACTTAAAAATGTTTGGACGTCCATATCTTATGGGGTGGCCGGAGGTGATGTTGCTGTCACTTGTTGCTAGCAGAGGCTAGGGGAGGGAGATGAGGGATCGGAAGAGGGTAAGAGGGAGAGTTGTGGGATGAGGGTGGAGCCGAGAGAGAGAATAGGGTAATCGTCGGCGAGGCACGACAATGGAGGCTAAGCTTCCGATGGTGACATGGCACTGCGGAGGGTGAGAGAGAAATCGGGAGAGGGGGATGACTCTAGGAGAGAGGAAGGAAAAAAGAAGGATGAGGAGTGAGAGAATTAGGGGGATTAGGGTTTGGGCACATATCCTAGCCCAACATGTGTTTCCTACTTTAATCCAACGGTGCAGAACTAAAACATGGAGAAATAAGAGAGAAAGAAAGAGAGAAAATAGAAAGGAAATGAAAATAAATTAAAAGGAAAATCCACCTTTGTTTTCTTGATCCAAAAAATAATTTTTTTGTCAAAAAATAAAATAAGCAGTTTTAGTAAATATTTCTAGAGAAATAAATTCATTCAAATAAATAGAGTTTTTAACATAAATAAAATCACTAATCTTAGTAAATATTTCTAAGAGAGATAAAATCATTTAAATAAAATGAATTCATAAAATTATATTATTTTCGGAGTTCCAAAAATTAAAGAGCGTTGCTTGAGAATTACGCTTGGTCCAATAATGGTAGAAATAACCCATTTAAAATTATTTGAAATTTTATAATATTTTAAATATTTTGCATACTTGGCTCATTTAAAACTCATTTGCTAAATTTAAAAACAAATATTCGAGATTAAAGACTTTTAAGCGAGGCTCCTAACCAACTCGAGAGAAAAATAAGCAGTTGGTCACGTAAGGTGATAAGAATAACTGAAGTCCAATCCTAGCCCTCTGTTTGATAACTTGATCCATATTAATAGACATCACTTGATCCAGAGTTTGGGTTTTGTGGCTTTAAAATGAAACTCGAGATCTTCTTAGTATTTGAGATCGGTTTGGAATGACGTTTGAACTATATTGGGTAACATTCAAACAATCTGGAATGACATTCGAACCATTTGGTGTGATGTTCGAACTATCTTGGGTAATGTTCAGACTATCTTGGTTGATGTTCAAACTATCTATGATAACGTTCAAACTATCTCAATGTTCGAACTTTCTTGGTGACGTTTGAACTATATTGGTTAACATTCGAACTATCTGGATAATGTTCAAACGATCAGGGTGACATTCGAGCTTAGTAATATTCGGACTATCTGGAATGACGTTCGAACTATCTTAGGTAATAAACAATATCAATTTATGTATTGTTTCTCTATAATTTTAGTAGTATTTATGTATTTTGTTTCTCTATAAATTTTTAATTTTTAATTCCCTTCCAATAGTATGTTTCTTATTTTGGTCTGGATATTCCAAATTTCAAATCACAATCATACATTTGAAAGTTAAAAAAATGCATTCGCGCAATAGTGCAAATTCGTGTGCACTACAAGAAATTATGTGTACATGATAGATCAGATATGTTCACCTTGCACTTGTTACATTCGAGCATAATTAAATCACTACAACAAATTATGTTTTTTGAAACGAAAAATTTCATCCCAAAATATTGGTATTTCATCCCAAAATATTTTTTAGAACGAAAAAAAAGTGTCGCAAGGTCGTCCCTATAAAACTGTTCCAAAAGATATTTTGGGACGAAAATCACAAATTCGTCCCAAAAAATATATTTTGAGATGAAATTAAGCTGGATCGTTCGAAATCGTTCGAACGGATATTTTTTTTGGGATGAATTAAATTCGTCTTGGAAAACCGTTCGAACTTATAAAATACCGTTCGAACATATGCGACTGTTTGAACGGAGCAAAGTAAAGAATGTTCGAACGGAGCGCAACTTTTTTCAGTTTGAACGATAATGTATGATGTTCGAACGGTTATGTCCGATTTGTATACGTTCGAACGGATGATGAGTGTTCGAACGGTTATTATTTTCATGGACAACCAATACTAATTTAAAACCAAATAGATATTTATATTTTAAAAATACATTACAAATTGTTCAATAAAATACTATTAAAATTCTCAGTACATGATATATAATTGTTCAATATTCAAAACCACTTCTAATGAAAATTAATTGTTTGGAGGCCTGAATTGTTGCATAAGTATCTGCATTTGAAGCTTCATCTCTCTTTGTTAATCTTCTTGTTGTTTCATGCGCATCTCCATCTCTGCTTGTTTTGTGAATTGAGCCTCTAACTCATGCTGTTTTGTAATCTCCATCTCTGCTTGTTTTGTCAATTGAGCCTCTAACTCATGCTGTTTTGTAAGCAATTCTTGAATCGTAGAATTTGCATTTTCTAACGCAATAGCAGTAGTGCTTGACGTTGATGAAGAGCTTGAAGGTTTTATACAGCGACCCAAACCCCTCAAATATCCTGAACGTTGCCCTAGAACTTGTGTAAAAATTTCAACATCACTTGTTGATGAATTATGATCTGAAGCAGCTTCAGCACGTATGGCAAGCATTTTATCCTACACACAACATATGCGTTTAATATTGACACAATAATTTAAATATGTTTAATTAAAATAAATTATAATACTTACATAATTTTCAAGAGCATCGGGATGAGTCCACTCTCCATTACTATTAGTATGTGATGCAGCATATAATTTTGTTAGATCATAATTGGTGTCTGATGCTTCCTACAAGAGACATTGTTAAGATATAAAATTAATATTAAAAACAAACTATATACAATAAATAAATAAATAAAATACATTACCAATTTCTTAGAGAGGCGATGGAAAGATCTTGAGTCTGCGTGATGATGAATCTTCAACTTTGATCTATTCATTTTTTTTAGAACTTCGCTCCTACATAGAAATTGTAAAATTTAGTAAGTGAAAATTATAAATATGATACATAAATAATTAATTTACTTTACCTTATATGATGGATCATCAAATATGTCACAAAATTTTTTCCATTCTTCAAGTCGGACATCCTGAAAAGAATGCTCACATGCTTCTTCCTTGTTCTCGTACTTCTTGTAATGCTCATGACACCTCGCCTTATACTTGCGGAATGCATTACACATCAACTCTTCAATAGTCCTAAGCTCCTCTTTCCGACCATAATTTAGTTCAAAGTCATCCTTAAAAGAGTATATATACAAAGACATTATTATTTAGAATATTAAATAATATCAATATAAATTTAATATTTAAATATTACGTACCAAACAACGTTTTTTTATAAACTCTTTCGCCTCTTTGGGGACTTTATGCCATGAACTCGTAGCCAAAGGTGCATAAGTCCGTGTAAGAGCACCCACATGCGATGCAAGCCAAGCTCCTTGTTGTCCCTCGCCTCCGGTATGTTCATAAAAAATGTTAACCTTAATCTTACCTACTTTACGATATTTCTCCAACGTCACACCTCTAGTAGTGCCTCATCCATGACGAGATTGTACTGTTATCTCTATAAAATAATATTAGTTATTTACTCCATATCAATTAGCATATATCTTAATTGGAAAAATGAGTAGTAGCTATTTACCTTGTTCCGTAGAGTCAATCTCTAATTGCAAGTCAGACGGAGAGCTAGAAACAGGTGGAGATGGGATGTGAACTTCCTTCCTCTTTGGTGGCATAATTGCGAGATACTGTATAATGTGAACACAAACTGGTCAATCATCTGTATCAGTTTCATCTATAGATTCGGTCTCATCATCTGTAGATACTTCAGATGACTCAACACTTTGATCAACTGTCGCCTCAACTATATCAGCCTCAATATCTTCCCTATGTAATGGGATCATCTCATATTGGCTCAAATCTACAAATAAGTTAAAGGTAGGTTGATTCTCTTGGTATGCTTCTTGAGTAAAGGGATCATCTTCTTCTTCATCTTGTCCCTTCACCTCAGGGATAACGTCATAAATATTTTTAGGAGAAAATTTTTGTACTACTTGCCATTGATTTCCTAACTGTGGATCGTCTAAATAGAATACTTGAGATGCTTGGGAAGCCAAAATGAAAGGATCATCTTCATACCATTTTTTTGATGTATTAATACTCAGAAAATATTCATCCTGGCATTTTCCTCTTCGAGGATTGCTTAAATCCCACCAATCACACTTAAACATATAAACCACAAGCTCCCCCACATATCTCAATCCGATTATATCTACGATAACTCCATAGAAATTAATATTGTCTCCATCATGACTCTCTTCGACAAGGACACCACTATTTTGTGTTTTCCTATAAAGTTCTCAATCAATTGTGTGATACCTACTTCCTCGAGAAATACATGCAGAATATTGAGCAGCACGTCTCGAGGGACCACGCGCTAGTGCATATAGTTTGTCTGATATATCGTTCCGATTACTTGCACGTATTTGTACAACCTACATATTAAATAAAGTATAAACATTCAACCGTTAACACTAGTAATATTTTAATAAGTAATAAAATTACATCTATATTAATGTCATTACCCGTTGTTCGAACCATTTCGGAAACTCTTGTTCATGTCTCAAGTCTATAGCATTTACTCCCAATTCTTTGAGCATGTTAATATGATCACTAAAATTAAAAATTAGCAACAATAAGTATGTTTATATAAATGTTTAATAAGTAAATTCAATAATTAATTAACAATTAATTTAAACTTACTTCAAGTGGCTCTCTATCTCTGGACAATTGTTTAGCACGTACCATTGAGCTTTCTCGAATTCCCGTTCACATAAAATCATAACCACCCTGAGCACCAAGTGGACGTACTTGTTGGGAAAATACAGAAAATCCATTCCGTTGTCTTGCTTGGTTAACATCAAAATTTCTTTCTAGCTGATCAAACCTTGTGTCAACCCCGTGGAAGTATTTGGAACAGAATGTATGCCACTCATCATCAATATATGTTTCTACAATTGATCCTTTTGGACGGGCCTTATTACCCACTGTGCGTTTCAACTTTCCAAGAAATCGTTCAATAGGATACATCCACCTATATTGGACTGGTCCTGCAAGTCGAGCTTCACGTGACAAATAAACGGCTAAGTGAACCATGATGTCAAAAAATGAAGGTGGGTAAATACTCTCCAACTTACACAAATTAGTGCAATTTCTCGTTCCATACGATCCAAAACTTCTAGGTTCAACGTTCTCGCACATAAATCTTTAAAAAAGGCACCCAACTCAATTAATGCAACCCGCACATCTCTAGTAAAAAAGCCACGGATACCAATAGGCAATATACATTGTAAAAATACATGACAATCATGACTTTTTAATCCAGTAATTTTTCAATCATTCGTTCGCACACACCTTGTTAGATTCGAGGCATACCCATCTGGTAATTTAATTTTCTGCAACCACTCACAAAATGTAGCTCTTTCGTTCCTTGACAATGTATACCATCCAATTGGCATGTAAACAGACAAGCCATTTTGTTGCAAGTGCATTTGCGGTCTAATTCCCAACCGCTTTAGATCTTTCCGTGAGTTTATATTATCTTTCATTTTACCTTCAATTGACATCAACGTTCCTAACACGGATTTGCATATATTTTTTTCAATATGCATAACATCGAGATTATGTTGCAAATTTAACGTTGACCAGTAGGGTAGTTCAAAAAATATACTCTTCTTTGTCCAATTCAACTCTAATGCACTTTGTTTTCTCTTCCGTTGTTTTGTACCAAAATCATTACTTCTGACATTCACAAACTGTGCAATAACATCGTCGCCAGACAAGAATGGTGGAGGGTGCCTCCATTCAATAGAACCATTAAACATCCTACCATTTCTACGCCATTTATGGTCACCAGGTAAAAATCGATGATGACCCATGAAGCATAGTTTCTTCCCATATGTAAGCCATTCAGATTGGGTATATTTGTTACAAGTCGGACATGCCAATTTCCTCTTAGTGCTCCAACCTGACAAGTTTCCATAAGCAGGAAAATCATTTATTATCCATAACACCGCAACATGCATCTTAAATGACTTGCCTGTTGATGAATCAAATGTTAATACTCTATTCTCCCACAAATCTTTCAATTCTGCTATCAGTGGCTGTAAGTGTATGTCTATATCATTTCCAGGTGATCTCGGACCTGGAATGAGCAAACTCATCATGAAATATGGATCTTTCATACACTTCCACGGTGGTACAACTGGCCAAGTACTATGACTAGTACTCATGTTCCCAAACGGATTAAATCCATCTGTTGCTAACCAAAGTCGAACATTACGAGGTTCTTCTGCAAACCATGGGTGTTTGCTATCAAATTCCTTCCAAACTTGAGAGTCTGCATGATGTGACATGACATTATCATTCTTGACTCTAGATGATGAGTGCCATGCCATATCCACAACCGTTGAACGTGACATAAATAACCGTTGTAATCTAGGTATCAATGGAAAATGACGTACAACCTTCCATGGCACAATCTGCTTCTCAGTTGTCCATCTTGATTTATGGAAAATAGGACACTCGTTCAACTGCTCATTCTCTTTCCAAAATAATACACAATCATTATTACATGCATGTATTAGATTGTAATCAAATCCGAGTCTTTTTTTCAACTGTTTTGCTTCGTAGAAGTTGCGAGGTAAAATATTATCTGATGGAAGTGCCTCTCCAAATAGCTCCAACAACATATTGACAGCCTTAATAAATATTCGGCACATGGATTTTATATGAAGCAATCTAACTGTAAATGAAAATTTACTGTGCCTTCTACACCCTGGATATAACTCACGTTGTGAATCATTCCATAAGCGGGTAAATTTGCTATGTGGTGGATCATTTGAATGATATGGATCTGTTCCACTTTCATCCATAAACATTCCCATACTAATGTCGCCCAACATTTGCTCCATGTTTTCTGATGGATCAGTGTTATGGCACGGATCGTCACCAACAATCTTTACATGTACATCTTCATCGATGTTTTCGAATGATGTGGGAAACGGTTCTCCATGTAAGACCCAATCAGTATAACCTTGGTCAATACCTTTAACAAACAAATGCTCTTTCACCAACTCTATCTTATGAGAACGTAAATTCTTGCAAAGTCGGCATGGACATCTAATACGACCATCACTCCCAATTGTACAGGATGCAAACTTCAAAAATTTCTTAACTCCTTGGGCATATACATTGTAATCCTCACCCAACCGATCTCTAACTCGCATCCAACTCTTATCCATGTCTAATATCCTATTGCAAACAATCACGTGCATCAACAAACATATAGCTAAAATGACTATCAAACTAACATATAGTCCATACATATATCACCACATATCTCAAACTAATATATGGTCAATACAGATATCAAAACATAAATCAAACTAACATATGGTGCATACAGATATCAAAACATAAATCAAACTAAGCTATGGTCCATATAGAAATCAAAACATAAATCAAACTAACAAATTTGCAACAACACATAAAATAAAACATATAGTCCATACATAAGGCCAATTAACAAATTCGCCAAGACGCATATTAAGCATTTTTCTCAGGGTTGAACGCATTTGAGACATTTTCTGGAGGGCTGAACACATTTGAGGCATTTTCTGGAGGGCTGAACACATTTGTGGCATTTTTTGGAGGGCTGAACACATTTGATGCATTTTCCTCAGGGTTGAGGTCATTCCCTGCATTTTCCTCCAGCTCCGCTACTTTTGGTTCATCTATTTATTTTCGCATTCTCTCCAGCTTTGCTACTTTTGGTTCTAAATTTTTCGCATACAAGTCCACAGACAGCTTTAACTTCTTATTTTCTCTTTTTAATATTTGTTTTTTTTTTCATTTATTTGCAAGCTTACTCTCGAATTCACTTACTTGTTTTTTAAGCATATCTATCTCACTTACCCTGAGGAGTAACCTTCGGCTCATGGTAGTAACAACAGCTGCATATTGAGATGTTATTACTCTCGCTCCATCAAAGACCTCCGCATCGCTCTTGTTTAAGAAATAGTTATCTGTCGCTATCATGGCATTGATAGCGTCTGGAGTGAAGATTAATGTTTGTGGCAAATATGGTGCTCGATTCAAATTAGGTAAAATATTAGAAGGACGATGGTCGGCCATTTGAGAAATGTAAGTTTGTGAGAAATGTGAGTTGAAGAGAAATGTGAGTTGAAAGCTCGGTGGTGTTTGTGAGAAATGTGCACAACGACAATAAGTTAAAAGCAGATTCCATACGATCCAGAATTTACGGATGTATATTTCCATAATTTACGGATGTTGTCCGTTCAACAAACATTTGTCTCGAACGGATGGTATCTTTTATGAAAACTTTTGGTGGGCTCGAAGCAATTCCAGATTTTCTGCCCGGGTTTTATGGTGTGCTTTCCACCAATAATTTTCTCATCCGTCTATATACATTAAACCCCAAATGCTCTCTGAGTACCAATCACTCCCAATTGTACAGGATGCCCAAGGTGCAAGGTTCTCCTTGTGAAGCATGCAAATTTCTTAGAAAGAAATGTGAACGTGATTTATGTATTTTTTTCTCCTTATTTCAATGGTCCAGTCGGATATATCCAATTTGGCGCCGTTCATAAGGTTTTCGGAGCAAGTAATGCAGCGAGTCTTCTTGCTCGCATCCTGGTCAATAAGCGTTATGAAGCGTCTACCACACTTATATATGAAGCGTAAGCTAGGCTTCAAGATCCTATCAATGGCATTTTTTCAGTTATTTTTACTCTTCAGCAACAGGTTCTTTTATGCATATATAATGATTAAAATTCTAATATGCTTTGTCTCCTAATTAATAAATGACATTCTACTTTATTTTCTACAGGTTGTAAATCTACAAACTCAACTAGCAACTTTAATGAAGGAGACGGAACCAAGTTGTCTATCATATCCTTCTATCAATACAAATCCAACTCAAGATGTCCAAAGTGAGTTTCAGTCAATGAGTATCAATGAGATGACGAAGAGTTCTTTTGGGAACTCTAGAAGTTCACTACTCAATTCTAAGGAAAATGCAAGAATTAATACTTTATTTGAAGAGTTAGTTGCGGTTGGATTTATTCCTAAATAATAGTGGTGGTGGCAATGCTAAGGTGGTGGATACCGTTCTATGACTTATGTATAATATATTTCTAAGTTTTAATTTCAATTCTAAGTTAGTTGCAGTTATTTTAATTTTAATGTTTCTAATTTTGATTAATTATGTATAATATATTTCTATGACTTAATATATAAATCAATAGTCTGTATTATATCTTTCTAAATTTGATTGTGTTTTGGATTGTTTGTGAATATGCATCAAACATAACATGTTCGATAGTGAATACCGTTCGAATGTAAAACATAAACCGTTCGAACGTAAAGACTTAGCTGTTCGAACGAGTTCGTTCCAGATTTCCATTCTTCTTCGACGATGGAAAATGGATGAATAATATTTTAAAGAATTTCAACATAGTAATAACAACACAGTAATATAAACAACATAGGTATAATAACAAAAATAACAATATCAAAGAATTTCAACAATTATATGTCAACAAAGTAAGGAAATTATTGAAAGCAAAAATATTCTAAAAAACATACCGATAATGAAATGAAAATTGCGTGTACTGAGAAGGAATTCCACAGTAAGTAATAGAAATAATAGTTTTAATTTGAGAATAGTTGGGACTGGATTGAGGGAGAATGGTGCAACTTTGTTTGTGAGGGAGTGAGAGTGGCAGGAGGGAGAGATTGATCTAATTTCTGAGATCTGTTGTAAATATTTGAATAAAGTTACCCGTTTGAACGATTATTTAATAACCGTTCGAACGGGAAACTATGAAGCGGGACAAATTCCCTCCTAAAATTTCCCGTTCGAACGGATATTTACTATCCGTTCGAACCTCAAACAATGAGCGGGAAATTTCCCGCCTAAAGTTTCAAGTTCGAACGGATAAATACACCGTTCGAACGGGAAATGCTCCATAGAGTATATAATATATGACGAAAACCGTTCGAAGGCACTAACATAACCGTTCGAATGGTACTGCATATATAGCTTGACCCCGACGATCATTTCCATAATCCCGATCGAACGGTTACTCCCCACGATCTCCAAAAACCTCCATCCCCGCCGTTTAACGACGCCGTTGCCGCCGTGAACAGTATCCAGTCGAAGCCTCCAACCCTCATTCACCGGTATGCTCATTTTCTAACTATTTTACCGTTTAAATTTAAGTTTTTGATGGATTATTTGTTTAAATTAGGAAAAATCAATTTATCCATCAATACTCACCGTAGATTTGCTTAAATCTATTGTAGGAAGGTTTATTTTAGTTTAGTTTAGATTTGTTTGTTGAGAAATCCATGGACTCAAAGGATTCGGCCATGGATTTCAATGGCTGAGTCGACTCAGTGATGTACCGTTCAAACGTTGTTAGGTCGTTCGAACGGTACTAGCCAAACATACATTACCATTTTATCCGTTTGAACGTAATTGGGTCGTTCGAATGGTACTAGCCAAACAGGTATTACTTTTTATCCGTTCGAACGTAATTTGGTCGTTCGAACGGAACTAGCCAAACTCAACTTACACTTAATCCGTTCCAACGTGTATAGCTAAAATATAATATTAATGAATGTGTATTTTTATTCACCATTGTAGTTCCATTAGATCTTAGCAAGAATATATCTTATTTTATAATTAAATTAATATAGAATTTACTCACATTTTGTTAAATAATTTTATTATTAATATTTTATTGATAAGCTATTAATTAATTGTAAATTTCAGGTTCATTATCATGTCTTCTTCTAGGGCGGGACGTAAACGACACAGTCAGACAAAGATTAGTAACAGTACTCCTGCTAGGGAGAGGATTGTTTCACTTGAGCGACAGGTGAAGCTGTCTGACTTCCAGAGTCTTATCTGGGAGGGTCATTCCCTGCCATCAGTTTTCAGCGATCGTGGTTGGGGACCTATCTTAGATAATCCAGGGGACTCATTGGAGACTGTTGCCTACATAGACATCATTTCTAAGTTCTATAGAGAGCTCGGTACTGCCAGCCCAGATGATGGAGGGGCATATAGCATCTCTATCCGAGGGGTTCCGATTGTATTTTCACGGGACCGACTATCTGAGCATCTTCGTATTCCTAGGTTGCCAGATGCATATCCGAATATGCAGCCTAGCGAGTCTGATCCTTCAGTTGAGGGAGAGACAACTGAGGAGGAGGCATCACTCCATCCCGCAGATGAGGTCGATATCATTACTGATCATGAGGTGAGAGATTTAGTTGTTGGTTCGGATGCTCCCCCGTATGACGGGGCGAAGAGCATCAAGCAGGCAGATCTATCTTCGTTTTTCAAGATCTTGAATTTGATAATCGCCAACAACATCGACCCTCGGCAGCACAAAACAGAGGTTGGCATTGATCAGACAAAATTTATGATACGGGTCGCTCGTGGTATTCCTATTGACCTGGTGGGGTATATATTCGATAGGATTCGATCAGAGTCCCGGTACATTTCCACAGATATACTACCATTTGGGATCCTGATCACCCGATATCTTTTATTTGCCGGTGTATGCCTGATGTTGCTGAGCATAAACGGTAGCTGATGGGACCGATCAACAGCACTACCCTCTCACGCAGCACAGGACACTCGAGACTGCGTCTTCGTGGACAGCATCCAGACCCAGTTGATCCTCAGAGAGATACACAGCCAGGAGATCATGGACCACAGGCTGAGGCATCAGTACATAGTGCTACACGCGGTGAGGACATGGCTGAGATCGTGCTTGCAGCGATCAGCGGACAGACATCAGAGCTGATCGATGTAGTGCGTATTGAGGTCCGTTCTGCTATGTCTGATTTTTGTACTGAGATTATTGGTAGCATCTCTGAGTTACGTATGAGGGTTGATGCCATGTCTGCGACTCAGGTCACTATTAGTACTCAACTGACACAGATAGAGGAACGTTTAGCTGCAGTCGAGGAACTGTGCAAAGAGTTGGAGTCTTAGTATTTTCTATCTTTTATTTATTTTTTCTTTTGTTTTTAGAATGGACAATATTTAGTATTTTGTAAATTTACTATTTATTTATGAAATAGTCTTATTTTATATTTTTTGAACTAATTATTGATTTATATTATTCCTATTATTTAATCAATAGATTTATTATAATTACTAGTTAATATAAATATAATTCTCTTTCAAACAAAAAAAAATATATGCTCACCATTCAAACGGTAAAAAGTTACGTTCGAATGGTAAATCAATTTCCCGGTATAATAATCTAACTAGTCGCGCCAAATTTACGTTCGAACGCTAAAATTAGACATTCGAACGCTCAAATTAGACGTTCGAACGATAAAATTACGTAAAAAGTTACTGTTCAAACGTTTCTATTGGGACGATTTTTATTGGGTCCCAAAATAAAATCGTCCCAAAATGTCATTTTTGTTGTAGTGAATATTACGTGCGTATGTGTATCCATTAACGTTGGAATAAATTTCAACATTGTTCGCACCTATAATATATGTTTGAACTCTAAATTGATGACGTATTATGGACGTTTGAATGTAATTTTTATACGTGCGAATGTTCTTCAAATAATATTCCAACTTAGGTGACAATTTAGTGACCGTCACAAAGTCTAAACCAACACAAAATCTCAAACCCGTTACAATGGCTTCTCTCTCGGCCCCATGAAATGCATTGAGCTGTGTATGTACATACATATTGCATACACGCATATCTATGATATCAAGAAGACAATAGCAAGTGTGTGTGACTTTGCTGAACTTTCCAATTTTCCAAGTGATGTATTAATTTCCATATACTTCACCAACTTTATAATTAAATATGTTCAACTAGATTGTTGGATATGGAATGAAAAAATTCATATGTATGAATGTGCTTGTTATTTTCGTTATCTTTATAATCATCTTTTTTATATGAGTCTTTTATAAATTAGCATCAGAATTATTATCATTGGGATCTACTTGTAATATTGGAGATCCTCGCCAGCCAATTTGTATTTGGGGTCACTACAAGAAATTTGGTCTTTTCCCACAAGTTTTTTTATATATGGTTAATGTTTTATGATTTATTATTAATTGATAGTATATATTATTTCATATTTTATATGGTCAATGATAATAAATTAGATGAAAATTACATCTTTATATTGAATGTTATGAACATGAGCAACACGTGCAGTAAATTTTCATTAGATTTGACGCTGCTGGTTGACGGAATGAGAGATTGGAAAGTTTTGAAAATAAGCGGGTCCACTGGTCCACTTTGATGCAATTATTAATTTCGGATACACATTATGAATTGAGTAAAAGTTCGAGATGGTTATATATATATATATATATACACGCTCCTCCCTTCTCGTTTTCATGGAAACCTATCATATTTGTACAGGCGACCAACAATAATCAATTATCAACCGTTCAAACTTGTGAAAGAAATTAAAAAATTTATCAATTTATCTTTTAAAATTAGATATTTTTAACTTCAATTCAAAAGTAATTTTCAGTCTAAAAAATTGTAAAATCAAATTAACTTTAACAAAACTATAAAAGAAAATAGTAACTCTTACCAAAATTTTATCCCATCAATTTTTAAAAGAGAAATATTTTAGTTACAAAAGAATTAAATAAAAGTAAACCTACAAGGTAATGTAGTCTAATGTTATACGTTAGATTATAAATTTATTTTATTATAATGTAGACTTAACAGATCAGATTATATAAAACTATATTAATTTGTGTAATCCATCAATTTTTAAAATAAACCAACCCAACCAATTTTTACAAGCCTTCGTGTGTTTACGGTTATATTGAATTTAATTGCACGCTTTGAGAAAACAACAATGTGTAAATGTATGCAGGCTAGGTTATAATTAATACTTTCTTCCATCGTTATTTATTTATTTGAAATAATCATCCATCGACAAAAGTGCATCCTTATTAATAGAGGGCTTGTAAAAAAAATTATGATTAATTATTAAAACAATATAATATAAATTTGAATAATTTTGTATTTATTAATTTACTAAGAGTATATTAAATTGTTAGGGCCCTGGGTCAAATCCTTTGAAACCCTATCACTAAGGGAAGATATAAACCTAAGAGATAAGGCAAATAAGTTAGCTCAAACTCCCAAAAGGAAAAGGCTTCACAAGGTAAATTGAACTCTATCACTCCAAAGAAATAACGTCTATAAATAGCCTACAAGAGGTAACAAATACTAGACTTGAACTAAATTTGATTCACTTCTTCTTTACATATATTTACTCTCATATTGCTATACTGACTATGGCATCAGAGACTCCAAAGGGCAACTAGTGTCGCCCCTTCATTTGTTGCAGGTGATCCGTGTGGTTGGTGGTGTGAAATATATCCTTAACAGTGGCTCCGTCCGGGGAATGTTTACCGACTTCAACGTGATTTTCACATGCCAACTACCATGCGATCACATGCAAACCGTGATTTTTTAATTTCAGAAAGCAGAGTAGGGGAAATTCTGTGATTCATAAGGACGTAGGGCAGGTGCACAACCTCACACACAAGGTTAAGTGTGTTGGCTAGTCAGATCAGTTAGTTAATTCAGATAATCAAGTCATGCATAACATAAGCATCAGTATGAACAATCATGAATTGAAGCTCTTAGTACGAAAACTTGTATGAAAACCTTATGTTTAATATGTTTATGTTGTGATAGATTTTTTGCTGAGTCTTTGACTCATTTTAGTTTATTTTATGTTTTTAACCACCCAGGTGAGGATGATGAACAGGAGCAGGCAGGCCAGGATTAGAAGGAGCAGTTGATGTAGTTTCAGACCTTCTAGAATAAAATTACTTTTAAGACATAAATTTTATTCAGTTTATTCATTTAATATTTTTTGAAGATATTTTATTAGACATTTTTTCTACAAAATAAATTATAATTTCATTTATTAAATATGATATCTCTTGCCTGGTTTGTTTTATGAAAAACACTTGACACTCCTAGCCTACGGGAAGTGGGTGTTACAATTTGGTATTAGAGCCAGTCAAGAGATTCTGCAGACTTTTGAAAAGAAAAATAGTATTTTATTAATTGTAGGATAAGGTCACCTAGGATTCTCTTGACCACTCGAGAGTTATTGGAATATTTCAAATTTAGATAAGTCGCTTATTAGCTTTTAGTAGTTAGCACTATATGATGTTGTTACTATTCTCATAGTTATTGTTATTATTATTGTTTTTAATTTTTCAAAACACTAGTTATTGGTTAACTTAGAATATGACACTTGGCACCAGAAAAATTATGTAGCATAGATATTTAGGATTTTAAAGATATTACATGTACTATGGGTTGTGTCAATCTATATGGGTATGACAGTATAATTGATTGAAGGAAGGTTAAGTTGGAAACTTTTACTTTTAAGATTGATAGTGTATCTAGTTCATGAGAATGGATGGAGATTGAATTATATTTGATGGAGTCTTTTTAAGCAAACTAGTAGGTTTTGGAGTTATGGCATAAATTTGCATATGGTGATTGGTATTTCATGACTATTGATGGAAAGTATATTATGTTCTTTAAGCAATGGGACTCTCTCGCCTAGCATGAATGGTGAAGAAAAGATCTTTGGAAAATGTCGTATCGTGGAATGATTTAGCAATAGAGCTATTGAAAGAAGTTGTGAAGTCAATATATTTTTAAGTTACGAGAATTTAAAGTTTACGAGTAGAAGATGATTTAAGTACATGTATTCCTTAGACATGCATATTAAAGTTTTAATGATTAGGACGACATTATTAGATAATAGCACGAGATGACGAAGTTTGATCTGGAAGTTTGATTGATGTTGATATGCTTATAATTGGAGATGTGAACCCTTAACCTTAGGCAGATGATCAATGTGGTATTTCATTTTTTTAGAATTTTAGAATTGAGA
This sequence comes from Cyclocarya paliurus, assembly GCA_029856935.1. Lineage (NCBI taxonomy): Eukaryota > Viridiplantae > Streptophyta > Magnoliopsida > Fagales > Juglandaceae > Cyclocarya > Cyclocarya paliurus. The sequence goes on along the minus strand of CM056947.1, from coordinate 34,369,564 downwards.
TATTTTATAGACTCCAAACTTTGCAAAATTTTAAATTGCTATTTATTTGAGGTTATTATTAAATGATGAGATTTATTTATCATTTTATGGGGAAAGTTTATTTATTACTTTATGTGGAGACAGTTACTCACTCTTATGTCATGATTGTATAATCCTAATCTCATCTTCATTCTTATCTCCTAATTGATCATCCTAATGGGAAACTAACCCAGAAATCCTATCATCAACCCTCCCTTTAACCTCTATAAAATCACACGAAGCCCTATGAAATAAACACAAGAAACCTTCTAAGTGATAAAAGGGAAATAATGATGTTTTAAGTACTCTTATTACACTTAAATGAATAAATTGTAGTTGCAAACAGAGTATTTAATATATTGTTATGTACAGCAGCTGTTGACCCATTAAATAGAAAGAATCAAACTAAGTTTGTTGACTTAAGACAAATGTGGGCCTAAACTTATACTTGTGTATTGCAGAACAAAGCCCACATGGCCCCAAGGCTGACCTAAAGAAAAGAATGAGGGAACACTTACTCTGGCACAACAGAGGCGAGAAACAGAAAAAAAAATGAAAAAGATGAAGAAGAAGAAGAAAAGGGGCAAAACGGTTACATGCTTGATGAAGGGAAATCAATAGCATGGAGAGAGAAAGTGCGGCTGGAAATGTGTATAAAGAGGGGCAGAAACGCGAGAGAAGGGGAGATTTTTGAATATATATCATTTTATTTTCTCTGTTTTACATTTCAGAAACTTTTAAGAATTTCTAGGGTTTTTCATTTTGTTGAGATTTGATGTTGATGATGGTAAACTTAGGCTAACTCCATAGCTTGGGTTGCGGTAAAGCTTTCTATTGTTCTTCATTACTTGCTAGAAGTTTTGGTAGTTTCGATTGCATGCCTTACTTTGCTTGAAATTAAATTCTGGATGGGAAGTTTGATGAAATCTCTTGCTCTTGTTCTTGCTCTGTTGAAGACACATGGCTTGTCAGAACCTTGAATTAATCAAGGATTCCATAAGCTAAGTGTTATAGTAATTTCGGTGGATGCTTAGTGAGGATATTTTGTTTTAGGTACTGGAATATTTGCTTTGAGCTTATATTTTCCACATTCCATTTTATTAACACCTTGATTGGGTTAGCAAGAGGAGAGTAATGCCCAAAAAATCTTGCAAATGGTGGAAACAAAGGATGTCTTAAACCGTAGCCCAAGTGCTTGTCAAATTGATTCTGTAAACTTGTCTATTTTAACTATTGATTAGTAACTCCGTTGTGTCTAGACAAAATTGAAAATACTTTTTAAAATCTTTGGAACCATTTCATTTTGAAAACAAATAGTGTATGATTTAATTCCTTTTTCCTTGGAAGCAAGGTCATAGATTTGAGATCCTCCAAGCTCCACTAAACATTCCATTGGCAACAAATACCTTACTGTGCATAATTTTTTTTTTTTTTTTACTTTCCAAACTGTTTTAATAAACATTATAAATCCAAAAAGAATTTTACATAGCATTTTACATCACCATGTTTTTTTTTTTTTACAATAAACCTTCACAAATACTTTGAACATCATTTTTCCCTGTGGAATACGATCCTGGACTTATCCTTAATACAACTTGACACTTCTACACTTGGAAGCACATTTTAGACTGAGTCAAGTTCTTGGCGTCATTGCCGGGGACAACTGGTGTTTTCAGAACATTACCTTATTTGCTAAGAGGGTGTTGGTGGAGCTATGAACCTCTTCATAGCTTGGGTGATATCTTTTCCTCTCATTTCATTTATTTGTTTTTATTTTACTTTATCTTTCATTTTATTTTGTTTTGCTGAAATTGTATGACTGGTTGGGCTAGAGATAGCACATTTAGACTTGCTAGGACTGAATCATCAATCTCATCTTCAGGTTCATCTATGTCTCATAATTCAGCATTTGAGTCATCATTTGACACTCATAGCAATATGTCTAAAAATGATCAAAATGATAGGGAAATGGTAAATCCTAACAGGACACTTAGAGAATATTTGCAGCCTGTTAGGACTAGCCCACCCTCTTGCATTATTTAGCCTTTGAATGCAAATAATTTTAACTTTAAACCTAGGATGATTCCATTGTTACCTCATTTCCATGGCATGGAATCTGAAAATCCCTATTTGCATATCAAAGAGTTTGAAGAAGTTTGCTTAACTTTCATGGATAGAACATGCACTGAAGAAGTCATTAGGTTACAACTGTTCCCATTTTCTCTAAAGGGCAAGGCTAAAACCTGGCTAAACTTCTTAAGGCCAAGGTCTATTGGGACTTGGCAGGAAATGCAAACTGAATTTTTGAAAAAAAATTTCCCAATGCATAGGACCAATGCCTTGAAAGGACAAATTATTAATTTTGGTCAAAAGGAATTAGAAACATTTTATCACTGCTTGGAACATTTTAAAGACTTATTAAATGCATGTCCTCATCATGGATAATAGAATTGAAGGGTCATAAGTTTTTTCTATGAGGGTCTACAACAAAAAATGAGACAATTTGTGGAAACCATGCGCAATGGTGACTTTTTTAACTTAGAACCCTTGGAGGCATTTGAGTACTTTGACTATTTGTTTGAAAATGCTCAGTCTTGGGATGTTTCTGAAGTTTATGACAGATCTGAAAAATCAAAATTTAAATGGGGGTGGAAAGTATCATTTGAAAGAATCTGATGATTTACATGCTAGACTTGCATTACTCTCTAAGAAGGTAGAGTCTATAGAGCTTAAGAAAGTCAATGAGTTGCAAGTCTTACCATATACTTTTGAAAAATGCAACATTTGTGAAGATCTAGGGCATGTAATTAGTGCATGCCCAACCATTCCTACTTTTAAAGAAGTCTTACTTGACCAATCTAATGCTGTGAATATGATCTCTAAAAATTTTTCTGAACCATATTCTAACACCTATAATTCAGGTTGGAGAAACTATCCAAATTTTGGTTGGAGAAATGAGTAGCCAGCAGCCCCAGGACCTGCTCAATATGCTTCCTATTAAGCACCAACAGCCCTAGGACCTTCACAGTAGGCGAATCACACACCTCCATAGTGGTGATACCCGCCCCTATGGGGTAGGGCCACGCCTTCCTCGCACCCCGCCCCGCATGGGGTGGGGGGTGGGGTTTTCACCCCCATCCCCCACCCCCGGGATGCGGGGACAGGGTGTGGGGCGGATTCCCAATTGGCCACGCTTCCGTCCACTTAAAAAAAATACAACATTTTAATTAGTTTAAAAATTATTTCTATGTCCAAAAGTAATTAAAAGTATATTTTTAGACCCAAATTATAAATTTAAATTTTGTAAATATGACTATAATTTAAAAACTATGTAATTTTTAAATTTGCTAGTGCATAGTTTGTGTAAATTGTAGTGTATTAGTTTTTAAAGTATGTAGTTTTTAAATTTGCCAATGCATATTTTGTGAACAAGTCTAACAAATTGTAATATATATTTACATATACACAATTTGTAAAATATAAATATATATTTATATTTATATATAAAAATATAAGCGGGGGCGGGGCTGGGGAAATGTGGGGGGGGGGTTGGGCCCTCCTCGTAACCCGCCCCTGCTAGGGTTCCTAGATGTTGGGCGGGGGGCCCCACCCCTGCATGGGTGGAGTGGGGCGAACGGGGGCGGGGTAGCGGGGTCCCGTTGCCCACCCCTACACCTTTAGTGCAAAAGAGGAACCTAGAAGAGACCATACAACAACTGTTTGTGAGCCTCCAGCAGTTCATGCAAAGTCAAAATACAATCAATAATCAGAATTCACAAGCAAT